>OX451215.1:161611338-162116158 GCA_949628195.1 Phasia obesa
CTGCGGAAACGATATGATCTCTTTCCAAATATTAAGCGTGAAACAAATCACAGTTGCATTCGATATTCTCTTATGTAATTGCGCGTTAATATGAATCGAGTATTTTTGACCGATACGAGTATTCTTTTACCGATACCTACTTGGTTTGGTACTCGGTAGTAAGGTATCAATGCTGAAAGTTCTTGGTAACGAAAGAAAAGTAACGAGTAGGTACTTGTACTTGGTGTTTTTTATAGAGGTATTAAGTTTTAATAAAACAACGTTGGATTATTCTATTGACATGAATTTTATTTATCTGAAAGATAATCTTGTGGCATTACATTTTAAATATGATTTCTGGCATATGACCGCCACGGCTGGCGCGGATGTAGTACAATTTTCGATGACTTTTTCCAACATTTGTGGCCGTATATCGGCAATAACACGGCGAATGTTGTCTTCCAAATGGTCAAGCGTTTGTGGCTTATCCGCATAGACCAATGACTTTACATAGCTCCACAGAAAGTAGTCTAGCGGTGTTAAATCACAAGATCTTGGAGGCCAATTCACAGGTCCAAAACGTGAAATTAGGCGGTCACCAAACGTGTCTTTCAATAAATCTATTTTGGCACGAGCTGTGTGACATGTTGCCCCGTCTTGTTGAAACCACATCTCCTGGATATCATGGTTATTCAATTCAGGAATGAAAAAGTTAGTAATCATACCGATCACCATTGACTGTAATGTTCTGGCCACCATTGTTTTTGAAAAAGTACGGACAGCCCATAAAGCGCACCAAACAGTCAGTTTTTCGGGATGTAACGGTGTTTCGACATACACTTGAGGATTACCTTCACTCCAAATGCGGCAGTTTTGTTTGTTGACGTAGCCATTCAACCAGAAGTGCGCTTCATCGCTAAACAAAATTCTCTTATGAAAATCGGGAAGAACGGTAATCTCGTTTTGGGCACTATTTGCAAGCGTTGTTCAGGCGTGATGAATTGCCAAACCAAACTGAGAATTAATCACTTGAAAGCTGTTAAATCGGTCGCCATCTTGAAAAGTAATGCCATCTTAAAGTTCAATACCTCTATAAAAAACACCCTTTATTTACTCGTATCGTTTCATCCCTATACATATATAAATTTTCCTTATTTTGCTTTTAGTGTTTTTTTTAATTTCCCATTTTTAAGTTAAATTAAGTTCTCTTTTTTGCTTAAAGCCTGGTACTTTGTTCAGTTTTTCATGCGGAATGCTGTCAAACTACACACATAAAAAATAAATGAAAAAGTCATGAAAAAATGTTGTTGAAGTAGTACTCTGTTTTTGCTGAGGAAAAACATTGAAATGTTTCTGGCAACATTTTATCAAAGCTGTGAAATAAAGCAAATGGTTATTATTTCATACGGAATTTTTCAAACAACAGCTGATCACCTGGCTTTTGTTAACATTTGTAAAACAATGTGGTATACTTAAAAGCAATAAAATCGTAAAATACTTCCAAATCGCGAGATAGACACCACATTTTAAATGTCAAATTTTTCTTGTGAAATAATACATGTTGCTGAACATTTTTCACAAATTCGAGCAGAGTACTAGGCTTAAAGTAAAAAAATCAAAGGACAAAAAAAAAGTTTTTTATAAATATTTTTTGTCCTACTTATGAAAAATCACCAAGAAATTAATGCCTGTTTAGCACAAATAGAAACAAGTAATTTGCTATTGCTGGGAATTTTCATATTTTGTGGTAGCAATAACAATAGCCATCCGAACACTGCATTCAAGCCTGCACGTAGCACGACAAAGTAGTGAAAGTAACGTGAAGTATAAAGTAAGTAAAAGGCAAAAGCAGAGTTGTACACCCTTTAAATAATTTTTTAAATTAAAATAGGTATTTGTTTTTTTCACAGAGGTAACGACAAGAACGTTTTAAACAAACGAAACAACTAAATTTTATTGACAATGTCAAGATACAATTTTTTTTAAATCAACACTTTCTTAATGCAAGTTGAAAAAATATTTATTATATGAAATTATTTGTTGTACATTTTTGTTTTGTTTTTAGCAATTTATAATCAAGTTTACACTTTGTTATTTGAATGAACTCTTCACTTTCTTTTGCAATATTGTAATTATTATTTTCTTTTTAATTAAAGGCTTTTTAAAGTTTTTTGCGTATGCAAATGTGTGTTTGCATTTAAAATAATTTGCCTTTTTCCACTGTAAATGTGTCTCTTTAGCCGACCCGTTGGCGTTAAACTAATTTAATAAATTTGAATTGTAAAACTGTTTTGTTGTGTCTCTATTTTGTTATACATAGTTTTTTCCATTTTGAGTGATATTATATTTTAATTTTTTTTATTTTTCAATTGTTTATCATGTATTTTGTTTGTATTCATCTGCCATTCCACACCGTTTAATTGTTGTTGTATAATGTGTGTTTTCTCTTAAGTTGCTCTTTCTCCTATTACTCCATTCTTAGTACTTTTATTTTATTTTATTTTCATTTATCCAACCCAGTATAATCATTGTATTTTGTTTTTGGTTTGTTTCAGTTGCCTCCAGCTTTGTTTTTTTATCTTTCGCTGATATTAAATTGCCCCTGTTCGCACAGCAAACAAAGTATGAAAATGAATGAGTTCTTTAGTTTTTTTTTCGCTGCTAGACGCACACATGCCACATGTTATGATTCTGCAGCAGTGCAATTAGAGTAAATAAAATTAATCAGTCAAGGGCGAGTCCGACTCACACACGGAGGGTTCCGTATTATGTTCAGTTGTAAATTTGTCCAAGTCTTAATTTAATTTTTAATTATTTTTTAAAGTAGAGCATATTACAATATACCTTGTCCAAATATCAAGTGTCTGCCTAAAACGTTTAGAAGAGAAGGCCATATTCCTCAAATTCGCGACATTTAGGGCACTCCATTTTATTTTTATTAAATTTATTTTCGTTACTTGTTGTTACAGTAGATATTGTAAAATATAATCTGCGTAAATTTTAAATTTATATAAGGCCTTTCTTTCTTGAAAACATTAGAAACCTACCTATTGCGGTTCAAAAAATAAGGGAATATACATATGTATGTACGTGAAAAACATGTCACTGTCGAAACACCCTTTTATTTTTAGTAATTGTTAGCGGTCGTGGCAACACATCAATATTGTTATTATTTTTCAAGAGTGTACCTATTACATACATACATATATTATTTAAATAAGGTAGTATACGTGAAAATCACTTCACTGTCGGAATATTTGTTATAGAGTCCATAGTAATATACCATCTGTGAAAATTTAAAGAGTCTATTTTGATTGAAAAATTATGTCATATTCATGCTAATCACGTCACTGTTGGAGCACCCTATATTTTTTTCTATTTGTTATAGTAGCCATAGTTGTACACCTTCTGTAAAAATTTTAAGTCTACCCATTATCGTTCCTAACCTAGGCCATATACATGCAAATCACTTCACTATCGAAACACCCTTTAATTTTTAGGTTTATTTGTTTATACTTGTTTACATAGCGAACAAAGTTGTAATTCCTGTTTGTAAATTTTAAATGTATGCCTCCTATAGTTTATAAAATAAAAGCATTTACGTGAGTAACATGTCTCTATGGGAACACCCTCTAATTTATAATATTTGTTGCTAGAGTGCCCACACTTATACACCTTCTGTGAAAATTTCAAGAGCCTACCTATTATGGTTCCAGAGATAAAGGCGCAGACAGACGGACGGACAGACATTGTAGCGAAAACAATAGGGTTACGTTTTAACCCTTTGAGTACGGAACACTAAAAAACAACCTAGCGGATGCGTGTATGATTATATTTAAATACAAATTTTAATCACTGAATACGGGTATATAATTTTATTTTACCTTAAGTTAACTGGGTCTATTCTAAGGGGCTATATAGCCTTTATTCACACTCAGCACAGAAGAAACTATTTTCGAAAGCAGATGAGCATTTTGCGAGATAAAACATCTGTTTAGATCTTAAAAACGGTGCCACCTATCGAGTCATATCTATCAAGTCTAAGACCAAGGATACTAAAGGAATAAATTTGAATGTCATCGGTTGGGCACCTTTGCTTAAAATGGTTTTACACGGCGTGTGTTTGTCATATGACTTGTCAGTTTGATAACCCATATGTTTTTTCATGTGTTTGTCAAAATAGACATTTTACATACGGTTTATAATTTTTGCTTTCAAACGTACATGTGTAATTACATCTGACATAACCTACAATATATATTTTTTCCGCTACACGTAAAGATGGAAACGTAGTGCTTTCGGTACCACAAAAAACCTAAAATAGCAAAATATCAAGTTGGCATTACAGGATGTCAGATGCGTTGTCACATCAAAATAGAACACGTTCTAAATGAAAAAAGTCATATGTAATGTACACATGAAAAATACACATGTTATGTTTCAAAAGGTTTACATGATGTGTTTAGAATTTACATATGGAAAAGTGACAAGTCATATGACAAATACACGCCGTGTAAAAGCACTTTTACACATGGGTCCGAGTGTGAAAAACAGGCAAAGGTTATTGTATCTTCTAGATATCAATATACTTATGTTTAGTAAGTTTTAATATAAAATACTAGCGATAATCGGTGTCCTTCGCTACCATCAAATAATAAAATAAACATTTGTAAGTAAAATTATGACCTGGATTAAACTGGAAAAGACACTTCATTCCCAGAGCAGCCTATTCCAAATTTTTAGAATGTCACTAATATCATAGGACAATTACTTTGTATTTTTATTACTCCTAATTTTTAATGTTGCAACTTTCTTTAACAATTAAAAATATAAATTTGTATTTTTATTACTCCTAATTTTTAATGTTGCAACTTTCTTTAACAATTAAAAATAACCCAACATTTGTTTTATTTATTTAACTTCAATTGAAAATTGTATATATACATATATTGCATCGGTATCACCGATATTTTTATTTGAGAACCGGTATCGTAACGATCGATAAATCCCTAGAATGAATACCTTAGCACATCTGCAAACACATGACAGACAGCAAGCAGTTGATTTCCAGCTGTTTAGAATGCGAAATAAATTTAAATGTCATAAAGGTTCCGTTGTATTATACCGTAAAGGAAACTTAAAATGCTCATCTTAAGAAATTTCTTATTTATTACAAACATTTTCTTATAAATAGATTTTTAAACTTCAAATTGTATTGCAACTTTACAAGAAATAATAACAAATAGGATTTTAATTTTTAGTTAAATTTTTTGTAGAAAGTATGTAAGTCATACAATTAAAAATAAAATTGGCCATAAACACATTAATTAAAATTTTATGTTGTTTTAATTGCCAGCGGTTTCAAGTCGCCCGTCGACTACCATGTATTTTTCTGTGCTTTTATTTATTTATGACCGCCTGTTGGTGGGTTCTATTTGGTGGCTGCTGCTGCTGCTGTTGGATATTTTTTATATTTAAATGCAAATTAAAATTAAAATTGCACATGATATTAAAAGCAAATTTATTTATCGCTTATTTTTTTGCAACAACACATGTTATTTTTTTAAACATTTGTTAATGTTTTTATAACTCTCGCATTATCATCTTTTTTAATATTTTTGAATTGTGCATGGAAATACATAAGTTAATCGTTTTCCATAAACAGCAAAAATTAATAGATTTTTATAATTAAATAAACATAAAAATAATATTTTATTTTTCAATGGATGCCTTTTTTATTAAAAGTAATTTGTTATCTTAAACTGTGGAAATGCAGCATTAACGACGATATTATTATTAAGTCTTTAAAAGTTCGGGTAAAAATTTTAAGTATTAAAAAAAAACCTGATAAAATTTTTAAAGGCTTGTAAAATTTTGGAGGTTGATTTTGCGGGTATAACGATCGTATATTGGTATTTAAAACAAGTAACAGTTTATAGTGATTTAAAATATAACCTTAGCGGTCATAGACTTGAGATATACTATGGAATTGAGCAGTTTTTTTATATTTTACTTCACAACCAGAAAAAGTGCAATCTACACATACTTACATATGTATCCAGGGCCGCCCCGAGGTTAGTAGGCGCCCGGGGCGAGATTGTGATCTGGCTCCCTCCACAATTAAAAATTTATATTTTTCATAAATTTTTTTTTTATTTTATACCTACTTCTACATATGTATTTACAAATGAGTTACATATTATGTAGTTAATATAAAAAACTGATAGTAGTTAATATAAAAAAGTGATAGAATTTTTTAAATTTCGATTCAGGGAGTCAAATAATGTAAATGAAAAAAGTTTCAATGAAATATGGAATGGTAAACATTACCGTTTTATTTTTTCCCCATTTTCTGCACAACGAAAATATCTGTTTTGGGTAATTTTTGGATAATAATTATCAGCCTTTAATGGCAAGAGCCATTTAAAAATTAACTCATTCTTTTCGTTTTTATTTTTTAATTCTGGCCAAGAGGATAGATCCGAATATATTAAGCCTACAGTTTTAGGAGAAGAAATTAATATCGTTTTGTCAGCTTCATTCTCATTAATATCTTTGCATTAGAATCTGAATCTGGTATTACAAGTATTTCAACTTTATTAGGTGTACTCACGTTCACTGATGACAGCCGAAGAACTAGAAGGAGCAAAATAGGAAGTGAGCTTTGGGACCTTCTTAGTCCCATTCCACACTTGCAATTTTTGTTTATGCAACACATGTATTTGTTGTTGGGAGACGAAATAAAAATGACTGCCGTAAAATGTTTCATGTACTTTAAACTTTGCTGCGACTCTCTATTGTTGTTGTTGTTTGCTGTTTTCGTCATGAGAATGACTGTATAGAAGTATGCAGTCGTCAGAAACACAATTTATAAAGTATGGGGCCATCGCCCCGGTCGCCCTGCCCTAGGGGCGGCACTGTATGTACAATGTAAGGGTGTCCCTTATAAGACCCTTATAGGGTATGCGTTTCGAATTTCGAAACGCATACCCTATAATTTTTTTATATATAGAAAATTATACCTAAATATGAAATTTTACTCTTCTATCATGATTGTAACCCGTGGCGACTAAGGCAAGAAGTTTTACATAATACAGTAAATGAGAACAATGAAAAAATGAAAAGATGCATTAAGAATATTTTATTAAGAATATTTTAATATTCCAAATTATATGGGATAACTTCTTTTTAAAGTGTTTTTTCTGCAGTCTGGATACAGGTTTCTGTGTTCCTCAACACAGCGCAACAAAAACTGTTTTTGCTCTTCATCAGCAGTAATAAGTCCGTGAAAATCTTCCACAAGTTTGACTGCTCTTTCAGCAGTATCGTTTACCACTCGTAAAAGACTTACTTTTCGTTTGGCTTCCAGAAATGCAGCGTTGTTTATCCAAGACGCCACATTTGTGCGAAGAAAACTATCATCGATCTGTAATCTTGCAAGAAATACTTTGCTTTTACCTGATACAAAGCAATCTTATTCGAATCTATATTTTTCCAATTGTCTCTAGTTTTTTTAAAAAGTGGTATTTCTGGAGATCGAACATTTTGCTTAATTTTGGCTTCAAATACACTTTTAAGCACTAACTCATAAATATGATGACGACAAGCGAAAAGCACCAGGTCTCTGCCCAAACTTTTCTCCAAAAGAGCACAAGCGCCATTAAAACGGCCAATGTTCGTTGATGTTGTATCACAACAGATTATTTGCACCAGTCATATAGAGCTGTTCTAATAGCTGTTTCTTGGTGTTTACCAGACGAACTCTCCAATTTTGGTACTGCAAGAAGTTGTTCCTTGTCGCTATAAGAAATTATAATTGGCAACCTCTCCTCTTTGGAGCTTCTCACGTCTAAGCCGGGTAAAAGTTTGCCATCCCAATGGACGGTTATGATATCAGGTACGTTGTTCTTAAAGTCACTTTTTATAGTTTCTGCACGTGATTTTCTCATTTGTGTACGAATTCGCTGAATGGAAGATTTATTTATTGCAAAATCGTCGCATTTCAGATCCAATGCCTCTAGGATAGCCTGAATAATATAGACAGAATCTCTTATACTTAGCTGGCACCTGTCTAAAACTGCGACTACCTTTGGTGTTATCAGATTTTTTCTTCCTCTTTTTGAACTGTCGCTCTGCAAACTTGTGCTTGCCTCTGGCTGGATTTCGTCGTCGTGGGAATATTGTGAATCTTCGGTATCAGAATTTAATATTTCTTCCACGTCTAAAACTTGTCTGCATTCAGCATATGATGCAGAAGTCGATGCAACTTCCGAAAATTCTTGTTGCCTTAATTTTCTTGTTTCTTCGAGTAATAACCTTTTTCTAGATCTTTCCTCTTTGTCTGCCAAGTTTTTATCTATGCCAGCAAAGCAACCCGGTCTACCCGGCTCTCTCTGTAGCTTCAAAAATGCTTTATCCTCTTCTATTTTGATAATTTTGCATTGCAGCATGAGCAATATCAAATAGGTTATCAAGATCACTTTCAAAATTACTTTCACGGGTCCTATAAATATCGAGACTTTTCTTACAATTTTTTTGCAACTTTTTCCAAAGTGTATATTTATCTAAAAGCTTCTTGACACAGTTCGGAATTGCCTTTGTAGGAATTCTTGCCTTCTCCCAAAAAATTACACATTCTCTAATTACTAGATTTGCACTTTCTCTAAGATCGAGCTTGACTTCGCGCATATTGTAAAAAAGCACAGCGAGAACTTGTCTATTAGATGGTAGTTTAGCACCATTAATTTGATGACAAGAGTTTGTAATTCTGTAAAGGTACAAAGAGGCCTTTTACACTTGACAACAAAACTGCATATACTTATGACACTAAATTAAATCGCAAGTCGCCACGGTTTACCATTCTTGTATCAATGTAAAATTTTTTCTGGTGGCTTCTTAGATTATTTAGAAACTTTTTAGCGGGTATGCGCAAAAAAAAATGACGTCCAAAAATAAGGGACACCCTAATGTACATATGTATAATAAGGGACACCCTAATGTACATATGTATAATAAAACTGTAACAGAACCATTTCTGTACATGAAATATTTTTTGATAAATTTTTTTGCTCGATAGTTTTTCTTTATTATTTACCACCAAAAAGTTACTCTCAGTGCTAACCAAAGGTTTGCTGAAGCAACAACAAATATTAGGTATATCTTATATACCCTATACCATAGTAATGTTAAATATTTTTTTACTCTGTTATGTTTCCCAATTTCACAATAATATACATTCGGTTTATACTTTTATAATTTTAATATATAGACAATTTTTTTTTTGTAAAAATTTTATCGAAAATTTATTATAGAAATGTTAGGGAAAATTTTTTGTAAAAATTATACCGACATTTTTTTCGGCTCTTATTTTATCGAAAATTTTTTCTTAACATTTTGCCGAAATTTTTTTGATAAAAAATTTAATTTAATTTTTGGTAAAAATTTTATCAAGATTTTTTTGTTAAAATTTTTCTTTCGGAAATTTTTTTCCGAAAATTTTTTACGATTTTAAACTTTACTATTACAAATATAATATAAATATGTTATAGAAATTTTTTTTGTAAAAATTATATCGAATATTTTTTTTTTAAATTTTTGTGAAAATTTGAAAGAAAATTTATTATGAAAATTTTAGGGAGAATTTTTTGTTAAAATTATACCGAATTTTTTTTGTTAATATTAATATTTTTTTCAGAAAATTTTATGGACATTTTTTTCTGAAAATTTTATCGAAAATTTTGTGTAAAAATTTAATCAAAACTTTTTGTACAATTTAACTGAAATTTTTTATAAAAATTTTATCAACAATTTTTTCTGAAAAAATTTATCGAAAATTTCGTGGAAAATTTTTTTTTAAAATTTTATTTGAAATTTTTTGTAAAATTTTATTAAAAATTTTTTGTATAATGTCGCTAATTTTTTGTAAAAACTTATCAAAAATTTTTGTGAAATTTTATTAAAATTTTTTTGTAATAATTTTATTGAAATTTTTTTGTAAAAATTTTATCGCAAATTTTATGTGAAAAATTTTATTGGAAACTTGTAAATTATTATTAAAAGTTTTGGTAAAAATTTGATTAGTAATTTTTTGTAGAATTTTATTAAATGTTAAAAGAAAATTTTTCGTGAAATTTTTGTAAAAAATTTATCGCGTTTTTTGTAAAATTTTTACATAACATTTTTTGTAAAAGTTAGGACCGTCCTGCAATTTATATTGCGCTAGAATTGTCAGGCTAAAGAACAATGCACCTATTGACTGCTCCTAGTTCCCAGTGGGTACCCTGTGGGTCTATCGGTATATCCTATAAAGGCCTTAAATACAAATTAAAGCAGAAAAACCTTACCAACCTAAGAACAAACGAAAATCGCACCGATCCCCCGAGATCTGTATGCACTCCTGGTCGCTGTCTAATATTTATTTAAGAAAAAAAGCAAACAAGAATCATTAGTACTGAAGAAATAAAAACAACATGAAAAAATATACATAGGTGGGCGGGGGTTTTTGCCAACAGCCTTGAATGGAATAGTCTGATGTTTCTGAACTCCACTAGAAAAACTATGCCTGACAGATTGGCGGGCTTAAATTTTCTGTACATCTTCTGATGCCTTGGCAAAGTTGATTTCAACCCGAACACAAACGGACGTCGCTTAATCAACTTCTTATAACTTCGTAAAAGAATTCAGAATATTTATAATTTATGGAGTCGGAAATGAATATTGCACACGGAATGACACACCTGTGGCGAAGAGTATAAAATAGATCAAACAAGAGGGAAGCTATAGGTAATGGTAGACTACGTTCTCTTCAACTGACGAAAGATTTTTGAATATAGTTTCCTCGTATTCCTTTATATGAGTTTCGTTGGTTAAATAGATGATGTGATGATGCGAAGAATGCTGAAAACGGACGTAGATCTACATTCTGCTAGTGTCTAATTAAATTTTTCCTATTTTTATTTAAAAAAATTAAACACCTAATTTGTATAGAAATATTTTTCAACTACTATTAGTAGTTAAAGGGAATAAAAAGAACTAAAGCCTAAATTTAACAATTCAATTTTATGTTTGTAAAGAGTTAAAGTTATACCTTAATTATTATAAACTAGATTTACGAACTTAATTTTTTTATAAATTAGGCAAAACCTATAAAAAATATTAAAATATCGCTTCAGAAATTTTTCGATGGATTTGGAAATCAGCGCGCCAAATTGAATTTGGAAATAAGTGTGTATGTATTTATGTGTTCCACGATATCATTTTTTCATTTCATTTTTTGTTAATAAAATAAAAAATAGTCCGATAAGAATTTTTTAAACGTTATCAAATTTCAAAAGCCGGTACTTAAGTACTTAAAAAAATTTTGATTATTTTTTAAAAATGTGTTACCATTTTACTGATCGTTAAAGATTAAAACGATAATAAAAAAATTTATAAGATTCCAATAGAAAATATTCCTAAGTAGTTAAAATAAATATCAGACCAATTGAAACGATAATGTCAAGAACAACCATAAAACAGTATTTCAATTAAAGAATAAATATCTCGAGACCAGCAATGAATAGAAGCGTTAAAGTGCGCGTTGAAATGATAGAGTGATTTACACTTTGTTAAAAAACTGAGATATTTTTATAATTAAATAAATTAAAAGCTCTTTTTGTTTCCGAAAGAAGTAACACTGCTTCTATAGACCATTATTATAAATAAGCGCAACGCATCCCGATTGGGTTCCTTTTCGACCCCCCTCCGTCCTAAATGATTATAAGCATATGATTTGTAATTTATGACAACCTTACTATCATTAAGTACCGTGCTACCACCTTTTCTCTAGTCAAGTGTGGTATCATTTGGTTATTTATGCGAACAGGAGGGCATGAGTCCCTACGCAGTGTGAAAGTTATGTGAGTACATTTTTGCTCATTCACTTTTATTCTCCATTTTTCTAGCCATTTTTCCAAATTGAGTATGTGGTCTTGTAAAAGTTGTGATACTTCTTCGGCACTTTCATGAATACTTAAAAAAGCTGTGTCATCTGCAAAAGTTGATGTGTGCACTAGGGTGCTAATTGGCATATCTGATATGTACAGTAAATATAAAATTGGTCCTAAAATACTACCTTGGGGAACTCCGGCTTCAATGAGCTGTGGCGAGGTTAGAAAGTCACCTTCTTTAAGTAAAAACTTGCGATTCGTTAAATAATCTTTTAAAAGCTTATACAAGTTTTCGGGCAAGTTCAGCTTTAGCTTAAATATTAGGCCTTCGTGCCAAACCTTATCGAATGCTTGAGAAACGTCAATAAAGAGCGCAGAACAGTATTTGTTTTCTTCAAATGTCGTTTTAATTACATTTACTAATCTGTGTATTTGTTGGATCGTACTATGTTGTTTTCTGAAGCCGAATTGATGGTTCGGAATGCATCCTTTCGCGCTAAGAATTGGATTCAGCTTAGTTATTAATATTCTCTTAAATAACTTTGACACGTTTGATAAAAGGCTTATAGGTCTGTATGATTCTACTTTTGTGTGGTCCTGGTTTAGGAATCATAGTTATCAAAGAGACCTTCCAGTATGTGGGAAAGTACTCAAGACGTAAGATGGCATTAAAAACAAACAGAATAATTCTGAGACCTATACGGGGCAACTCAACTAACATCTTGTTACTTGTTTTATCAACGCCAGGGGCTTTTTTGGTGTTTAAATCCGCTATTGCCCTTTCAATGTCGCTAAATTCAAATCTTAGAGGTACTACGGCACTAGTCTCTACTGATGACAACTCAGCTATATCAGTACATACATTTGGGGTGAAAACCTTTTTCAAATGTCAAATGCCTTTTTCGGTATCATTCCTTGCCCAGTCTCCACAAGATGTTCGCAAGGGAGGCTTACGTACAACCGGTCTTTTAAGGTTCCTACATGCACGCCATAATGAATAATCTGATTGTGCAGTTGCGTCGAGGTCTTCCAAATCATTTTTCAGAGATGCTACTCTTCGAGATTTTAGCAGCTGTCTTAGCCGTTTCGTGCAATCTTTAAGTCTAGATTTGAGTTGACTCTCTTCTAATTTTTCTTTTATCAGCCAAGAGCCGCTCGGCATCTACAAAATAAATTTGATTGTATCTAGCTGGTTGTCTGGTTACTGTCGCATGTTAGGCAGCTGATTTAAGGTTTTGATCAAAATAAATAAGACTCTGGTCCACATCTTCTGGTGTTCTTAGCAGTATGTTTTCCGAACAAAGAGTACTGAGATACTTTCTATATTTCAACCAATTAATGCTTGTGCAAGTAGTTGGCGACACGATATTTTGCTGATTCCATATATAGACAATAGGTGGGTTGTCCACTTGATATCACATTCAGACGTATTTTTGAAATAGTGTCAAATAAAACACGACCTTTGGGAGTAATTAGGCGTGATCCCCAAAACGTATGTATATATTGACTCTCTGATATTTGAAATCTAGGACGTGTATAAATCGAAGAAATAACAAAGTTTTGATGATATTCTTCAATACAGATACAATACAGAATCACAAAGTAAATGATGTTTAGTTCGAGCCCTTATTAGTATTGCTGAACCATCACATGCTCTGCCACGGGGGTCTTTAGTATCATATAATATATAGCCATTGATTTTAAAAAAGGTATTTGTTGTTAAATGAGTCTCTGAAACCATCATGACATCAATTTGTTGGTTCTTCAAGAAGTACTCGAGTTAATTTTTGTGTTGGCGTAAGCCGTTTGCGTTCCAGAAACATTTTTTTAAACAGTTCATGGTTTGTTAAGTACCGCCTGCAACATCATAGATTGCATGCGAACCATTTCTTGCATCATGCTGCTCATAGAGCTCTTTAGTAATTTCAGACTGGTAACTGTTTGCTTTTCTTTCTAATCACGGAGCCTCTAGTAGTTGGTAGCATTTGTCCATGGCTCAGATCCCCCCATGGCGTCCACAAGCTTCCAGGCACAGTCTGCAAATATCATCTTCTTCGATTTTCATCTTGGCTAGATGATACTTGAAGTTTCGATGACCTGTCACTAACACAGTTATCCCGCTTAAGTACTTTTGGCCTTCCAGCCCCATGGACTCTTGGAGCACAATTCGAGCCTGCCTACCCGGAGTTGTCACCCTCCACCTTCTCAGGTTTATTGAGTTCACCCATTGTAGGACCTTCGCTCGCATTAGACTATTTCTGGTCCACAGAATTTCACAGCAGATCTCCCTTTTTTTAGATGATCTGCTGCTTCATTCCAAGCTGTGCCTATGTGTCCTTTAACTCACATTAATATTACCCCATTGACAGAGGCACATCTTTACGCCTTTTATAACCGACTGGATGTCAAGTGCAGTAAGCTTTCTTCCATGCACTCGACTTTTCAGCAGGTGAATTGCAATACAATAATACGATCCATACAACAATACCAGCGAGTTATGAATTTTTTTAGCTTTAAAGAAAATTCTTGCTTCCAAGCAAAATTTATTGCCGGCTGGTAAATCCGCGTTTCGATTGATGCTTATCGCCGCCTCCAGTGTCCATATTTTTTTACCATATTAGTATGTACTCGTATGTAGTTCTTTCATCTATTTCTACTTGTAAATTAGCAGCAGTTGCAATTAGGCTAAGTTTAAAATCGCTACAATATTGTTGTTTTTAAGGGCGTGTATTCTGTATTCAAATTCAAATTCACAACAACACATCAATTACCACATATTTTTTTATTGAACACAAAGAATTTCTTTAATTTTTAAATATTTGAATACAGTATCAAAAAAAAAAGACACAATATATTGATCAAAACAAAATAATTAAGTTAATTAATTTTAGAACGCATTAGTTGAGAAGTGGCTAGAAAAATACAGAAGTGACCAAATTTTCAGCGGTGACAGATAAAACCCCTTCTCAGTATACAACCAGATCCACAATTACCGAATGCTTGTTCCTGTGGAGTTATCTTTTACAAAAACAAAAATTTTAGGGATTGCAGTAACAAAGAGTTAACTCAAATTTTTAGAATTTTTGGAAAAATAGAAGAAAAAAAACCAAAATGGGGCAATTTTTTCCCCCAAGAAACGGTTGTTAACACTGTTTGGCCTGAAAATGGAGTTTCCCAACAATTATAACATTTGGAGTTAACTTTTTGTTGCAGCAAACATATAAATACATTTGCATGTATATAAGTACATATGTATATGTATGTCCATCTACTAGCCAATTCCCCCGGAAGCACCAGTCCCAGAGGTTAGCAGGGGTCTGAACTGGAAGATAAAAAAACTTCGAGGTATGACCAGTGTTGTATTGCTATGAGCAAAAATGTCGTTGGTATTCTCATTGTTTTTACTTAGTGGTAACATCTGCGTCAGGTTAAGGCAACGTACCCAGCACTGGCATAAATCTGTATCACAACTTTGAACAGATTCTTTTGAAAAAAAATTTATAAATTTAAAGTTCATAGTAAATTGTATTGAGTTGTTTAAACATATTTATCAAATAATAATTATTAAAGGTGAATATATGAATTGAAAAGAACAAGATTTGTGAGTAACCTTATCATCTCTACGCGAAGTTATTTAAAAATGGAACAACACAATAAAAACAATTCAGAAATTGAGAACAAAGTTGTAAAATTTTACGATTAACAGTAAGTTTAAAATAATAAATTATTACTACTAGAACAATAAAAAATTTGTGAAGATTGAAAAAAATATATACAGTGGGCCTATCAATGACAACTTTTAGAAAATTTTTTCACACAATGAATCCATTACAATATACGAAACGCAAGTAAACGCTTCCATACATCAAGATTGACGGCTAATCCGAATTGTTAATAATATTTATGAGAGAGAGCAAATATAAATTCACAAACTTCTTGATATCTTATAAACAAATATAAGAAATAACTACACAGTTAGATGAAAGAATCTGGTGGAGAACCAAGCAATAACTCACAAGTTATTTTACAAAGTGCTGGCCAATAAAAAAAAAACATGATTTATACTGGTGGAGACTAACAATACCCAATAGACTTTGGGAGTGTCTATTTTAGGTAAAGGGAGTTTCTTAAGTAGACTTCTATATATTGTTAGACCCCACAAATATTTTGTGAGACAGATTACCGTCAGTGGAAATGTACTGCATGAGCACAAAAAAACGAAGCTCATAAGATGCTCATTATAAAATTTCATTTAATTCATGTCTCTTCATAGCACACGAGTAACGATGAGTGGACAAAAATAAAAAGCGAAGACCAACGAGCTAAATGCGATGAGTTTGCAGAGTTTCCATAAACAAGTTTTATTAAGCATGAGTAAATCTTGAACATAACAACAGTGAACTTGGGGAAGCTCAAGCAGTTTTGTGCTTTAAGTAAAACACGAACACAGTTCGAGTGTTCAAACAAAAAACAGAGAACAGTAATACAAAAAAAATACTATTAGTACAAGCAAAACGCTTTTATTTTATTATTTTAAATAATTTATTTGATTTAGTTTTAAAAATAGACATTCACATTATATTGATAGCATGAAATTAAGTCAAACGTGACAGCTTTCCATTAAAAACTTAACAGAAAATAACTATCACATGAAATCAATTTTAGGTAAAATTGATGCAATACACACATACTTGTAGACGACAGCGGCTACACCGCTACACAACTACAAATGTCGTTGGCTACAATCGTCGCTGTGTGGTCAGATTCTGAATTATATTGAAGGCGGCAACTACGTACATACATGAAAATATGTTGTAGACATATTTTTCTTTTAAAAAATACTTTTATCATATCAAATCAAATAAATATATTTCCTTAAAACCTTTTGATTGTAAATGAATTTGTAATTTTAATTTTGTGACATATTCTTCTTTTTTTGAATAAAATAATTTGTCGCAAACATAAATAGAAATTAGCCTAAGTTGGCTACAGCTATAATGGTGGTTGTATAGCCATGTAGCTATGATGTCGAATAGTCGGATTTTTTAGTTTGACAGTTTGTAGCCGGTAGCCTGATGTTGTCGATGTGTTTAATGCATGAGTTCATAGTGTACCTATTAATTAAGTACACAATACAAAAAACGATACAAATTACAAGTCTGCCGCCCACTGTATATTGGAATATTTTCTTCCTAATCAACAAAAACCATTTCTTATCATAATCCTAGAATTTGTATTGAATGTACGTAAATAATTCTTTTTTTTTATATTCTTTTAATGTTTGATTTATAAATAAACTTTTATTAATTAGCCAGGTTAATTTATTATCTTTAATAAAAAATAAAAAACAACACTTTGCTTGTTTATGTTTTTAAAATTTGAAAAATTTCGATAAGATTCTTAGAAAAATTTTCCACTCACATTTGTTTATGTTATAAAAATTAACCACAAGGAAGATTAGGCTAATACGTAGAATCTTCTTGTTAAACTACTTGTTATTAAATTTTATTTATTTCTTTAATTTGCCGCATTTTATTTTAAAGGGAGTCTCAGAATTCATGCACAATTTGCCACCATTTGTGAGCTTAATAGCCGTTTTACACTGATCAACATCTACTATCAATTTGTAAAGGTGTCGACATGTTTCCATAAAAGTAAGCGGCATACGACTGCACAGAAATCATTTTCATCTCCTTCAAAATGCTTTCTATAACTTGACTACTCTAAATTGATCTTGTAAAGAAATAATTAGTCCAATCTATATCCATACATATTAAACAGTTGGATGAACAAGGTCTTCTTATGGGTGTGCTCATAAGCTCATGAGCAAGTGTTCCTACTTAGATACAAACTAGCTTACTGAAACATACTCATACCAAATATTAGTGAGCAAAGCTCAGTTCTTATCAATAACGCAATGAGCTCACCGAATAAAACTAACTTTTATACAAGTGAACGACGTGTATACTTGTCTCATGTTCGAAACATTCAGTATGTTTTGTTTAGTAGTTGTATAGAGTTTTTGGATAAGTTTTAGTGCGTTTTGCTTGCACCCATCGTTTTTTGTTTTGTGTATGTCTTAAGAAATGAAGACCTTAAAATGAACGTAAGTAATGTTGTTAAAAAATTCTGTGTTCGTGGTTTAATCAGAACATAAAACGGCTTTAACTCGCCCATTATTATTATGTTTAACATTTACTTAGACTTATTCAAACTTGCTTATGGAAACTCTGCAAGTTCATCGCATTTAGCTCGCTGGTCTTCGCTGTTTATTATTGTCCACTCAACGTTACTCGAGTGCTATGAACAGATATGAATTCAATGAAATATTATAATGAGCGTGTTATGAGCTTCGTTTTTTTTTTTGCTTATGTAGTGCCTTATTAGATATATAACATTTTTTTTGTTACTTGTGGAGATATAAACCGATATGGAATACAAAACACCATTTTTTTTTATTTTTGTCTGTCTGTTTGTTTTGTTCGAATATAGGATATTTTTTTCCCGTAAAAATATATTATTTTCAATATATAAATTATCAATATATAAATTTGTAAAAGTACGCAATTTTACTGATTTAACGGTACTGAAAACTTGACTCCCCTTTTAAATTTGGATAGAAAATGGCCAGACAGACAGACAAACAAAATTTGTAGGCAAGAGTGTTTATTTCATGACTATCATACTGGACATTTTTTCGTATCTCTTTTCTGCTTTTCGATTTTTTCTTTGTTACTTACATTACATTTCTCAAGTCAGCGGCGTCTATTCACTTAAAATTTCTCAACAGACTACATACACCACAGATTTTCAAACACACACACATGCAAAGTTAATAAATCCGAAAATAGAATGTGCATACCCCCGGGGGTTCCAATTGTCACTGCAGGAATATAGAAAATGCTCTGACGCGGTCCACTCGGGGAAAATAGGGGCACCAGACGCTAGGGTTCCTAGAGCCTAAATCTGGAAGAAAAGGTCTGTGTGTGAAAACATACGGGTTCTCTTCGAGGCCCGACCAGTGCCCAAAGGACTGGTACCACGGGAATCGGTGGCCCCACAGAGAGCCTATCCTCTCTGTGACCGGTTATTGGTGAGGTCCCCTTTGGGGGTACACGTGGTGGTTGTGGTTTAAGATCGATTCAGTAGGTATGGTGCACGGTCGATCAAGTGTGCTGTTGCACTCTCAACAGACGGAGTTTGGATAGTCTCCAAACCCCTAAGCAAGAGGTTATAATGTGGATCTAGGCTTGCCTTGGAAAGGCTTGCCATATTATATAAATTGCTACTCATTGTAACTGTATCACACACAAAATCGATTGGTGGCAATCGTAAAGTGTTGTTATACTACACAATGGGGGCGCTAGTCTACGCCTAAGTTTCACTCGGTGGTAAGACCACCGTGAGGTTAGGCCGAGTAGGCAGGTACTCACGTTAATCTTGTTCCACAAATAGAATGTGCAAAAATCTGTCTGTCTTGTTAATTTTTCTTGAATTTTATATAAAGATGAAAGGGTACCTCTATATAAATTAATTATGCATAAACCATATCTGCTGAACTATAAAAGTAAGAGCCTCAAAATTTGGTGGGAATTACTTTTAGAGTAAAGACTCTAACAAAATATTGTTAAGACAACGTGGCGCGAACTGCTAGTAATTATTCTTTTATTTTTTTATTCGAAAAAAAATTAAATTTTCTTTTAATTTCTTTGACAGTTGAAACAAATGTTTCAGATTTTTGACATCTTCCATACGTCTCACTAATATTTTGATCAGTGTAAAAAGGCTATTAGTGTTGCCAACCGATACCATAAAACATTTTGTCCGCCATAGCAGTTCAGAGTTGCAAAAAATAGAACAATGCGTTTTTATTGTGATACAATATTTCATATTTCGTTAAAAAATTCGGTCGTAATAATAATATAAACTTGTCAATTGTGAAGAGATTATTTGAAAACTTTAGGAAAACTGGATCAACTGAGAATGATGCATAAATGACCAACATTTAATTTTAATAGTTTTCTAGGGTTGTATACCCAAATATGTCCGTTTTATTTTATTTTCACAGAAGATTTTCAACTATGTCCGCACCGAAAAGTTATTTTTCCAGATTTTTTAGACAAGCTTTAATATTTGTGCTATTGAAATTTTATTTTAGATATTTAAGTTGCATATTTTTAGGATGAAATATCAACAAGAGAATAAAAAATGATGGTGTATGCGATAAAACTTATTATAGTTTTGTGTTTTTCTGCCTTTTAATTTTATGTGCATACGAAAATAAGTGTTGGAAACCAAAAAAAAATTTCGACCATTTAAGCATTTTATTTAAGACACTTTTAATATAGAGTTCAATCATGTACGGTGGTATAGAACTGCTCGAATGTGAGTCCTGTCAGATTTATTTAACACTTAGTACTCGAAAAGGTATTATAAAAACAAGAAAAAGTGCGACGATTGTACTTTTTATTTAACTATCACTATTCTTAGCTTAACTTAAAATTGTAACAAAATATAATCGCAAAAGGCAGCTTAAAAGTCTATTTAGAAGTTAACAAATAGTAATTTACTTAACAGTAATATTTTAAACGCGGCTTGAAAATGATTGTCTTCACATCGAAAGCGCTCGCCAAACGTACCAAAACAACAGCCGGTGACGACGGTCTTCACCGAAAGGTATAACAATAAAATTCACTTTACCTTTCTCAAAGAGAATAAAACAAAATTCCCAACTCTAGGGCTTTCCATTTAATTCTAATTCTGCTCACATTTTGGAATATCCTTTATTTGCCGAAAAATTTATTATTATTTTTTTCACATTATTAATGCAACTTATTTTTACTTTATTAATGCAATTTATGATTTAATTGTTAGGAAAAAAAATTACAACTAATAAAACATTGATCGCGTGCCATAAAACGTGCTTGCAGTCTTCTTGCACGATTTTCTTTTGTTAAACAAAATAAATGTTTTGTTTCAATTAAAATACTTAAAGAAAAAATCAATTGACGTTTCTGGATGGATCTCATTGATATATACAGGGATTTTTTTTTGTTAAAAGCGCTTTTACTGATGCTGCAGCAAACGCACAGTGGGGTAGAATTGAAATATTTTCCTCTATTTTTCATTTTTATAGTTGACATATTATGCGCATTCAAAATTATACACGAGCAAATCCAAAGTTTTTATTATAGTAGTTCGGTTATTTATAGTAGTTTATTATAGTAGTTCGGATAACTGCGTTGGTAAACGGTCATGGAAACTTTAAGTATCATCTAGCTAAAACGAAAATGGCCTCTTCCTGGCATAGGATGCATAGGATGCCGAGACGGTAGCCCCATTGTGTAGTTCTAAGCCTGGATGGTGTCTGTCGTAGAACTACGGAATACATATTAAATGAAGATAGGAGTCCTTCGACTTAGAAAATTTTTGGCAACTACTAAAGACTCAGCGAGAACGAAAATATTCGACAGCATAAAATATCTAGTCGAGAGTAAAGGCGACAGCACGAGTCGTAATGAAAGTATGGTAGATAGTCGTAAATTACCAAAGGGCTACCTGAAATCATTGAGGAGTTAAGGAGGACGAAAAGTGGCCCATAAATCTAGTTGGTCTGCTTCACGAAACCTTAATCTAAACACAATTTCCCCATCATCAAACCAACCAGATCTTATTAGGAAGCTTAAGTTTAATTTTTTTGCGATTTCAGAAACATTCTCGAAAGCAAAACATCTCAATATTATTTTTTTGTTTTTTTTTTTTTACTTTAAGACAGTGAAGACTTGCTAGTTTTATTTTAAACATTTCAGTTGCATATTTTTAGGATGAAATATCAACAAAAAAATCAAACAGAGTGCTATATTCGGCCATGCAGAATCTTCTATACCCTTCACCACGGTGATTTTATTTTTACAAACATACAAAATTGATTTAATTTAAGTCACAAAGACATTAAAAAAAAGATGTGCTACTTTCCACTAATCAGCAATATTTCGTATACACTTGTAAAAATTTTATAATTTTTTTTTTCAAATTTTATGAAAATTTTATTTAAAAATTTTATAGAATTTTTTTTTGGTAAAAATTGTATAGCAACTTTTTTGAAAAAATTTTATAGAAAATTTTTTGGAAATTTTTTTGAACTTTTTTGTAAAAATTTTCTTTAGAAAATTTAGAAAATATTTTTTGTATACAAAATTTTTTTTTCTAAAAATTTTAAGAAAAAAATTTTATTGACAATTTTTTGTAAACATTTTATTGAAACCAAGGTATATTTATCTTACTAGGTAGTGTCGTCCGCCCAGCTGATTTAGTAGTTCGACATGTCAAAAGTTGTATGTGTTCAGAAGTGAGAAGGCAATAAAACACATACACGCCTTCTCAATTTTCTTCTATGTTTTTTGACACTCCGAACTACAAAGCAACAATAAAATGCCATGTTGTTCTTGTATTTGTTGTAGGGACGCCACTACCTTGATTGAAACTATTCTATAAAAATTTTGTTGAAAATCTTTTGAACAATTTCATAGAAAATCTATTTATTGAAAATTTTGTGTTAAAATTTTTTTGTTTTAATTTTTTCTAAAAATTTTATTGAAAATTTTTTATAAAACATTTTTTTTGGGTTCATTTTTTTGTAACATGTGCTCTTAATTGCCGTACATGTCACCAATAAGGCAGAAACCCGTCGAAACACCATACAAAATAAAGACTCAGAGTACCTCACATTTAGCCGAGACCACAGTTGTCGAAATATAATTTTAATTTCAACCCAATGTGCAAGGTTTGTAAACAATTAGTTCTGTTGTAAAATATTTTGTTAACTTACATTGCCTGGCATCTCTTAACTTTTCTCGACTAAAGTCGTATAATTCTGAGTTTCATTTGTAAAACGTTTAAAAACACATTTCTATTATATTAATTAAGACTTAAATTGTTAAATAAACAATTAAAGCAATAAAAATTTAAAATATGGATTTTATTTTGCATCAATTAATCGTAAATATTCTTGCGAACGAGCTGTAAAAGATTTATAAATATTTTTTTAAATAAAATATTACAAACAGAAATTATCTGTTATCACTTCCGGGTGAATTACAGTGGGATTTTAACATCGTAACTGCATTTTATCGTATGAAATTAGAATCTCATTTTTAATTTCGCTTTCTCCAAGGCTCCAAGCTATAAGTATTTAAGGGCTCTTCATTCAAAAAAATTATACCGGTTTTTCACAGGACAAGTTTTGGATCGCAAGTCCTAATTATTTTGAAAGACGCATTTATATATATTATAAGTTTTTCTCTACTCAGTAATTTTTTAAACTTGCAGAAGAGAACTTGCCCTGTGCAAAACTGGTTTTACCGGCAAGAAAGAGAAAGATCAAAAGAGTAGGCTGATTTATGCAATCACCAATAACTGTACCGCAGTTCAGCTATTCGAGAAAGCGAATCAGCCAATGCGAGAGTCAGACGCAGACCACTCGAAGGCCGAGAAACAAGGATTGACGGACGTGCGTTGTCTATTAACCCAGCTACTTAACGACTGTGGACATAATATTAAAGTTAATTTTATTCGTGTTGCCAGAGGAAACCGCACGTAAAGTTTAGTCGTTTTTAACCGACTTCAAAAAAGAAGGAGGTTATCAATTCGTCTGAATGTTGCTTTTTTTATGTTTGTGCCTGCAGAACTCAGTGATTTCTGAGCCGATTTTAAAAAGCATTTCCTTTATTAGAAAGGAAATGCTTACAGATTGGTCCCATTTTAAAAGAAGTTCAGAATTTTGAAAATTAAAGGGTGTCCCCATACAACATACGTGTTTTTTACATGTATTATGAACCGAAAAGGCCCTTTTAAAATAAAAAAACTGCATGTCATTATAGCTACCACTAACACAACTTAATAAAAAAATAAACTTAAAAATTAAAGGGTGTCCCCATATGTGACGTCAATTTAAATATATGAACCATTGTAGACAATCACTTGAAAATTGGACAGAATGTCCAATATTTATAATCAGAAATTAAATATTTATAATTAGAAGTTAAAGGGTGCCCCAATAGTTGATGTAATTTGATGTATACTGCCAAACTTTTGAACTGTTACATAGAGACGGTTAAAATTTACAAAGAACCTGTATATCTAAGTCCTTTATAACATCAAGTATATAGTTTTAATTTGGAAACTAAAGGGTGTCCCCATAGTTGATATCATTTTACCTATCTAGCCCTATCTTTTGAACCGTTATAGACAAACACTTGAAAGTTAGACAGAATCTCCACTACTATGTCCCGTATAATAACATTTATAAATATTTAAAATTATAGAGGGTGTCTCAATAGTTGATGTATACTGATGCATATGGCCAAACTTTTGAACCGTTTTAGACAGACATTTGAAATTTACAAAGAATCTGTCCTTTAAAATAAGTGTTTAATTTAAAATTGTACATTAAAGGGTGTCCCCTAGGTGACATTGTTTAACCTATATGGCTATATGGAACCGTTACTTTTTATTACTGTGTCAGTAATAATAAGTATAAAAAAATAAAGGGTTTCCTCATATCTGACGCAATTTTTCGTATATGGCTTTATCTGCTGAACCGTTGTGGATAGACATTTAAATGTACAGAACGTATATTACTATGTCTGTTAGAGCACCAAGTATAAAAGTATTTGATTTTAAATTTTTAGTTTAGAATTGATGCACATATATTTGTTTTGTAGTCACTTTTTTTTGCAAGAATTGAAGCGTAAGATCTACATTAATTCGTTAAAATAATATACAGGAAATTGTCATGCTGCAATTATATATTTAATGTGTTCAGCAACCCCAATTAGCATCGGTAACTTTTGCCATCAGTTTTTTAAGTTGTAAGCGGTGAAAATTTTTAATTGTTGAATTTTGGAGACTTATACGATGATTCTTGTCTTTCTTGTTCAGGGTATAGAATAAGGTACGATATGTTTTTTGATTTTGAAAAACAAATCGTACCTTTTTCTCTACATTATATCCTGACTAATACTTGCTGTGTTGCCATTGACGTAGAAACCCCAGGGTGCAATACCCCCTCCAGACTTGCTGTTATCCCACAAAATTTATAAAATTGTTCTATATACATATTTATTTCCGAAATAAAATATTTTCCAAATAAAAAACACTCATTGGTGTACGTTTTCCTTAACGCATTTTTTTATCGCGTTTTTTTTTTTTTTGTCACAAATATTTTAAACTTGACAGGATTAATATATATATAAAAAAAATGAGGTTAGATTATTAATGAGAGGCATAATAAATAATTGTTAAAACCAAAGAACAACAAAAAAGTCAGAGAATTGTTACAATAACAAAAAAAAATATAAAAGAAACTTAGGTTATTGACTGTTTATTATGTAACCAACTTATAAAAAATAACAGTTATTTAACGTAAAATAAATATTTATTAAAAATACATTCCGTTATAAGGCAGGAATATTAATAATAACGAAGTTTATTAATTGCTATGTCCTTGGGTTAGCAGCATTAATTTCACAAAATTTCCAGGTTAATTAAAATCAATTTGTCAGTAAAAAAATAATAAAAATAACAAACAAAAACAAAAATAACAATAACAATAAACAAAAAATCACCTGTTTTTAATATTCTCGGGTACAAATATGTTCCACCACGAATTACGTTTTTGTCTAGGATAATAAGCCGTATGATGAGGATCAATGTCATTGTCGATTATATTGATGGATGAGCCGATGCCTGTGGTACCATCATTGGTCAAATCGTTTTGTGAGTTAGTTGGTTCAAGAGTAGTAAAACTAACCTCGAAATTCTTACGGCGACGTCTATCTAATTTGGTTTGCAATGAACTACGTCTACGACGATTACGTTCTTTATCAATTGGCGTTTCATAGGGGCTGGCATTACCGATGCCATCATCAAAACCGGATAACTTGACAGGTTCATTGGGTGTCGACACGCGTATATTCTCCTCGGAACTATATACAACGTCCGGAGAGTTACAGGTATTTGAGGCATCACTTTTTTCATGTTTCACAGCGGACTCGTAAGAATCTTTTGATGAAGGCTGCAAATAGGGAAGGTAGAGAGAGGAAAAAGTTTATTAGTGAAAAACTTTCATGAAGTTTTTTACACTTATTGGAATAATTAAAAAAATTAAAAACGTATTTTTTTAATTAAATTCCATAAGTGAAACTATTCATTATATGTATTTATTAAATCAATAATCTTTTTCAATTCTCAGCCCTTGTTTATATTGATGTTTTAAACCTATAAGTCGCAAGTGAATGCCATGTCAAACATGCAGAAAGTTCCCAGATAAATTAAGTAAAATATGATGATAAAAAAGGCTTATGGATTAATAAAAAAAATCACAAGACTATATAAATCATATCGCGCCTTCTTTTTAAGGTTCTGTACCCAAGCGGTAAACGGAATGCTATTGATTTCGCTACAATTTCTGTCCGTCTTTCTATTTCTGGAACCGAGTCTACCTATACTCGTGAAAGTTACACAGAGGATGAAATTCTAAGTACTCAATATTGACACAGAAGTTGTATTACTATGGCCGCTATAACAAATAATACGAAAAATTAAAGGGTATTCTGATAGGGCCGAGATGTACATAAGTATATATGACATTTTTTTTTAACCGTAATAGACACCTGTTGTTTACCAGAGTATAGATCTATTTTTGATCCGTTATAGCTACAATCTTGAAATGTTTACAGTAGTTGTACTATTGTGATTGCTATAGCAAATACAAAAAATTAAAGGATGTTCTGATAGTGACGTGATTTTCAAGTATGTAGATTTATTTTTTGAAACGTAATATACAGGAATTTATGTTACAGATATGTTAGCTAAATTAACTAGTAAAACAATAAAACTAAGAACTAAAGGGGTTTTCCAAGGAAACGTGTTTTAACGTACGAGTATATGACCTTATTTTTGATCCGTTATAGATAGACTCTTGAAATTTGCACAATAACTGTATTGCTTTGGCCACTACCGATCTGTGCTTATTTTTTTAACAGTAATATGTTCTCATTTGAAATTTAAAACTATGTTGGCTATTTTAACAAGTATAAAAAATAAAACCTAAACCTAAATCACGTCCGATAGTGACGTGATTTAACGTTCATATATGATCTTACTTTTGAACCATAAGAGGTACAGTCTAAAAATTAAAGGGTTATTTCGATAGTGACTTTCAGTGATTTTAGAGTTATTCAACAACAAGCTTCAATTTACAATTTTTAAAATAATAACATAAAATTAAATTAAATAATAAAGGGCCCCATGAAATCGATAAAAATTATATTCAAAATTGTTAAGCCGATAATCCACACAAAATTTTAAGACTCCTACGTATTTACTTTATATAAAGGTACCCATCCCTGAAAAAATTCTAAAATTTATATAAAATTCTAAAAATTATTGTAAAGCTCTATAAAAGGCAGACAGGAAGGGAGTTACTCGATATTTTAAAACAGCGACATCTGTTAAGCAACATTGCTTAAAATATACTGATTTCAAAAATAAAAGTTGACTTAAAAAATCGGCGTACTTTCACTGCTTTTTCTCCACTTTCTCTTGAAAATAAAATATTTTTGCGGAAATTAAGTATTCTATAGTGGAATCAGGATACTAAGGTACCTCCTCACAGAATTTTGTTAAACATCATTAAGTAATTTTTACGTGATGCGAAAGCAAAGAAAATGACACAGACAGGAAATGAGTTACTCTTTTATTATACATATGTATAAAATTCTGGTGTTCCGTTTGTCGGATAAAGCGTTGACTAGTTACGATGAAATATGCTAATGTGAACGCTTGATTAAAGGATTAACATTTGCCACGCCCATTAAAAAAATAGAATTGATAGAAAAAAATTAAAAAACGCTTTTCTTACAAAGCACGTTAAGTCCTTCGCATTTATCCTATTTTTTTTATTCAAGGACGACCAATTTCTGTTGCTCAACAGTGTAATCTTTCCGTCTAATCACATACCCATTTTTTTAATTTTTAACAAAATTTCAGCCAATTCTTATTAAGACATTACTTTTGTTTACCTTTTATGTCAAACATTACTATTTCTAAGGATTCCTATTCCTAATTTAGTAGAAAATATAATTTTTGCTCGAAAAATAAAATTCTTCTTTTAACTTTAAAAAAATTTTAATGCCCCTATTACGGTTTACAACTCAACTCAGTTGAGTTGTCTAAAAGACAACTTGAAAGACAACTGATACTGATGAGTTGTAATTTGAAACAACTGCTACTGTCGGGTTGTAATTTTTTTAAACTTTTGTTAACTGAACTAACACAGGGTCGTAAACGGTGAAACTACAACAGAGTTGTAACACAATTTAAATTCAACTTAAAATTTTTTGACAAGTTGAGTTGTAATTGATAATACCAAATTGTAAAATTTAAACTGAAGTATAGTTGAGTTGTAAACCGTAATAGGGGCCTAAGTTTTATTCCCCAACAACTTTTTGACCTCTATTGTTTTTAATCTGGCAACATTGGTTGGGCTGAGAATTTAAAATTTAAATCAAATTAACTTTGAAACACTTACCTTATTAATATCACGCCTCAGAAAAGCAGTTGCTATCGAACTGCGCCGCTTTTGATTCTTATCCGATTTGCTGGAGAAAAAACTCAATGCCAATGAACTGCGGCGTGATGGCTTCTGTGGTGGCAACTTTGCATTCACATTAACATTGGTATTATTAATCGCTGTTTCATCATCATCGGCATGTTCATCGATATCGACCAGTGATGGTATAGAGGCACTGGCCCAATCCTTTCTCAAACGATACTTGCCGCTATCAATGATACTCATTTTGTACGACTTTGTTGAAAGTTTTCTTTGTTGCTCCGTTTTAGATGATGATGACGATGATAAAATTTAAATTAAACAATTAAAATTAGTAACATAAAAAATAGAGCTTAATCAACCAGGACTCGCTTTTTTCTATTTTCTATGACACAAACAAACACACGCGCTAAGCCACGAATTACAAGCAAATTAAAACGTCTTTGGCGTTTTTAAATGAAATGAAATCAATTCAAATCTAAATAAAAACAAAATTTTTAGCTAAAAAAAAATAAAAAGAAAAAGAAAATATATTTGTTAATAGAATAAGTAGTAATATTGAAATATGTGAAGTAAAAAATAAAGTTGTGTTTTGTGTACAACTCTAACTGTGAATAGCCCTATTACGAGTAATTATATCATGAAGCTTATTAGATCTGCTTTTTAAATCAATGCTAATTTATTAACAGCTATTTACATGTTTTTTATTTATATGTTAATGAATCAAATTAAGCATTAAGTTAAACGTTTTTCATCTGCTTCTGTCAATCACCCCTGTATAACATTTACACGCGACCGATCACTAATCGTAATCATCATCAGCTTCACATCGTAATTAACATCTCTTTACCCATTAACTAACTGTAAATATGTACTTTACTACTGACATTTCTATTATTACGTTTACGCCTTTATCATCTTTCTCACACTACACAGCAAATAGTAAAATATTATTGTGATAACATACAGACATACATATTTTGTCAGCAGTCAGGAGTCATGACGTCTAACAAATATTTTATTTTCTTTAATTGAATGCGATGATTAGCAACTGATTAGCGAAGATTTTCAAATTTGCTGTCACTATCTCTAACAAAAAAAAAAAAAAAAAGTGAAGGTGTTTGAACAACAATTGGAAATTGTTATTAAAAATGAAAGTGATTTATGTTAAATTGAACTTAAAAGTTCGAGGTCTAACCACGTAAAATACGAGGGTAATTTGATAATTACGTGACTTTTTGGATAGAAGATATTTTTCCGGAAAAAAAATATTTTTGATGGAAGTCCCCACTTTCTATATTTGACCCCATAACAGATAGAATCTTAAAATGTTTACGGAAGTTACCAAAAACTAAAGGGTGTCCCGATAGCAATGTGATTTTTATTAATATGGGCTTATTTTTTGAACCCTGCTCGGCATGTACTTAAAATTTATGCAGATTAATTAAAACTATGTACGCTATATTGACAAGTATAAAAATAAAAAATAAATGGTGTCCCGATAGTGACTTGATTTTTACTTATATGGTCTTTATTTTGAACTATAATATTTAGACTATTGAAATTTTCACAGAAGTTTTATTATCGCTAAACCCACAAATACTAAAAAGTAAAGGGTGTTTCAATAGTGACGTGATTTTCACTAATATGGCCTTATTTTTCGAAGCCAGATAGGCAGACACTGAAAATTTACACAAAGTATTTAAAACTATGTGCGCTATATTGGATAAATATACAAACAAAAATTAAAAGGGTGTCCCAATAGTGATCTGATTTTCATGTATATGGTAATATTTTTTAACCATAGTGGGTAGAAATTTAAGCAGAGTATTTAAAACTATAATCGCTATATTAACAAGTGTAAAAAATAAAAGCTAAAGGGTGTCCCCATTTTAAAGTGATAGGTAGACTTTTGATACCTTCACAGATGGTGTATTACTAACTGCAATAACAAGAGTGTTCCCATCGTAACGTAATTTTCGCAAAATATAACTGCCGGTTTTTCAATGTCGAAAGAATTCGTTCTTTCGTATAACAACATTCAAAACAAAATTTTTGAATTTGTTTTTGTTTTAAATAAAATTGTAAGAAAGAACGAACCCTATCGACATTGTGAAACAGGCCCTCAGGCCATATTTTTTCACCCGTAAGAGGAACACACTTTAAACTCATACCGAGTATGTAAAATAGTGTTTGCTATAACAGTGAAAATTAAAGGGTGTTTCAATATTGATGCGATTGTGTGTACATTGCCTTATTTTTTTTAACCGTAATTGGTAGACTCTTGAAGTTTTCACGTTGTAACAATAATTAAAGCGTGTTCCGATAGAGAGATTTTCACGTGTGTTGTCTTATTTTTGAACCATAATAGGCAGATCCTTTAAATATTAACAGAATATATTTTACAATTTTTTGCTATTACAGTAAGTAACAAAAATAAAATTCATAAAAATCAGAGAGCCAATTCTTTATATACATTTATCATAACCCAACTTAGGTTTTACAGACAAAACAAATTTACCTCGCCCTCTTTTACGCCCACTTTTTAAGTAGTTAGGAAACTATAATAGACAGATCTTGGAAATTTTGTACCAGTAACCCCCTTATTAATATATGTACATAGTTTAGCTGGATTATAATAGTAGGCGTGGAACCTCCTATATAAAGTGAACCATTATAATCGTCTACCTGAAGATTAGCAATAGGCAGAGTCTAGAAACTTTGCACAAGTAACTTTCATACTAATGTGCATCGACTAACAAAACACAGACTGGGTGGTAATAGTTGGCGTGGTACTTCACATGCAAAGTGATAAATTATTATCGTGCACCTAGAAAACTACAATAGGTAGAGTCTTGAAACTTTGTACAAGTCAAAATTTACACTAAATTGGGACAGTGGGAGTGATAGATCCCATACAAATTGAAAAATTATTATTGTGTACCTCGAGAACTGCAATATATAGAGTCTTGAAAATTTGCACAACAATTACAGCCGGGATAGAGGGAGTGGTACCTCCCATAAAAAGTAAAACATTATTACAGTGTTATTACGCATAGTCTAGCAAAAAACAGATTGGATGGGAACAGTGGGCGTCGTACCTTGCATATAAACTGAAACAGTTTAGCCAATAGCGTGCGTTTTCGAGTTAAAGGTTGGCAATTGAGTTCTTCCAAGTGTTTATTGTGTTTTTTGTAGATGGGTATAGAGAAGCGCACCGGAGATAGCTAGTATGAAATAAAAAATAAAGGCTCCCCTTTAAAAGACGTGAAAAAAATAAAAATCTTCTACTTTTAAAGTTGCATATTAAATTACGGAATAGTATTCGATTATTTTTTTTATTATTTATTAAGAACCTTTGATCATTTTAATCCATTAACTAGTCTAATCTAAAATTATCATACATACTACGAGTATCAATAAATTACTCATGGACTTAATGGTAAAAACACAACTGGCATGAACGACGAACTAGGCATAACTCTACGAAATCGTTGACAAACTTTCGTTTCGTAAATTGGTCGACGTACTAACTACATGAGCTACTTCACCTTCTAATAGCTATTTTGTTTTTATTGAAATTACAAACCAGTTTCTAAATTTACTTAATAACTTCAAACTATCAACGGAAAAACGGTCGTTATTCGTCGGCTTAAGAAATATAAATATGTAAACCTATCGCAGGGTTCGTTATTTCCACCGACGTGCTGATGATGTATATTTTCATATACAACGAATAGTCGCAACGAAACATTCGTCGTACGTCCCAATTGTGTTTATAAAAAAAAATGTATACTTTGCATGTTTTAAAACGTCCTAGAGCGATAATAGTTTTAACAAATACTAATTCTGTTAAATCTAAAATCATGTTTACAAATACTAATTACCATAATTCAATTTGTGATTTTGTTTCGTTTTATTATTTAATATTAGAAAAAATTACATGAATTATCGTCATTGTTTTATTTGAGAATTTCACACGATGTTTTATTTTTTTGTAGTAGAGATTTTGTCATGTCATTATTCCCCCTCTAATCAATTCGCTTAGAACAACACAATGACTGGGTTATTTTTTATAGAAAAATAACTGGCTAATGCTTAGCAATTGTTGTTGTCGTTGTTGTATTTAAGCAATTATTTAGAAATCAATTAGTGTTGTATCGCTATTAGAGTTTAATGACCCCAATATTTTATATTATTGGATTTTTTATTGCCTTTATTTTTAATATTACAACAGTTAGAATATAATTTTGCTATTTTTTACTTATATTTTCATTAATACACAGAAAAAATAATTATTATTATTTACGGTTTTTTTTAATGCCGAATTTTATTTTCTAAGGGGCGTGGCAAATTATAATCAATCGTTTATATTAAAATAGTATACCATAACTCCAAGTACAGTTCATATAATTTAGATAAATAGACCACCAGAGGATACCATCACTTAATTGAGAATAAAATTAAGATTTCCGCATCGATTTTGATATAAACAATGGCTTTTTTTATTTGTAAATGATATACAACGACAAAATATTTAAATTTTTGCTTTTTATAATTTTTTATAAATCAAATTAAATTAAAAAAACATTCTCCTCTAATTCCACATAATTTTAAAATTATAAAACAGATAAAAAAAATTGTCAAAATAGTTTAAAAATAATTTTGTTCTTAATCTCCTGCTGTGTAATTTGTCTAAATCGGATGAAATGTTCTCGAATTATGATAAAATATACTAATGTGAACGCTTGATTAAGCGACTCAAATTTGCCACGCACCTTAAAAAATAACCTTGATGTGTTAGAAAAAAATACAGGAATAATTTGGGCGACGGACTTTGGAAATAAATTATCTTTTATTAAAAATTTCAAGTAATTATCTAATTGTCCTCGTAACTTCAGTGAAAAACAAGAATGTTACTGGTATTTATAGGAGCTAAAGTTTTTTTTTTTAATATTATTTAGTCGAAATTAAAACTGGGAAGGATACAATTTGCGGTGTATTGTCCAAAGAAGGTGAGGCGGCAGTCTAACTTATATGATAATGTCTAGTATTAGCTGCCATTAGAACACAGGCAGATATAAACTCAGCCTTAAGACCGTTTACGCGCACTTATTGATGAAAAAGGAGGTTGATAACTACTCGCTGAGGTAGTTATCACTGCAAAGCTGCAAGGAAATGTAGTGGTTGCTCGGAACTCAGCTATAAGTCAGAAGGTCGACAACTATTATTTGGAAATCCCTGAGGAAGCAGTAGTAGTTTAATTTTACTACTCATCAGATCATATCAAACATTTTGCTTATTTAAGCTGAAATAAGCTTCGTCATGAACACAGAAATTTTATAGCGATAATGCCCAATCACATACCATCACATTGTATGCCGGCGAGTGAAACAGCACAAGCAACAAATATGAATTCCGTAGCTAAAATGTAAATAAACCCAGCGGAAAAACTGAGAATAAAGGCCTTCTAGAAGGCCTCCAACATACTTCTTTACTAAGCACAAGACCGTCTAGTCGTATCTTTTTTGTACGGCAAGCTTTCCAGAAGGTCTTCCGAAAATAGTGGATCTTTTAGAAGGGAGTGTCCAACCCTTCCAAAAGTCCTTTTTTGTAAAGAACAGGAAAATTAGGGTCTTATAGAAGGCCTAAAGTGCGAAGGCTTTTTTAGTTTTACCGCTGGGAAGTAACTCGTGTAGTGTATGTGGGTCGAAGTTAAGCTAGAAAAAATACTGCCTAATACGCGCGAGTATAGGAAATCAGAAAATTTGTAACACTGCTTCTTAAAACCAAACAGCAATAAATCACCATAAACAAAATCTTGACGATGTTTTTATTAAATTGATAATTTATTGATGCCATAATGTTTTAATTTGTTTGAATTTGTTATAAAATGGCTTATTAGCATAATTTTATAAATACTAACCATCTGGTGCTCTTAAAGACTTGAATACATTCATTAAACAAACAAACAGATTTAAATATTAAGTTGCTAATTTATTCAACTTTGACACTTTTTTAAAACTAATTAAGAAAAAAAAAGAGACAAAATAACAATAACAACACTGACACAATAACTTTGCAAATGGCACGTGCCTTCGTACACATTTTTTATTTATTTGTTATTTTAATACAAACAAACAATAAATAATAATGACGACTGTTTATGAAATGAAATGAGTTTTTGCGAAATTTTAATAAAAAAAAGCAAATGAAACCTAATCACGACCAAAAATCTCGCTCTTATTTGTTGACATTAAATCAACGATGTTCACGTTTTGTAAACAAACATTAAAATATTCGTTCATTATCATAAATAAGTTTTGCTTTTATATTTAAATTTAGTTTTTTTTTATAATGAAAGAGAAAAATGTATAATTGAACACATTTTAAAACGGTAACACAATTGAAAAGAAAATGATTGGCAATTTGAAAACTTTTTAAAAGAAAATGGTTGGCAACTTGAAAACTTTGCCATCAATTAAATTGTTAATTTGGCGCCTAATAGTCAAATATTTTCGAAACAGTCAAACGTCACTTTCCGTGTCTTCCTACGTAGGAATTTTAATGTTAGCAATGGTCAAAACCAAGGTATATTTATTTTACTAGGTAGTGGCATCCCTACAACAAATACAACAATACAAGAACAACATGGCATTTTGTTGCTTTGCTTTATAGTTCGAAATGTCAAAAAACATATAAGCAAATTGAGAAGGCGTGTATGTGTTTTATTGCTTTCTCACTTCTACACTATAAAATTTCTGAACATACAATTTTTGACATGTCGAACTACTAAATCAGCTGGGCGGACGACACTACCTAGTAAGATAAATATACCTTGGTCAAAACTTTATATACAATTTGAGTTGCAGGGTACTTTTATACCCTACAACTCCAATTGTATATTTTATCTAGAGCCCTAAAAAGCTACAGAAAAATGAATTAAATCAAACCAAACTATTAGGCATAGTTTCGAAATATTTCCTACTAGTATTCTGTAACACTGCTCCACAAAGAGCAGTGTTACAGAAATTTTCGGTAAAAATTTTTGGGTAAAATAGAACTCATGTCTTTCAAAATAATAATTGTAAGAAAATAATAGCAAACTGCTTCCTCGCTTACGAGGATGCAGGTATGTAAGAGAATAAGTTTTGTTTTTATAAAATTTAGTGAAACAAATAGACCTCTCTCGCTTACGCGGATGCAGGTATGTAAGCGAATAAGTTTTTATAAAGAATTTGGTGAAGCAGAGATACCTACCAAGTGGGACATCGCAAACATCGCCTTGCTGAAGCAGGTTGAAAGGGAGAAGAAGGGACTAGCCTTCAAGTAAACGTAATTTTTTTTTTTTTTTGGGTACTCATGCAGTGCATTGTGTCAGAACGAGTGTTTGTGGACATTCAATTTACCCACATTGAAAGTGACCGGAAGATCATTCCACATACGGGGTATATGATTCCACATAAGAACTGTTCGGCTGAAAAACGATGTAATGTATAGTGCGATTCACAGATGATGATGGATGAGCTCTTAATGTAAAGCGTGTTATTTGCAAAAACATCGCGAACGTATTCCCTAATTTCATTAGAGCACATTCCATTGTAGTAACGATAAAGCAGCGAAAGACATGCTATATTGCGTCGATGTTCAAGATAGTCAATAGTGTTGGATATCGTACTTTCATACATGAGCTTCTTTGCCCTGCCCTGCACGCCTTCTAATAGTCCCAAAGCAGACTTTGGAGCACTTTGAAAGCTTTTTAGAGGCTTGAAAATGTGGCATAACACATATCGATCATCGCATTCGATTTTCATGCCAAGGACATTAAGAGCAATTTGCTAAAAACAAATTTTCAACGATAGTATCGCATTGGAAACAGAACTATCGATAGTAATATTGCTTGTTTGCTACCTATAGGCGAGGCATGTATTATTTTTTACTATACCATACGTAGTATAGTAAAGTATAGTAATAATGAAAAAAAAATCGAGGTCGGCATTTCGACGGATTTATAAATTTTGAGGTCTTCTGAATCCATTTTGGCTATGGCTATATCCCGATGATGTCTGTGGGTGGATGTGTATGCCACTATTTTTGTGGAGTTTGTACAAATCATACCGTTTGACATATCAAAATGAAAATTAGTATGTGCTTTTGGTATATGGATGGAGATGAAGAGCTGTATAGTTTTTGGTCATAATCGGGAGGGTGCAAGAGGTAGTTTCCTTACCCTCCAAATTTTGTGAACGCTCTACAGGTCATACCGTTTGATATATTAAAATGAAATTCAGTATGTGCCTTTGGTTTATGGAGATGAAGAGCTGTATAAATTTTGGGCAAAATCGGGAAGGAGCAAGGGGTAGTTTAACACCCCAAACTGAAAATAATTAATATTTCGATTCGAATATGCTTTGAATTTATATTCTTTATGTAATATATTCATTAAAATATCTGTTTCCATTGGGTATGGTAAAGTTGAGTGTAGGCCACTCCATATTTTTTTTTTTTTTAATTTTAGAGCTTACTTTGTTCGATATATTTATTTCCAAAAGCAAAAATATCTCTTTTGTTAAATAAAACATCTGCTGTTATTAAATGTAAGTATGTGAAACAATCATTATGCAATTTATCTTTGGTCATTTAAATTTGTATAAAAGATGATCTTTTTTTTGCGCTTGTCATCCGGTTTAATTTTAATGGTTTTGTAAATTAGCTTTAAAAATTTTGAATTTTTATAGTTTTTGATGTCAATGTCACGGCTGCAGTAAGCAACCTTTAACATTAAAATAAAAAGTAAATAAAATAAAAAATTACATCAGTTTGTTATGTGTGATTTTCCGTTTATCGTAGAAACATGTCGTTTATTTCATTTTAGTTGAAATCTCCAAAGTTAAGAAGTTGTCGGTTTTTCTTTTTTTAAATATGCAATTGCCCAATTTAGACTACTGCTTCCCACTGTGCTTAGTTATATAACTTGGAAAACAAGCTTTTTGCTCTTTTATTGGAATCAAATATAACCAAAACTTTTGTTATTTCACTAAAAGATACCAGTTTTTGACGCGACTTCAGCGGACAGTGTTCATGCTTATAGCACACTATCGGCGTTGCCATATGTTTAAAAAACCGAAGATTTTAAAAAATAAAACTTATTTTTAGAAAAACCTCAAAAATTATCTATCACATTCCTAGGGGCATGTACTCAACAAAACTCTTGTAAGTTAAGCTTGTAATTATAGTTAAATGCTTATGTATCACAATAACATTACTTTCATGGTCATTTTGAAGTTCTTACAAAAAGTTTTTTCTAAATATTTCAAGTTCATGAAATGGTTTTTATTTTTTATACTTTAAGTTAAATCTAGTTCGCACGTAGCAAATTTTATTGCTAGATTTTTTTGTCTGATTTTTGTAGAAGAGAAAAATTATAAAAATCTATAAGAAGCTGACAAAATAAACTAAAAATCTTGTCCATGCTTCGAAAAATGGTAAAAAATATTTCATATATCTTTACATTTGGCGACGCTGCACACATTACTCAGTGATGAAAGTTTTGACATATGAATACAGAATTATTCTCTGAACAACACTTATGATTTCCGTCGTCGTACGGTGCAAGGGGAATCTATATAAGGTGGCATCGCCGCGACAACAAATACAACAGCAAAAAACCGCCACATTTCATTTGTTGTTTTTTAATTGTACGGTCGATGCCAAAACACTAATTAAAATATCTTCCTTACCTATTTTGCAGTATTTGTATTTTTTTGTTAATCTTGAAATATTTTTGGACATAATTAATTCTTTTTTTCTTTAAAAAATAAATATTTTTTTTAAAAGCTGCTTTGCAAATAAAAAAGTAAAGAAAATATAATCAAATTCGCGTGGTGCCACCTAGTAAAATGAATTCGCCTTGCTGCGATGCGTACCAATGACAATGGGGCTGCTGTGGACAAAAATGAGTAAATCAAAAACCTTTCTACCGATCTCAACAGCTGAAAATTTTATGCACCAGCATTATAAAAATATTGCAGAAAGACCTCGATTTATTCGCTTACAAATTACCATCCACCTCGTTTCGACCCTATTTGGATCTTATAGAAGCTTCTAGCAGACATCCAAATACAATATTTTCTGACGAGACTATGTCAAAAAATATATATATTTGCCAAATCTGAGAATTGGAAAACCTACAAATGTCACTATCGAGTAGCCAATGCATCTACAGACAGTGACAGTTTGGTATGGATTTTGGAGTGTTGGCATCGTTGGCGAATTGTTTTCGAAAAAAAAACTGTTGAAAACGCTTTTTTATTCAACGGCAAGAGCAACAGAGCCATAGATAATCTTTGGTTTCGCACCTTGTTACACAGCTCATCAGACAATCAGACTTTTTGCACCTTAAGTTCGGTTCCCCCCAGTGGTACATTGTTTTGTTGAATTTTATCACCTTGATGTAATTGCTTCCGGGAGGCTCCAGTCTACGAAGATTGCCCAGGGCCTGAAACTGGAAGATAAGAATCTTCGAGGTTTACCCAGTGTCCAAACAATTGGTACTATGGGAACCAATAGCCCATCAGGGACACCTCGAAACCGTTTAGTTGTGAGCAACTTCCGGGAGTACCTGTGACTGTGGTTTGCATCTAGATCGCAGGAAGGGCGTGTGTGCTGTTGCACTTTAACATCACTAACTTGACAATAATTAATAACTGCGAGAAGCTGTAAATGTTTCTTTTATCTTTATTTAAATTAAAAAAATAATTATTTTCTTTTTTAATTGATTTTTGCAACATTTGTTTTATTCGATTTTTTCTCTACCTTAGCCACTTTCATATGAATATTGAGTAGCTGAATGAGTTTAAGTGTTAATATTGAGAAGCTGAAATTCATTTCACGCGTTTCGATGGTAAATAGATGGAGTATGAAGGCCTCTTCACTCCTTCTTTTAACGGCACAAGGCCTTCTAGTCGCATTTCACTCTCATATCTTTTGTTGTCATTGCGGAGCAGGCCCTCCACTTTCGCTTCTGCCGGCAAGCGTTTCAGAAGGTCTTCCGATATTATAAAAATATTTTGACAAGATTAATTAAATTTTTAAATTTTCAAATTTTTTTGGGAATCAAACTCGCAATATCGAGGCATTTAAATGGCATTTAATTAAATAAAAGCCAATTTAAAGAACTTTTGTTTTTTATAAATCAGAAATCTAAAAATATAAAATTATGTTTTTGCCATACAAGATGGGAGATATAAAAATAGAACATCAAGCTTCCTTTCTAAGAGAAGAGAAGTAGGAATGTGTAGTACATCTTTTAGTAAGGAGAGCCAAGCCCTTCTTTATGAAGCACAGAAAAATGAGGTTCGTAGGGAGAAAAGGTCTATTGAAGGCCTGATGGGGGAAGGCCTTCTTAGTTTTACCACTGAGCAAAATTCATTTCGTTTTCATATTACAACTGTGAAAAATTATGTTGTTTCTTACACACACACACACAATAATTAAATGGCTATGCAGTTATAAAAGTTAAATATTTTTTAATTCTTTTATTTATATAGACTGCAGAACTTATTAATAATTTTTAAACTGTTGTAAAGCTCAAAGACCATTAAAAATAACGACACTTAAACACTTGAAGAAGTGATGGTTTAAGTTCGGTTTTGTTGCACAGGCTGGCAACAATTGCATAGTTGCTCATTTGGGTACCGTCGCGACGGTGAATAATCTCACATGAAATTATTGCAAACTCTTTTGAGTTTTATGCCTGAGATTTCTTTAAGTGTATATAATTTTTTTATGTATTTTGTAATAACATTGTAAAATTTTAAAGGAAAAAGCAAAAAAATAAGAAGCAAGAAATAAAATACCAATTAAAGGGTGTCCCAAAATTTATGTTTTCTGTCATTTGTGGTGGAAAGGTGTTGGGAACGATAAAAGAAAAAAGGCATTAATAGCTGAGAGTTTAGCACCCCTGTCGTAAAATTTATGTTCCTAAAACCTCTTCAATTTCGTGCAAGTGGAATTTTTTTTCAGAGTTTTAAATTGAACAGATGTTAAGAACAATCGGTACCCAGTGAGTAAAAAAAAATATTTTAAAAGAATAAAATATTAAAAATTGGGGATATAATTTCATTAGAAGAGGAAATTCAACAAAGTCGTTTTGTTCTTTAAGGTTTGTGGGATGCATCAAATGCCTTAGAGCAAGGCATATTTAAACAGGTCAACTCACTGGATGATGCTAAAATATTCAGGGGACAATTTTTAATTCTTTTTATATGGAGTTTGACATTAAAAGTTATTTTAAGGGGAAAGAAAAATGCCTTTTTAAATATGCCTTGTCTTAGAGTATTTAAAAAAATAAACGAGGGTAGTTTAATAATGCTGTGTATTTTTCTATTTTCAGCGCAGTACCCTTGGAGACAACACTGCTTCCGTTAATTGTACTCTATTATGCGACTGCTGTCAAATTCTGAGCAAGCACAGAAAACATACGATCGCGTTAATATAAACGAAATTGTAAAAAAAACATTATATCTATGTGCTGGTTAACGCCAGGGAAAGGTTAGGTAAATAAGGAGAGGACTCGGTACCGTCAATTTCGATTTTTAAAATAGTGGTTAACTTAGTACCAGCACAAATGACGCCAAACGTTTAGGTGGACGACCAAAAGAGATCGTCACGCCAGAAATATTTGATAAAATCCATAGAATGATATTAGACGATTGGAGAATGAAAGAGGCTCTATGTATCTCAACCGAGTGAAAATATATCTGCGCGATATGTGCCTCAATCGAGACAATGTATTGGTGCACACCTACTTATTTAGCTCCTGTGTCAAAAATCCATTAATTGGACTACGAACTGCTGCCCCAATAATGTGTGAAGATAAATCTCGATATTTAAATCTCAGACACAAACCAATTACGTTACAGAGGTCTGTTAACATGCTAACATAGCACTGTAAAGCATATAAATCCTGGGAGTATATCGTCTAAATGGACTTGTGACCACATTTTTGGACCAAACAGACCGAAAAAAATGTAGATTTACCAAATTGGCCTCGTATTATTTATCTAATTCCCCGCAAGAAAAAGTGAAGACATGTCCAGGGTACAACTAAAAAAGCACATGAAAAAGGCATTCCGGTAAATTTATACAAGGGAATTATTTACAATTTAAGTGTACCCTGATAAGAATACTTCTCGAGAAAAATGTATTCACGAAATATGTATAGACGATTAGTAAAATTTGCATTACTAAAGCAGTCGAGAAGGGATTTCGTTTTTATTGTTAAACAATATTTAAAAAAGTGAAGAGTTAGCGGCCACTTTTATAAGCAAAAAGCGATTTAGTGATCAGAACTGGGTTTTTGGAATTATGATGGGGTTAAATGTGATACAGATTCATTTTGTTGCGCAAAGCAACAAGTAGTAATTGACTGGCAGGACAATGCTCTTATTCCATGTTTAAAAGTGGGAGACCATCTAAACTCCCGTGGCTTCTATTGGAGTGCACATCAAACTTTCTGCGATTTGGGTCCACCCAACCACAGCCAACACACTACTATCCGAAGGGCTTCACCAATCACCGGGTAGTCCCCGTGGGACTACCGGTTCTGGTGGTAACAGTCATTTTGACACTAACCATATCTCGAGGGTTCTTATCCTCTAGGTTCGGGCTCCGTTCAAGCCTCCGTTCAAGCATAGAAGTCAATAATCTCCCAAGGAGATTATTAATGGGGTTATTTGATGTTAAATGTCTATACCAACGAAAGCACAATTACTTCTGCATTGAAGGAGGAGTTTTAAACGCTGCATCAACTAGATTCAGTCACATGCCAATAACTATCTAAAGAAAAATGCTGTTTTCCCAATAATTTAAATCTTACGTAAATTTTGGAACACCCTTTACATATGTACATAAATAAGTCTGAGGATGGAAAAATACTGTGTAAATAATTTTTAACTGAAATAATAATAAAACTTATGGAACGGCAATAAATGGCATCTAAAAATAATTTTGCACGTGATAAGACCCATGCAACGATCAAGTAGACTACAAGGCTGTGGTGTTTCGCAAAGAACCCGATCACAGCTTTACGATTTCATTTAAGCGTATTACTGACTATTTCTTGTTATTTTCTTGAAACAATGTATTTTTTGATAATTTTAAATAAAGGATTGTAATTTAAAAAGTAAAGATTGTACAACTAGAAAGATAGAGAAAGAGAGAGACAGACAGACAGGGAGCGAAGAAAATCAAAAGAGCAAAGATCAATATTAAAATATTTATATTACCGTTCAAGCATTTGTTCATTCAAGCAAAACTATTTTTATTGTTTTTTTAAGTTTTTATTTTAATTTCAATTTTACAGCAGACTACTTACTGACTGGTCAGCTGCTATTTGGAATCAAATCATGCAACTTCATTTCATTATGATGGAGTGAGTGATGACGTTGCGGACTGATGTTTTGCTGTTTGGGGTTTTGTAATAATTTTATTTTTCAATACATGTTGCTTATGATTGGTGGCGGCCTGGCCTGGAGGTTATTGGTCTCAAAAAGATTGGTTACAATTTCTAAAAATAGACGCTGTTGTTGCATGGCATGCACAGCTTATTTGTGGCGCTTTAAAATGGTCAATAATTGTTTTAAATTGATGTTTGTATGAGTTTTTTATTGTTTAAAAAATAATTATTGATAACGTTTTTGTTGTTGTTGTTGTTGTTGTTGTTGTTTTGTTTTTCGAACGTTTTGAAAATTTTCCATAGAAAAAAAATCTTCCATAATGCCACGAATCAATTGTAGCATTGATTTTTTTTTTCTTATTTCCTTTCAATCTTGCAATTCTTTGCGATTGATATCAGATGCGTTAAAAATGAATTATTTAGCGGAAAATTATTAAAAATTGGAAGGAAAAAAATTTATACTGATAACGGGGGAAAAAAAGAGTGATGCCAGGAAATTTTTATTCAAATTCAGATTAAAAATATCAAAATTTAATGTTATCTGCAGACGAAAAATTTCATCTGAAAAGACTTTTATTTTACAGGTTTGTTGTTTTTGAAAATAAATGTTATCGTGAAATTAATTGTCTGGCTTTTTTCAAAATAATCTTGAACTGCGTTCTACCCAACTGACGAGGCTCATGTTGAGGGTAATAAAATTTTAGCAGTACCTTATTTCAATTTGGTTGGGTAAATAGATAACGAATGCTGAAGAAGGATGTAGGGCTGTAGAAAATGCGCTCCAGAAATTCATAATTTTATTCCGCTTTGTTTAAAATTTATTGATTTAAACTGAAAATAACACAAATTATTGCTTAAACTCTATGAAGTGATAAAAATTGAAACTTGTTCCAAACAAGAACAATATATTTGAATAAAAAAAAAAAAACTCGCAAGTTTTACTTTTTGACTTCAATAGTACAGGGTGACTGATGATAATAACTTTCTTTCTGTGTGACCAACCTGTTCAATTTTTAATTTCTAGATTGATCTTTAGATTTAAAGAAATTGGAGAATTGGACAATGATACAAGAATTCGTATAGTGCGCCGCTTTCACTTGTAGGGCCTGACTTTTTCGAAGAAAATGGTCTTACTGTTACAGTCAATGGAGAGGAGACCGTTACTTAAATATGTTGAAAAAGTTTTTCTTTCCAGCACTACGCCGAAAGAGAATCCCTTTTAACTCTGTGTCGTTTTAACAAGATGGGGAACCTTGTCACATAGCCATGTCTGTTATGATGATGACTCCGCAGGTCTTCTGACCTTACTGCACCTTATTTTTTTTGGGGTTATTGTAAACAGGAAGTTTACAAAAGAAAACCAACAAATTTGGATGAACGGTAATTGAGGCAAAATTCATCAGCCACCATGTATATCAAAAACAACACTATATTTATATCACAAACTTCTTTAGGTCTACAGTATTTATTAGGTTTTTTCTTGCGGTGTTGGCTACTAAAGCTGAGGTGACCAGATACTTTTACATTCTTCCCAAAATACATTAAATGATACCCATAAATCCTAGTTTATTTTAGAAAAGTTTTTATTATTTTAAAATTTAAAGTTAAATAATATTCAACTTTATATTTTATTAGACGATGTTATGGAGGGAGCACAACCCTCCCTCGAGTGGCCTTTCTACGCCAATGGCAAAAAAAAAGAAATATGCAGAGAGTATAAAAAAGCAAAGTCAACATTATGTATTAAAATATTTTCCTTTTGCTTGTCTGCAGAAAACACGCAGAGTCATAAGTGGAAATCGAACTTGTAACCACCTTACTGATAGACTGGCACACTACCAATCAGTAGACCAAGGCACTCCTACAAAATTCTTATAGTATTTTTTTTTTTGTAATTTTAAAATTTCTAACCGATCAGAAAGTCTAGCGTAAGTGGGATTTGTCTAAACTTTAGCCTTAAGCTAACCACTGCTGGACATTCACACGCAATGTGCGCTACCTCAATCTCTTTTAGTAACGTCTCCTTCGATTTTCATCTTAGCTAGAAGATATTTGAAGTTTCCATGTCCTGTCACTAACGCAATTATACACCTCAAGTGTGCTATTAACGAGAAACCCATTAACCTCTTTCGAGGTATTTTTTCCCATCAATTCCGGATTTCTCTATTAGCCAATAAAACAGGAGTTTCTTCATATACTAAACCCTTTACCCCTTGTGAGGCTTCCTTTTCTATCTCTGTCATATTCTCACGTTGCGGTTTGTTAAAAAAAATGCAATTCCTAACATTTCCTAGAGTAACAAAAAAAAAAAGATGTTCAACCGCAAAGAGCTCCTTCAGAGTAGGTAAGTTTATATTAAAACTTGAAATAGTCTGGTATTCAGAATTAACGACTATCAATTAAGCTGTAAAACTGGAAATAGTCTGGTATTCAGAATTCACGACTACCAATTAAGCTGTCCCCCGGTAACTTTTTGATATAAGTGAGTATAAACTCTCTTTTCAACTAAATTTGCCAGCTCCTAGCAGAGCCAAGACCTAACTAGGTAGTTTTTACCAGCCGCAGTATACTCAGTTACGGCCAGTTAAAACCATCAAATTTAGGAGATGCCTTTGGAATTCCCTAAAAAAATAAAAAAATTCTCAAAAAAAAATTTAAACGCTGAAGTTTTCATTTTTGTTTTTAAACAACACAATTAATTCAGCAATCTAAAAACACAAACAGCTGATTTGCTAAAAAATAAATAAAAATTCATAACGTCAAAACAAAGTAGGTGATTGAACTTTGCATCGTGTAAATTATGGATTCGCCTAGTTCAGTGCCATTCAAGGTTAAGCTGCCATTCATTACACATTTTGTATGCCCTGTTCAACTCAATTTATATATAATTGCGTCACTAATTGAATAAAATAAAAAATGCAACCCTGCTGTATGTCTATTGTGAATTATGTTGAGTGAGAAAAATTTAATTCACAGCATGTCACAATAATAATAATAATAGTTAGCAGCTTTACTACAATAAAATAAAGCACATGTATTTTGTGGGTTGAAATTTAATTTTCAGATGTCAAAAAGAGTTGATTGAAATTTTATAATTTTTTCAAAACAAAACGAAAAATTGTAATCGATTATAATAAATACAATGTTTATTAGCTGTCAAATAGTAATTGAGTAAGCTTAAATGTGTGAAAACTAAATTAAATTGCTCAATTAAGATGAAACTGTCTCAACTACGAAAACATATCTGAACAGGCTATTAAGTTTATTCTATAATTTCTAATATTATTTTTATTTTTATTATTTTATAATATTATTTAAGTTTATTTTATAATTATTTTAACCTACTTTGCAGTTAATTTAACTAAAACTTTTTCTGGCAACACTGCTTACCTTTTTGACATTTACTTGCTGCAAGTGTCAGAAATCACTTGTAGCGAAAATTTTTTGCAAATTAAGCTACAAGTCCATAAAAATGTGAGAGTGTTAAAAATCAAATCCACATCTAAAGGCCAGGATTCACTATCCTACACAGTCGTACGATTTAATCACAAAAAATCTGACAGAATTCTCTCCTACTTAGAAAATCGTTTCAAAATGGCGTTGTAGATGCCACAGTATCATACAAAACAAGATTTTGTAACTCTGATCGCATGCAAAATTCTATTTTATGAATTTTTTCAAAAGATTATAAAATCGTACAGATCTGTCAAAAAGTCTGTCACAGACATACACTTTTAATCCACACTATCATACTTTTTGAGCACACATGCAATTTTTGACAAATCGTAGGACTGAATATGATAGTGAATCATGGCCTTAAGTGGGAGCTTAAAGAAACAACCGAAAAAATAAGTCCACTAAACAAAAGCAAATTTAAAAATAAAAAACAGACAAAATTCAAAAGTGAAAAATACAATACCTTATGATTTATAATATACTGCCTGACAGTTATTAATTGTTTACTGACATAAATACAGCAGAAACTTATTATGTAATTAAATAAATCAAAATAAAACGAACAAAGAAATACAAAAAGCAGGTAAAGTATTTAGGTTTGGCGAATCTTATACACCCTTCATTAACAAAACAAAAAAAAAAACTGGTTACATACTTATAAAATACATGAAATATGTATATATGCATATGACCGGTGACGTAAACCTGATAGCATAGGGGTATGTGGAGTCTGGAGTGTTCGAATGTTCAGTTTGATCACACATTATTTTCGCGTTGCAGAAATAACAAACAGAATGCAAACCAACACAAACTTCTACAATCTCACAATGTAGCGCACAAGCGTTGAAATTGATACAAACAACTTTAACAAGAATATTTTTGTTTTAAAATTCGCTTGAAGTGTTTTAAAAACACCTTTTAGCTTAACTTAAGACATTGGGTCAAATGACATTTATTCGAAAGAATTGCGAGTATCAGATTGCAAATAAAATAAAATTTAATTGAATGCAAAATGATTTATTGCAAATATTTTAAATTTTAACATTTTTTATTGACAGAAACAAATACTACTGTTTTTAAAACAATTTGTTTTTAGTTTTGTTTACTTTTAAGGCTTAAATTAATAAATCAAATTTTTTTTCGGACTGGGCGTTAATGTTTCTTAAAGTTTTATTCAGGCATGGCCAAATTTTTTCTTATGTTAAGAATGTAATTCCTTTGGTTGGATGTTGTAGAAGCAAAGGTAGATTGAAATACGCTGCGTTTCGAAAAAATGACAATGTAAATTGGTTGTAAATCTCTTTTACTTTTACACTACTGGTGTGAAGTAGAAACAAGTTGGTAAGAAATGAAACAATGCTACCATAAATAAAATTTTATTTTCTGCAGACAAGCATAAAAAATCGCAGAGTATGTGTGAGGTAGTGTTGTCTTTATAAAAAAAATTATAAATTTTTTTTTTTTTTAAGATAACATAAAGATATACACTCGGTAACACTGTTTACATTAAAATGCAGCACTGTTCATTGGCGTAGGAACGCCATTCTGGGGGGTGCAATGACCCCTCCAGACATGTTGCTGAATCCCCCCCCCCCTCCAGAATTTTTGAAAATTATACTATATTTTTGTTTTCATAATACAATTTTCCAATAAAAGTAGTTTTGCCCCCCGCTAGAAAATATGTTCTTATTGTTCTCTTCTACTCAGTACAATTTGCTTTTACACTATTCCATTTTCATCATTCGACAATATTTATGATACCTTTAATTACATGTAAAAGAAAGTAAAAAAGACTTCTTAAAGAAAAGTAAAACTCAACCAATTAATGTCTATATTAAATGTGTTACTTCCTTTGGAAAGGGATAGGGGTAGATAAGACAGACTTATGGCAACACTGCAATTACACGTTATGATTATTTTTAGAACGGTGTTGCAGCGCTTCTGGTCATATTTAGGCATATTGGTTTGAAGCTAGCATAGCCAATTTATAATTATTTTACTTCGTCGGCGATTTATTGTGGTAATTCTGGCGAGAGAGGGCGCCGCGATATGCATTATTATAAAGAGAATTAATCATAGCAGAAAAATTGATGTTGCCACGGTTGAGTATTGAACTCGTGAGCATGCTTTAGTAGTCAACGTACTAACCACTTCAGCTACAGCACCCTCGTAAATAGTCATTAAAGGCCAGGATTCACTATCCTACACAAAAAAAAGTGACAGAATTCTGTAATACTCAAAAAAATCGTTTCAAAATGGAGTTGCAGGTGGGTGTCACACTATTATACAAAACAAGATTCTGCAAATCTCATGGCATAAAAAAATATTTTATGCATGATGTCATGATGTCACACACATACACTTCTTGAGGGTGGTTTAGACGAAACGATTTTACGTACATAAATTCCAAGAGAAAATAATATCAAATTTGATCCGAAATGCTAGTAAAAATCTTACGACTGTGTTTTTTTTTACGTTTACACACTGCTGTTTTGAGCTTTTTACGTTGTTAACAAACATATCATGGGAGATGAGCTTTGTTGCGCAATATCTAACTGTTTTTGAGTAATTTTGAGGCGATTTGCCTTTAAAAAGTTGTCAGCACTTTCAAAAATGAATCCCTGATCTAATGAGGTTTGATGGCTTTTTGTCTGTCAAGTTTTCATCCGCATTTTCCCCTTAATCTCTCACCGATTCATTATCATTACTTTATATGATTAGTAGAATTAAAAAATAATATACATATTTTACTCAAATATGATTATTTTATTTTATTGCAAGGAGGCTTGAAAAGCACGTGGTGAAAAAGGTTTGTGAATTTATAATAATATTTTACCTTAAATATTTCAAATTTATTTGCTTTTGTTTTCTCCCAGTGTACAGATTATTGTAAAATGAATTTTGACATTATTTTGACACCCTGCCTGCAAGTTGCTGGTTCTAGTTTAAATTAGTTTTTATTGTTTATTTTAAATTTGAACAGTTTTTACAAGTTTATTTTTCTTTTTCATTTGTTTTAGTTCAGATATTTTTTTCCTAATTATAAATTTTGGCAACCTGCTCGCGAATTCGTCATGTGCATTGTTCTCTTGTTATTGTTTTTTTTTTTTTTTTTTTTTTTTTTTTTTTTTTTTGTAATAAAATCGAAAGTACAGACAAGTCTGTGTCGGCACATGCAAAAGCACAAAATCGACAAATTAGAAAAAACTGATTTATTTGCTTTAATTATAAGCGACTTTTTACTTTAAACTAGACCGTATAAAATTTGTTATAATTTTTTCTTATTTATTGTTCAATTTTATTATTCTCTAGTTGTTGAAAACGAACGTTAGGAAACAAAATTAAGTGAAAAAAACTTGAAACAAGAGAAATGACTTTAATATAGAAGTAGCAGCACTGACTGTTCTGCGGTAATTAAACTCACAAAAAAAAAAAATAATTGTTGCATTTTACGTTTTAGTTTACACTAGTGTTAAAGTATTAAGTAGTCGATACCGAGTATCGGCTATTTGATCCTTTTTTGAGTACTCAATGCTCAAAAGTAGTTATTCGATAGTTTTGGCGCTATATTTTTTAGAAACAAATTGAATAAAAAATTCAACAACTACATTCTGTTTTTTTGGAGGCCGTGAACTTTAAATTGGCAGCATTGTTATCTGTGACAGCTGTTTTGACAGCTCTCGGTGGCTTAGAGGTTACTTTGGTTTGGTAATTTATTATGAATAGGCTCACGACAGAGCAACGTTTGCAAATTGTTCAAATTTATTTTGAAAATCATAGTTCAGTTTGACAATCTCTTCGGGCAACACGTGCATTTTATGATGCTTACTATCGTCCATTCGAGATACTACTCGGTTTCTAAACAAAATAAATATCCATTATCCGACAAAGTTAAGTGGTGAGATGTTGTTCTAGACCGACAAATAAATAGAATTATGAAGGAAAGGCTATTATTATGAATTTAGGAGGGTATCGAAGCAGACCACTTCCCTAATGGGTCCCTTTTCAGCCCCATTCCGTTGTCAATGATTATAGGCAACCGATTTGTAATTTACGGCAACTTTACTTTTATTCATTTCACGTGCTACCATCAGCGTTTACTCTTGACTTTAGTGATTTTAGATTGGTCGACTGGTAACTGTCGACCTTCTTCCTTACCACGCAGTCTCTAGTAATTGCTAATCTTTTTCCAAGGCTTAGTTCCCCCATGGAATCAACAAGTTTCTGCCCGTGGTCCCTAGGTCTTATTATATCCAGAACTGGACATTCACACACAATTTGCGATGCAGTCGCTGATTCGTTTAGGCAACTGCATCTTGGCTAGATGATACTTGAAGTTTCACGACTATTCGATCCTATCTACATCTAGTAGCCTCCAACCACCTTTCCAGGTTTAATGTGATCTCCCATTGTAGGACCTTCTCTCGCATTATGCCATTTCCAAGTGCTAATCTGCGTTCTGATCCACAGAAGTTTATAGCCGATTTCCTTTTTGCTAGTTGGCCTGCTGCTTCTTTCCCAGCTGTGAAGGAAAAGCTAACAAGCCTCATTCTTGTTACTCGCTGTGTTGATAACCAAATGTCTTAAAATATTGCATCAGTCCAAGCGTGGCGCACTGAATATGTAAGAGTATTAGTAGGCCAAAAAATGCCCTCAATAGAGAAGTTTGATGACTATCAATGGATAAGCAGTCTTCTTTATATTGGTGGGGCTACCCATTGGTAGAGCTATAAAAATAAAGACCCAACGTGGGTTCGTCTGTCAGTTTCTTATCAGTGAAATGATAAAGTAGTAAGGGTGTGAAGATAAATTCGTCAGTTAAATACGTCCCACACCTCTGTTAACTGCGTTCCACAAACTGTAACAAAAATTTTTTACAAATTGAAGCGTAAAACTAGTAGATTCCAGCAGTATAATTTCTACGTCCAGATTGTGGCCAGTATCGGAGATATATATATTTTAAAATTTTGATTTTTCGAAAAAAAATCTGAAAAAATATGACATTTTTAAGTGGATCCAATGGGTACTTAGAGAAGACATGAATCGGGTCACCGGAAAATTGAAATTAGCCTAAGACTAGTAGATTCCACCAGTATAATTTCTACGTCCAGATTGTGGCCAGTATCGGAGATATATATATTTTAAAATTTTGATTTTTCGAAAAAAAATCTGAAAAAATATGAAATTTTTAAGTGGATCCAATGGGTATTTAGAGAAGACATGAATCGGGTCACCGGAAAATTGAAATTAGCCTAAGACTAGTAGATTCCAGCAGTATAATTTCTACGTCCAGATTGTGGCCAGTATCGGAGATATATATATTTTAAAATTTTGATTTTTCGAAAAATTTTGATTTGATTTGATTTGATTGGATCCACTTAAAAATTTCATATTTTTTCAGATTTTTTTTTCGAAAAATCAATATTTTAAAATATATATATCTCCGATACTGGCCACAATCTGGACGTAGAAATTATACTGCTGGAATCTTCTAGTCTTAGGCTAATTTCAATTTTCCGGTGACCCGATTCATGTCTTCTCTAAATACCCATTGGATCCACTTAAAAATTTCATATTTTTTCAGATTTTTTTTCGAAAAATCAAAATTTTAAAATATATATATCTCCGATACTGGCCATAATCTGGACGTAGAAATTATACTGCTGGAATCTACTAGTCTTAGGCTAATTTCAATTTTCCGCTGACCCGATTCATGGCTTCTCTAAATACCCATTGGATCCACTTAAAAATGTCATATTTTTTCAGATTTTTTTTCGAAAAATCAAAATTTTAAAATATATATATCTCCGATACTGGCCACAATCTGGACGTAAAAATTATACTGCTGGAATCTACTAGTCTTAGGCTAATTTCAATTTTCCGGTGACCCGATTCATGTCTTCTCTAAGTACCCATTGGATCCACTTAAAAATTTCATATTTTTTCAGATTTTTTTTCGAAAAATCAAAATTTTAAAATATATATATCTCCGATACTGGCCTCAATCTGGACGTAGAAATTATACTGCTCGAATCTACTAGTTTTACGCTTCAATTTGTAAAAAATTTTTGTTACAGTTTGTGGAACACAGTTAACAGAGGTGTGGGACGTATTTAACTGACGAATTTATCTTCACACCCTTTAAAGTAGTAAAGTGTGAATATTCAAAAAGATACAGTGATGACGTATAAATAAAAGTTTAATTTAAAAAGTCTTAAAAGTGCATGGCGAGCCTGGTACTCCAGCTAGTGATTGTACAAAAACTCAAATTCAAACTTAATTCTCTTTTCATAAAAAACATTTTGCAGTCATCTAGTATATTGTGGACCATTCGAAGCGTCTTTTGTATTGAAGAGGCTACCGATCGATGGGGCTGTATAAAGCAAGACCCATTCGAATGTCAGTTTCTTATCAGTAAAGTGTGAATAATTAAATTAATAATTAAAAAAAATTAATAATTAAAAACAGTGATGACATATAAATAAAGATAAAGTTTAAAAAGTCTTTAAAGTACACTTAATGTGCCTGAGCGAGCCTGGTACTCCAGCTAGTGATTGTACAAAAACCCAAATTCAAACTTATATCTGATTTTATCTAAAACATTGCAGTCTTCTAGTATATTGCGGACCATTCAAAGCCTCTTTTGTATTGAAGAGGCTCCCGATCGGTAGGGCTGTATAAAACACAACCAATCGTGGGTTCGTATGTCAGTTTCTTATCAGTAAAGTGCAAACAGTAAAGTGTGAATAGTAAAAGACGTACAATGATAGCATAAAAATAAAGTTTAAAAAGTGTTAAGAGTGTACTTAATGTCCTTGAGCGTAGCCGGGTACTCCAGCTAGTAAGATTACAAAAATCGCAAATTCAAACTCACTTCTGTTTTATATAAAATATTGCAGTAATTTATACAAATATGTCAAAGAAAATATTTTGGAATTTTAAAATAGTTATTTTCTATTTTTTATGTTTACTCCTAGATATTGTTCAAAGTTCAACTCATTTCTCTAAGTGTGAAAAATGTGCAACAACAAAAATATAGCAGTAAATAAAGCATCGCAAAGGTCTTTGACCATTTTGTGTCGTAGGTGTAAAATGTTTGTTGTCTGCTTTTTTACAACCATTAAATTTTTCTGTTTATTATATTTTTGTTTTTTATTTATTTATCTTTACAATTGTTTACATTCATACAATTAACAATTAACAGTTGAAGTTAATAAAATTATTAAGTGTGATGATGAGTAGAAAAAAGAGATACTCGTATTGCTTTATTTATAGTTGAGGAAGTTTTAGCACATTTTATTGTTATTACTTCTTTTAATTGTTATTAAATTTAATCACACATTTATAACAATAATAAAATAAAAAAAAAATAAATATCGCAAATAAAGATTGTTTAATGGATTTTTATTTATTGTTTATTCTTTCAATCTTCATATCTTTTATTCATTGTTTGTTAAAATCTTTCGAAAGCTGCCGGAAGAAATCCTGTTGAATAAATAATAAAAAAGTAATTGAAAGATCTAGATCCCCAGTTGGTTGATCATTGTTCATGTCTGACATTTAACCAGACATAAAAAGTATTTGCGCAACACAGTCAATATTGTTTTTCACTTTATTTGCTTTTTAATATTTTTTTGGAAAGGTTTCAAATTCAGTTTATTTTATTATTCGGTAGTAATTTTTGCTTCTCCTATTTTATTCTAAACAAACATTTTTAATCAATTTAAATTGAAGTTAAGATAAGATATTTTTATCAGTGTAAGCAAATAAAATATAGCACTGCTGAAGGCGAATTAGTATTAGGTGATTGCACGGGCTTATTCAGCCATTTTCGCCTCATCAGCAAGTATCAATCAAACTCGATATACATATATACATACATACATACATACATACATACATACATACATACATACATACATACATACATACATACATAAATACATACATACATACATACATACATACATACATACATACATACATACATACATACATACATACATACATACATACATACATACATACATACATACATACATACATACATACATATAAAAATGAATTAACGAAATAATGTCGATTTTGGGAAATTAAAAACCGGGAAAAAATGGGGAGCGGACACAGAAAAATCGTTGCTTATTTTTCCTATGGAAACTATGATACTCTAGGTTATAGTTTATTAATATATAGCCATTTTGCCTGGAAGTATCATAGTTTCATTATGGGAAAAATTAGCAATGATTTTTTTTGCGCCTACTCCGGACGAAGCCACTTTTCTAGGGAACGGCCTAGTGAGTGTACAAAAACCCATATATTCAAACTGACTTCTGTTTTATGTAAAACATTGCAGTTTGGCAGCACACTTCTAGATCATTGCATATCAATCCAAAGCCTTTGTTATAGTGGTGGGACTAACTATTGTTAGAGGTGTATAAAGCAATACCCGTGGTAGGTTCGAACGCCAGTTTTTTTATCAGTATAAAAGGAAACAGGTATGAACATTGGCGTAGGAAGGCCATTCTGGGGGGTGCAATGACCCCTCCAGACATGCTGTTGCCCCTCCTAGAAGTTTTGAAAATTGTACCATATTTTTGTTTTCATAATATAATTTTTTAAAAGTGGCTTTGCCGCCCTTAGAATTTATGTCCTTCTACACCAATGGGTGTGAGTAATCAAAGTGATAGAGTAACAGACCAAAATAAATTGGTAATCATCAACCTATAGCGCATGAAGTTGACGGTGATGGCCAATATTCACACAAAACAGCGACTTTTTCGGCATGAATTGGACGCTCTTGGATCTTATGTGGATTGGTATCGCAATAAATTTGAGAATTTTCTTTGTTGGCGTACCTATTCATCTAGAAATGGGCATCGTCGCTGAAGATGATTTTTCAAGGAAAATTAGGGTCATTTTGCTCACTCATTTTGATGGGACAACTTTGTCATTTGCACTTGATTTTGAACCCCAAAACCATCAATGGTAATTTGCAAAAGAGACTGAATAAATAACAGCGAATTCGAAAGATGAAGCTTTAATGTCATGGTCGCTATCAACTGTCAAAGGTGGTAAGTCCCTATTGGATGACCCTTTATAGGCTTTTTCATATTTAAAGCTTGTTTTCTTTTCATCCTGCTTGCCGGGATTCTGAAAATACCCGGCGCTAGTATGTTTCTCGAGGTACCGTTATTGTTATTGTAGTTGTATCCCGTAAAACCCAACAAATGGACGTAGGTCCATACTCTTAAGTGTTGCGAAAAAAGAAACTAATGCTTGCTATGGACGGCAATAGCTACACCAAAATGGTTGTTAAAGAAGTATTGTTGAATAATTCCAATTTCCGTAACTTTGTGTATGTTGGCAGGTTGCGTGATCACAATCGTTTACACTGATGAATACCCATTGCGATAATTAGATATTATCGTTTGAATTAGCGAATGACAAATAAGTTATAAATTTAACATACATCTGGTAAAGAAGATGGTCACCTAAGATTGTCTGTATCGACCCGCTCTAACTGGAAATTCTAAACTCGAAATTTAATTTGTATTTTCAGCTAAAATTTTTTTTCACTTCAAAGTTTGATATTTGTTGAGGTATAAAACTGGGCAGAATCCTGACATCTCTGGATAGTAGTAGCACAATGAGGTAAAAATGTATTAAAAGAGGGGAGGCCTTTGATTGCAGTTTGTCGTGGAGGCATGGCCTAACCCTCAAAATGTATCTGATGTTTTCAAATATAATAAACTTGTTCCTCTCTTAAATGCACACAGCTGATCAGTGTGATTTGAACACAATAAAAACAGTTTATAATTAATTTCTGTGAGTGTATTAGCAAGAGTTACCAACTTACAAGTTATCGCTTGTGTGGATGATTTAATGTTATATTGCAAACAATAACTAATACCAAACCACATTTTAACGATTAGTAACGGATTATTGACAAAAAGACTTAAAAAATCAAGTTTCAATGAAAACGGAACAAAGAATAATAAATTTAAGGCAGTTCATTGACTCACGAAGTAGGTAAGAGTATTTTTTGATTTATTTTTAAATTAATAAAACAATCTCAACATGGTTTTCTGCTACCGATTTTAAACAAAGCGTCATTTGTTTTTTTTTATTTTAATTTTGTATCTAATATTTCAAAAATAAATAGCAACAATTTTGATAAAAATGATTAAATTGCTCATGTCAGTGGCACATGAGTTAACCAGCGTTCAAGTCTCATTTATATTCAAGTTGATTAATTGTTCTTTTCTGCCCACTTTTTGTTTTTGTGTGTTGTTGTTGTGCATTTTGGTTAGAAAATGTTGAAAAACAAGTTTAAAATATAGTATTTCTTAATAAAAAAGAACTCAGACACAAAGGCGGCAGTAGTGTTTGCCAAATTTTTTCAACAACTTCCTTTTTGTAATTTTTTACACTTTACCTCAGATGCAAAAATGTTTGTTAGTCACTCCGTTTGTAATTTATTCGATATTCATTTGTGAACCCCATAAAAAAAACTATATGTGACCGCGCAATTAGAAAGGGACCTAAGGGTAAAAAAGTACATTTTACAGGAGCGCCGTTAAAAGTACTTTATGGTTTTTCAAACTTTTTAGGAGTGTAAACGCTGTTAACATACCTCCGAACTTATCGATTGTAACCGATTTTTAATTTTCTCAGTACTCAAATTACACACTAATAACCTAATTTTTTGACCCCAAAAGCGGGTCCCATAGACCACTTACATCGATTGCTGACAACTTTACCCCACTGTCCGTCTGTTCGTTTTCGGGTTGAAATTTCATTTGCTAAGGCACCAGACGAGGTACAAAGGCCAGACATAGTTTCGAAAATTTTAGGATTGAAACATCAGATGATTCTGTTCAAGGCTGCGGGCAAAAAAATCACGACCATATATATATATTTTTTTTGTAATGATTTTTGTTAAATAAATATTAGACCGCGACAAGTAGACCGCAAGAAGTGCATACAGAGCTCAATATCCCCCACAAGGGGCTATTTTTTGTACATATAGAGGTAGCCAATAGACCCAAAGGGGCCAACTGGTAACCAGAAGCAGTCAAAAGGCACAAATTTCATAAGGATTTTTTTGCATTTTGACCATTCTAACGCAATAAAGATTGCGTTAAAAAAAAAAAAATTAAAAAAAAAATATTTTTACAAAAAATTTTCGAAACAATTTTACAAATATGTTCAATATAAATTTAACAAGAGAATTTCGATAAAATTTTCACAAAAAAAAATTCGATAAAAATTTCGTTAAAATTTTTACAAAATAATTTCGATAAAAATTTTAAGAAAATTTTACAATAAAATTTTTGCAAAAAATTTTCGATAAATTTTTTACACAAAATTTACAATTTCGATAAAGTTTTTACGATATAATTTTTACAAAAATTTTCGACAAAATTTTTATAGAAAATTTTCGATAAAATTCAACAAATACTTTTTGATAAAATTTTAACAAAAAGTTTGCGATAAAATCTTAACAAAAAGTTTTCGATAAAATTTTAACACAAAATTTACGATAAAATTTTTAAAAAAAATTTCGATAAAGTTTACAAAAAAATTTCGATAAAGTTTTTACGATATAATTTGTACAAAAATTTTCAACAAAATTTTTATAGAAAATTTTCGATAAAATTTAACAAACAATTTTCGATAAAATTTAACAAAAAAATTTTCCATAAAATTTTTACAAACAAAATCCGAAAAAAATTTACAAAAAAATTTCGATAAAATTTTTATCAAAAAACTTCGATTAATTTTCGCAAAAAGTTTTCGATAAACTTATTATAAAAAAATATATATAAAATTATTACAATCATTTTCGAAAATTTTTACAAAAAAATTTTATGAATGAAGTAGAAAATCTTAAAAGTAAAAATCAAATGTATATTATTGTGAAATTGGGAAACATAACAAAATAAGGGAATATTTAACATCACTATGGTGAAGGGTATACTATAAGATTCGGCATGACCGAATAAAGCACTCTTACTTGTTTATATTCACTTAAATCACTTGGCAATAATTTGATTTCAGTGAGTTGTTGCTGTCTGCGTTTTCATTAATTATTTTTAAATTATTCTTGCAGTTTCTTACACAAAATTTAACAAGTCTGTTTGCTGTTAGAATTTAAAATTTATCTTGGTTTTTTTTCTAATTTGTATTTGAGAATTGAATGTTGATGTTATGTTCATTTGTGATTTTGTTGTTTGCATTTGAACAACAATTACCTGTCAGCTTAATGAACACATCATCATCAGCATTATCATCATGACTGAATTTTAATTAAAAAGTTAAAATAAAACAATAACTACTTGGAGTAGCAAGCAGTCTGCGTTTGTAAATTGAATATTTTATGTAGACTAGACAATAACAACAAATAAAATTAATTGTTAGAGTTTCTTTTCTAATGACACCAAATGATTTCAAAATCACTTCCGACGCAACACTGTACCTAATAAGGGGGCGATATTAAATATTCGTTATCCCATACATCGATACGTTGCCGATACTCAAATAAAAGTATTGGTGCTACCCATTGTGAATTTAAATTAAAGGGCTTAAATAATAAATAAATTAATGTTGGGTTATTTTTATTATAATACAACAAAATTATAGTCTAAAAGATTATTATTAAAAATCAGTGGAAAATATTCAGTCAGAATTCATTGGAAAACTAAAGTACTTCAGCGCCATCCTTTTCAAGTTCCGGCATTACGTCAGAAACCAAGTACAACTAAATCTCTAGATATACTGGGATCATCTCTAGTCTTTTCTATTGGCAGGCTTGAATGTGATACGGATTTGCATCAGATAGCAATTTTTAAAAGAATATTTAAACTCCTGACACTCCATTGTTACCTCTGCTGAAGAGCAACTAAACACAGTACGAAATCACCCTTTCTTTAAGTCCAAACCTAAGCCACCACGTTACGCCCCGAAGGATCAATAACCGGTCACAGGGGCTAGGGAAATCTTTGTAAAGCTATCGGTACCCCTGGTACCAGTCGTTAAAACACTCTTCGAATTATTCTTATATTGCAGTTACAGGCTCCGAGCAAGTCTCGGGATCCGGCTCCTTAAAAGTAGAATGAAATTTGCTCTGACTACTCAAGAATCTTTTTAAGGGCCTTCGGACAACAAGCAGCTTGTGATATACCAAGTGAGGAGTGTGCAGCTTCTACGAACGGCTCAAAGATGAATGGAAGCTCTTGAGTACAGTCTACTTATTAGGTACGAGCACGCGGAGGTATTTAAGGCCTTTGGATGACTGTTGTGTATTTACGGCCGAGATTCTAGCAGTTTTAAAAGATACGCAGCGCTGAAGAGTCATAGAATATATGCAAGCCAAAAATGAACAAGTATAATTGAGAGTTATGATAGATACCTGGTTATAGAAACGTCGGGGGAATGAGATCGCTAATGAACTAGCGAGCTTGGATTCTGCAATCAACTTTGAGATAAGGAAGAGTACAGTGCATCCAAAGTTCAGTCAGCCACTATTAATACAATCGATCAGATCTGAAGAGATAGGATGAAATATGACCCAGACTGAATGTTGTAAAAATCAATATATTTTTAGTTTTGGGCAGAAAATTTCTTAGACTCTTTATAGGCGTAATAACGGGTAATTGTTTGGTTAGAGCAAGGACCAGTTTATAGGAAAATAGCACAGTGAATTTTTTCAGAAAGTGCGAGAATAAAAAAGAGCTGGAAACCGTGTAACACATTATCTGTCATTATCTAGTTTGTGAACACAGATGATCCATTGGCTGGGCGAAAGTTTCCAAGATGGGTTAGACGATATTGCAAATTAAAACTTAAGAATACTGTTAGATTCAATATCGAAATCGGATGGCTTAATGCCAGATAATGAAGACTATTTTAAGAATAGTTGTTGAGGAATCTTTCAGGTTAATCAGAGGGCCTCAAAGAAAACCAATTGGTATTATAGTGGAGGTGTGTAAATTAAATCAATTAAATTAATTCTCACCTAACCTAACACCATTTCTTCCCAACCGATTTAAAAAATGTTGTTTTTGTGTTTTCTCAGACACAAATTAAATTGGTTTAATCCGATAGCTGGCGCTGTTATTGAGACCAAAACAAATGTTTTATATTCGAGATCAAAATTTTGTTTCTTGTGTATTTAACGTAAACTCACATGGAGAACAAAGGCTATCAATTGATGCCATTTCACTAGTACTGAAATAGTAAAGCACTGCATGAGCACAAAAAATGAAGCTCATAAAACGCTCATTATATTATTCCATTGAATTCATGTCTGTTCATAGCATACGAGTAACCATCAGTGGACAATAATAACAGCGAAGACCAATAAGCTAAATGCGATGAGTTTGCAGAGTTTCCCTAAGCAAGTTTGAATAAGTATGAACATAATAATAATGAACTTGGGCGAGTTCAAGTTTTATGCTTTGAACACAGTCCGAGTGTACACAGGATTTTTTAGCAAATACAAAAACAATGTCTTATGAAATACAAAAAACAAAAACAACTACTGCAAGCAAAATGCACTAAGCTTTATACAACAGTTATACACAACTACTAAACAAAACACGCTGAGTGTTTCGAACATGAGACGAGTAAACACGACACTCACTAGTATAGAAAGTTCGTTTTACTCGGTCAGCTCATTCCGTATATAATACGAATAGAGGTAATAGTATGTCATAAGTAGGAATGTGTTCAGTGAGCTAGTTGGGTTCGAGTAGAACTGACCACTTTCTCATGAGCTTATGAGCACACCCATAAGATGAGCTGGTTCGTGGAACTGTTTAAAAATAGTGCTTAAAAGGAGACCCAGAAATCCATGGGAAAATAAACTTTTAAGAAATAAATGCTGTTTGTTTAAAAAAATTTACTGAAAAACCATATAGTGAAAAATAACTGGCTCAATGGAAAACTATTTATCTAATCAACAACACATGTTGACAAAAACTGACCATTCATATCAACAAAATCAATTAAAATCAAGTTCGATAATCAAGATAATAATAGATTGAAAGAAATATTCATTTCATTCATTTCCTTGTTACTTACGATCGTATGTACGAGTACAAACACTTGAAATAATTTTAGAAAATTGCATCAGAAACTATAGAAAGTAATAAAAGCAGTCAACTGGATACTGCTCTAATGGACAATAGGAATAATGGTTTGATACGTGAGATGGTGTAAATTGAGATTTGATTTAAAACTACAAAATATTGCAGTTGTAAGTGAAAAAAAAAAAAATAATAATAATATTTTTTTGTTTCAATCAATGTTCATTCACACGCTTCGATAGTTAAAACAATATATTTAACAAGTTTTTGTTTTTTACGGCACTAATTATGTGCCACGCCCCATTCTTAATAAAGAGAACAAGACAAGTTCTTACAAGCGATTTAAAATAAAATTTGCTCCGAGGAATTTGTGGGTGTGAATATCACAGTTTTTTTTATTTTTATCGCAACTACTCGTATTGTTATAATTATTGCTTATTTTTTTTTTATTGCATTTTAAGTAACCGGTATTGGTATTTGAAAAATAGTGAGTGTCGTTTTTAGCGGCCTGTCACGTAAAGTCAATAATATTGAAAACAAAAACAAAAACTGGTTAAAATATTGCTTGCAATCAAATCATTTTACGTTTAAAATACCAACAATTTATTTATGAACAATAAATTATGGTAAATTAGTTTAGTTTGTTTAGTCAAGGAAGTACTCGATATGTTCTTAAAAAGTGATTTTATTTCTTTTAAATAAATTATTTATTATATTCGCTGTTTGAGTAATTGTTAAAGAATTCAAGTTGAAATGATTGAATGTTTCCCACGTCATAGTCGACAAGTCATTAATAATATCCAATGAAGTTATGTTTAAAGGGTGTCCCAAATGTGAAAATGAAATAAAGGTAGTAAAAGAATTTGACAAGTTTAGTTTTTTATGTATATGTGTTTTGAATTTCTTAGTTTACAAGTTTTAAATAGAAATATAAATGAATTAATGTGCAAGCGAATGAATTATTATTTGAACGACTAAATGTATAGAAAAATCTGAATTGATGCTTAAGAAATAGTTTATCAAAATAAAATTAAAAATAATTATCAGAAGTTTTCTTTCCTTAAGTGTGAATAACCAATGTTACATGTGTGACCGCGCAAATAAAAAGGCACCTAAATTAAAAAAATTTTAAAGCAGAGCCGTTTAAATTTTCCCCTTTTTTGAACGTTTTTTTACGAGTGTAAACGCTGTTAGTTAACATATTGTTCATGACTCCGGAATTACCGATTACGTACACTTTCGTTCGATTTTTTACAAAATTTTACTCCAAGTAAAAAAATTAGTTGATCGTTTGAAACGATTCACTGAAAGACTTCAAAGTTTTCAAACAACTTTGGAAAATTTATTTTTCTGTTCTCGACTTACATATTCGTACATGCTAAAAAACCAAATTTACGAGAAGAATTCCAGTAAATTTTACGGCAATTTAAAAAATTTCAGTCAGCCTATTCTGAGGTCCTTTTCCATGTGCCCCCCCCCCGGGGACACTAATAGTCATTGTCGACTATACCCTGGTTTTACTGGAATCTGAAAGTACAAGTCTGTTTATAAGGTCTCTCGAGGCCCAACCAGTGTCCAAACGAAAGGTACCATGGAAACCGATAGCCCCACAGAGAGCTGCCCATCTCTGTGACCGGTTACTGGTTAGGTCCCTTCGGGATGCACGTTGTTGTTGTAGCTAAGACCAGCATTGTGAGTGCTGGTGCAATGCTGGCCAATGTGTTGTTGCATACTCAACAGAATGATCACATCTTGCTCATATAAAAAATAAAAATAGTTGTTTATATAAACTTCTGCTCCTTACTATCTATGTAGATCTCTGGCATGCTACTGATTGAACATCTTATATGTTTTGTTCTCTTTCGGAGAGTCTCGTTGAGATTTTGTGTGTCAAGAATGCTAGAAAACAGGATTGCGCAATCCCTAACATAACATTGAAATTTTCTGCGACCGTAGGCCTAATGACGCCCCGAAACTGTTTTCCTATTGGCTAATAAAGAGCGGTTTAGACGTTACGACTTTACGTATGCAAATGCGGAGAGAAAATGATATCAAAATTCCTCCGTCTTTGAGAAATGAGAGTAAAAATCTTAGGCCTGATTTTTTACACTATTGGTGTAGAGTAAAATGAAAACAGCTGTTTCGAGTTGTTTACAAAAATTTCAGTGATGCCAGCTGAGCTATCTTGGGCTATAGCTAGCTGTGTTTAGGTCATTTTGATGCAATTTGCCTTTAAAAAGGTGTCATAACTTAGAAAAATGCATCCCTGATCTGATGATGTGCGACGATTTTTTTACAAAATTTAAAAAAAACAAAGAGAGCCATACCACTGCCAAATTTTCTTCCGTATTTTCTCCCAATATCTTACAGGCTCATCACCCCCGTCTACATTAGTCATCAACATTTCTTCACAAAAGTCAAACTTCATATAAAAAATCAGTATTGAAAATAATATTTTTTTCAATATGAAGTTTGACTTTTGGTTAGACATGTTGATGGCTAATGTAGACAGGGGGTTATATATTATGTTTAGACGATACCATTCGTACTGTTTTACACAAAAATTTGGCATGTCGGAAGACTTCTGTGACCATGTCAACCGCACTTAATTCTGATTGAAAGATTAATATAAAGCCCTTTTCACACTATTATACTGAGTATTAAGACTTGTCAAATACTTAAATCCAATGAGAAAGTGTGATAGTGTGAAAGCTGTATGTTATCAAAATGTGAAATAATACGGAAAGAAATTTAACATCCCATAATACCAAACCATTTTTAGAAAATTTTCTAAACGATAACATTTTTCATTGTATCAGGGTTGTGTTTTTTTTAAAGCAAAGAACCAAGCTGAGTGAGTCGCAGCCTATAGTTCGCCGCCGCCGATAATATTTTTTCTTTGTCCTGTACCTGCCATCAGTCTTAACGCCTACATATGTACTTTGTTTCTGCCATGCCTAGAAATTGTTGGATGTACGTATTATTTTTTTGTTTTGTTTTCTATTTTTTTTATTAACCGAAAACTTGCACGGCCAAACAAACTTAAGACCCGGCTCCTCTGCCGTCCACATAAAATTACTCAGCCGACGCCGTTCAATGTCTCGTCTCGGCTTGTTCCTTTGCTGATATTTTTCATTTTATTTGAAGTGTGATAGTGTGAAAACGAAATGTTATGTTACGTTAGATTTTTTGACAATCACACAATTCTCATTTGATTTCTATCTTACAAAATCCAATGAAAATCTTAATACTCAGTATTATAGTGTGAAAGGGGCTTAAATTATGAGAGATTATTTGCAGGGTTGCCATTACTTAGATTTATGTCTACGTAATTTTTAAAGCATTTTGTGAATTACAAAAATGACAACTTTACATTGGCCGAACTAAGTCATCTAATGGGAAAAAATGCTCATAGCGTAATCTTTTCTTCTATCATACTTGATGTGTGTGTTCACAGTCACTTAGGGGTTTGCTTGGGTAAGCTTGATATCATAGGAAACATCCGTGTGAGGGAGGGACAGACATCGGTGCGATAATAATAGGGTCACTTTGACACCCCCTGAGGAGGGGAACACTCATATGAAATAACAAAATTTTGCTAAAAAAATTGTTACTTAAAAAATTAACAGTTTGTGTTTTTTGTTTTTTATGTTGCAAATTGTTTTGTTTGGTCGCCTATTCTATTTTTATTGTCTAAGACCATGAACCAATAAACTTTTAATAAAACAAAACACTTTCGAATTTTATATTTGAATAATTTAAACAGTTTATTTGAACAATTTTTTGTTTTCATTGTTAAAGTTCTCATTTCGGTTAAAATTCCGATTGAATTTATTAAACAGCAGCCACATTGTTTTATACTTTTTTTTATTTTTTTTTTTGGTTCGAAGTTAGAAAGAATATTAATTTAGAAATATAAATAAAAAAATGTGGTAGCAATTTTAAATAAAGAGATTAGTTTGAAGCAGGGGAAATAATGGAATACGTGATGGATAAAAGTGGTAGAGCGCTTAAATTTAATATTGGCATCACATCCAGTCATTCAGTAGTTATCAATTATATTTTATTTCTTAAAATATTTACTATAATAGTTTAAGTGTTTGTGATAAATATTTTTTATAAGTTGATTTCTAAAGAAAAACAAAACAATAAAATAGTTTAATAAGAAAATAAAACAACCTTAAGCTGTTTAAGGCCCTTCTTCGTAACGTGTGTGTGTATCCCTGTTGATAAATAATTTAAAAATTCATGCTTTTTTGAAAATATTTCTAGTTACGTTACAATAATTTGCGTCTTATTTTTTATTTTAATGCTTTTCTTATACAACACAATATTTGAAATTGTTAATAAATATTTTAGATTTAACATGTCGTTAACACAAAAAAAAAATTTTTAATACGTGCCACAGTGTGCAAAAATTTCAGTGCTTTATTACCTGGTTGGAATTTAAATTGCGGTTTTAGTCATTAGGAATACAACAGTGCTGTTACCTAAAGGTTCTTAAAATTGTAATTAATTAAAAATTCCTACAACGATCAGAATAAAAACAAACAACAAATTGATATCCGACAACCATTAAAGGAGTTTCATGTATTATGATCCTCGGAGAACAAAAACAAAGAAATAAAATTAATACACGCAAACAAGTTTTTGATTAAAGAAATTTTAATTAATTATTTTTTTATCATCAAGCTCATAAGACGCTCATTATAATATTTCATTGAATTCATGTCTGTTCATTGCGCACGAGTAAAGATGAGTGGACAATAATAAACAGAACAAGACCAGCGAGCTAAATGTGATGAGCTTGCAGAATTTTCATAAGCAAGTTTGAATAAATCTGAGTAAATGTTGAACATAGTAACAATGAATTTGGGCGAGTTCAAGCAGTTTTATGCTATGATCCAAACACGAACACCGCTCAAGTGTACAAACAAAAAAAAAAAGGATTTTTGAACAACATTACTAACGTTCATTTTCAGGACTTCATTTCTTAAGAAATAAAAAAACCACTAGTGCAAGCAAAAAGCAATAACAAAGTTCAACACAACTACTAAGCAAAACACATTGTGTGTTTCGAACATGAGACGAGTAAACAGGACACTCACTAGTATAGAAAGTTAGATTTACTCGGTCAGCTCATTGCGTTTATGATACGTTTTACTCACTTATTGTAAGGCATGAGTAGGAATGTGTTTAGTAAGCTAGTTTGTGTTTGAGTATGATCACTTGCTCGTGAGCTTATGAGCACACGCATTAGATGAGCTCTCTCATGCATTATTTACTAGGCAATGTCAACACTTCGTTCCAAACTGACAGATAAAATTTAATAAAAAATATTATAAAAATAAATTAAAATATGAAAGTCGTAAAATCAAAATATATAAAAAGGAATAAATTAATATGAAAGTGGACTCTGGAGGACGAGGTCATAATAAAATTTTATTTGTTATCTATTACTGGTCTGCAGTCAAATATTGCGTCCATTAAGAGACCATCTTAATAATTCCCTGACTTGTTAAATGTGTTTCTTGGATGCCTCGATGGGGTAGTAGGTAGTATGCTAGTCTATTAGTCCGTGGATGTGGGTTCTATTCCCCCAAGGGTATTTTTTACTCTAAGTGCTTGGATATAATTTGGGTGCCTACAAATGTTTAACTAAGTTATTGACAGGTCACAGAAACTTAAAGTATTATGTATGTATATGCCAAGATTAATATCGAGGCAAGGTGATATTTTCGGACTGTATTTAGAAATCGGCGAAGACTGCAGATGTCCAGCAGACTGCCTAACATAAAGGATATGGTCCACTGGCAGACATACAAATATTAAATATTAAATTAAATATTAAATGTAGATGTGGTGGGGATGGTAACAAAACGTTTTTATTTTGCCATCTTTTATAGTTTTCAAGGTCCCTTAGAACCTCAAATTTTAAAATTTCAAAAATTCCCAAAATCTCCTTCGTTTAAAATTCCAACTATGGACAAGTATAGGAAGCCTCCTTGGTAACAAAACGTATTCATTTTTATTTTTCCATCTTTTCTGGTTGCAAAAAAATGGCCTCATCCCTTAGAGAATCTCAAAATTTTAAAAATTCCCAAAATCTCACTCCAACTCGCACTGTTAAAACTTCCAAGTATGGACAAGTATAAGACGCCTCCCTGGTAACAAAACGAATTCATTTTTGTTTTGCCATCTTTTCTGGTTTCCAAGAAAAATTCTCTTATCCCTTAGAGAATCTCAAGTTTTAAAATTTCAAAAATTCCCAAAATCTCGTTCCAACTCGCACTGTTAAAAATTCCAAGTATGGACAAATATAAAAGGACATCCATTTTTATTTTACCATTTTGCATTGATTCTATGAAATTGCAGTTTTGATGCATAAGCCGAAGATTTATTCCATTAACAGAGCTATGTTAGCATTTTAACAGAGCTCTGTTAAATTATCAGGTTTGTGTCTAAGCTAATAATTTAAAAATTTATCTTCACACACATCAAGACAACGACTTATTACTGCCGGAATTGAATGAGCTGGGCTTGTGAAACATCAATTGATACTGTGAAGGTCGCGTAATACCCTGTTTTTGGCGATTAAGTATGGTCAGCAAGATCGTCCTACTTAACCATCTCAACCTATCGGAGGGCATATTCAACATGTATGCGAACAGTTTTTACCGGAAATCTTGCGAAGTTATGGAAAATGCGATAAAATGAGAACAAATGTGTATCAACACTGGCGGCAGCCACATGACGGATATCATCTTTTAATAATATTTTAAAGTTGCAAATAAAGATTTCCATGATTCAAAATCATTTCTGTTTTTATTTGGTAAAAAATATGTACATACATATGTATGTACTTATAAAAAAAAGTGGTTGATTAAATTTGGGCCACTCTGTTAATAATCGGATTTAAAATGGGCGAAATAAGATAGTATAAAGAACTATGAAGGTAGCATCTACTATTATACACTTAACTGGAATAAAACTACTTATTTAAGCAAATGGATAAAAAAAATGTGTATTATCTTTATACCAAGGCGAATTCATACCAGGTGTAGGCAGTAGAGCAAAAACTACAACAAAACAACAACTTTGACATTAGATTAGCAGATATGAAACAATGTATTTTTGACAAGACATTAGCAAAAAAAAGGGAGAGCAAAAAACAACCAGCTGGGCTATCAACACCACCTGGTATGAATTCGCCTTGCTTTATACTATAGGTATGTATATGTATACACATATATGTACATATGGAAATGAAATTTCAAGCGGGCAATGCCACAGGCAATTTTTAACAAGTTTTTTTAAAAATGCTCGAACAAAGGCCCAGATTAACTATCGTTTGTATTAAGTGTTTGTAATTTCACAAAAGATTATTTATTGTTTTTATTGCAAAAGCCCTAAAGCACACAAAACACGATCATATTTTTTATATTTATTTCACTTTAATTTATGATGTTGACGACCTTAAGAAACCCAAATCAAAAATATTTATTTATTATAGGAATGTACAAGTCCATATGTACCTGCAAAAATTCAAAAAAAAAACTTCAATTAAAATGGCCGCAAAAAACCAAAACATCTTATACGGGCAAGTAATTACCTATTGAAGCACTTCCCCAAAAACAGTCAAATTTTGTTGTGTTGCCAACAAGACCAACGAACTACAAAAACAACAATGATATTAAATTTATTTGGTTGTAAGTTTTGTTTTGCTTCGTTTTTTTTCTTGTTATATTGAGGTGGCCGCATTTACCTTTTACGTTATCACCAAAATTTAAAATTAAAATATTTAATTGTTAATGAAAAAATTACCGTTGAAAATTAAGAAGAAACAGAAAAGAAAGAAAGGAAAACAATGGTCAACGGAAATATTATTTACATTATTGTACATACATATGTATGTACGTAGTTGTGAGTAAATATGTATGTATGTATGTAAATAAGTATGTATGACGGCAGTAAATAAAATAAAAAACTTCAAGCTTAACAAGAAAAAGGCGGTAAAAACTTGTGCTAAATCAACAAGTTTTTAACATACACAGAGTTTTTATTTATATGGCAACACTATAAATTGTACAAACAATGAACAAACAACAACCTCAACAGAGCGAAAGGGAAAGTGGCAATGTATGTGTTAATACACTGCATTGTATTGCATGGAAGTGTGTTTTGTTTGGTAAACAAACAACAAAGAACCAAAGCAGTAAATCAGTGGAGCCCAAATACATACAGTGCCGGTCAAAATAATAGCACCAACGACAAAATGTAGTTTCTCATTCCAACGAAAAAATAAGTAAGTGGTAGATGAGTCCAGAATTGTATTATTTAGAAGCAAGGCATCACGTTCCTACGTAAGAAGACCCCCAAACTCAGAATTCAACCCAAAACTTACAACTAAAACCATAAAACACGGTGGATCTAGCGTAATGGTATGGGGTAGTTTTTCTTACTGTTTTGTAGGACCTACAAAACCACAATAAGAACATTTATGTTGGTATACTCGGGGAAGTAATGCTCCCTTATGCTTCTGAAGAAATGCCATGGGTGTGGGTCTTCCAACAAAATAATCACCCAAAGCACACAAGCAAGCCTGCGACAAAGTGGTTTCGGGACCATAAAGTCAATGTGATGGAATGGCCCGCTCAGAGACCAGATCAATAATTATTTATGGGCAGATATAAAAAACAGTGCCTTAAATGCAACCAACTAACAACGAAGTGCTTTGGACAGCTGTCCAGCAAATCTGTAATAAAATTCCAAAGGAAAAATGGAATATTGTAAATTCGATTCCAAAACGTTGTGCAGTCGTAATTACAAATAAAGGACATGAAAGAAGGTATTAATTAGAATAAACAAATCATGCTCAAGGTAATAAATGCATCATTTATAATTCTTTTTTAATTTGTTCTTAATTTAGTGTTTAATATTAGTACAAATTGAAGTGAAGTACTATTTTTTGACTGATTGTTTTCCAAGTTTTTTTTTTTTAAATAAAGTGAAAATTTTAAAATAAAATAATTAGCAAAAATAAAATTTATTATTTTATGTAGTTATACAGTTTCCTAAGCGTCTTATGACAAATTTTGAAATATATAAATTTAACCTATAGGAAAATATATATCGGAGACATATTTTCTTAGGCTTGGTGCTATTTTTTTGAGCGCAGCTGTATGTACATATTATGGCAATGACTGCTTGATTAGGCCCATTTTAAACAGCGCAAATTTTGTAGGGCAAGTCTTAATTTTTGTAAGAGAAAGAAGAGTAAAGACCAGTAGTGTAATTCACTAAACTGTTTTAACGAATATTGAATCGTTAAAAAAATTAAACAACAAAATTACGGATTTTGCTACGCAACAACACTTTTAACCAATACTTGTTATTGTTCGAAGTCAGCTGTTATTGTTGACAAGTCTATTATCGTTAATTTTTGAGTTGAGTTTAAATTTTTGTCAGCTGAATTCATTTATGCTTTTATAGACAAATAGTGTTGTCTACTATCGTTAAAAGTAGTTAGTAAATGCTGCGTTCGTTACTGCAAACAACAAACACTGTTGACAAATATAACGATTGTCGTATTGTTTAAAGTTACTGAATTGCACTACAGGGATAATAAATTCAATACAATTGTACTTTTTGACCGACTTCAAAAAAAGAAGGAGTTTATCAATTCGTCTGAATGTTGCTTTTTTATGTTTGTGCCCACAGAACTCAGTCATTTCTGAACCGATTTTAAAAATTTTTTCATTATTAGAAAGGCAATGCTTAAAGATTGGTCCCATTTTAAAAGAAGTTCAGAATTTTGAAAATTAAAGGGTGTCCCCATACAACATACCTGTTTTTTACGTGTATTATCAACCGTAAAGGGCACCCTTTTAATATTTAAAAAAACTGCTTATTACTATAGCTGCCAATAACAGAAATTAATAAAAAAATAAAGGGTGTCCCAATAGTTGATGTAATTTGATGTATATTGCAAAACTTTTGAACCGTAACAGACAGACGGTTAAAATTTACAAAGAACCTGTATATCTACCTGTATTATTACATCAAGTATATAATTTAAATTTGGAAACTAAAGGGTGTCCCCATAATTAATATAATTTTACCTATCCTATCCCTATCTTTTGAACCGTTATAGACAAACACTTGAAAATTAGACAGAATCTCCACTACTATGTCCCGTATAATAACATTTATAAATATTTAAAATTTTAAAGGGTGTCTCAATGGTTGAGGTAAATTGATGCATATGGCCAAACTTTTCAACCGTTTTAGACAGACATTTGAAATTTACCAAGAATCTGCCCTTCAAAATAAGTGTTTAATATAAAATTGTATATTAAAGGGTGTCCCCTAGGTGATATTGTTTAACCTATATGGCCATATCTTTGAAACCGTTACTTTTTATTGCTGTGTCAGTAATAATAAATGTAAAAAAATAAAGGGTGTTCTCATATCTGACGTAATTTTTCGTATATGGCTTTATCTGCTAAACCGTTATGGATAGACATTTGAATGTACAGAACGTATGTTACTATGTCCGTTAGAGCAACAAGTATTAAATTATTTGATTTGAGTACTATATCTTACAGATTACTTCCTTTAAAATTTTTAGTTTAGAATTGTTTTGTAGTCGGTTTTTTTTTTGCAAGAATTATTTCAATACAATTCAAATGACAAAAGTACACAGTACTCTACTAGCGTATGTAGCACAACTTAGATCATTTCCAACCACACACGGTTTATTGAAAACCTTATTCGTTTTGTTCATTTCTTTGAAACTTTGCAATTACTGCAAAACATGGGAAGTTATTTAATTTTACCGGGTTGGGTGTTTTTTACTCTAGCATACGTAGTATGTACTCGTATATACATATGTATAAATCATGAAAAAAACGATGTCGATTTCAATGGATCTTTACGTTTTGAGGTCTCCTGAATCCATTTTTGCGATGATGTTTGTTGTGTTTACAACTATTTTTGTGAACGCTCTACAGTTCATATCGTTTGACATATCAAAATGAAATATAGTATGTGCCTTTGGTATATGGAGATAAAGAGCTGTATAGTTTTTGGGCATAATCGGGAATGGGAGAGCGGTAGTTTACTTGAAATTCCAAGCCGAAAAAAATTTTATTTTTGATTCGAATTTACTTTAAAAGTTGATGTCTATATTCATAAAAATTTAAGTTTACTTGAAGTATTCTCTATGACAAAATTTGTATGAAAGTTTGTCCTAAAGTAAACTTAAAGTAGACTTTATTTTTTTATGAATAAGGGCATGTTTCTTTCTGTAACATATTCATAAAAATATCTGTTTCCATGAGGTATGATAAAGATGAGTTTGAGCATTTTTCACTCTTCTTAAGATTAATTTGAATATGAGTTATTTTTAGGCAGTTACTTCATTTTGAAGCTATTTCGCAGTAGCCATCGCGTCGCCTCTATTCAAAATGTTAAATATCAGGTACTGCGAACTAACTCCTAAGTTAAATAATTCTCGCATTGAAACAGTCCTAAATAAAATGGTATAAGGCTACACACCATGTAGGGTTTTCACTGTACTTAAGGGCCACGGCAAGGCAATGAATATTTAAAACAGTATCGTTTACTGAAGCTTTACGGATAGCTACAATAGAGGAAGTATTGTAGGTCTCCGGCCGGTACCAACGACGATAGTGCAAGAACCTTTTTTAAGGCAAGGCAATTTTGGATATACTGAAAAGGAGAACATTTTTGCGCCCGGCAAATAAATAAAACATAGGTATACTATGTAGAAAAACAGTTTAAAGGTTAATTTTTTTAAGCCAGTTTAACTTATAAATAAAAACTTTAGCAATTTTTTATATGTAATAGGTATACAACTATTTATTTAATTTTTTCTTAGTTTTAAGTATTTTTTAAAAATTTCCCCAACACGAATATAAATTTTTAAACAAAATTATACCTATTAACCGTATTGAATCATTAATGTAGTACTTTTTCTTAAAGTGTAACAAACTGCATTTGAACAATAATAACGCAATAATAAAAACAACAACAACAGAATGCAGAAAACGAGAGTGGCTGTATTAGTTGTTGCACTTTAGCTATGCTTTTTATTTCTCTGGTTTCTACCTATGTATGTTACTGCTGTTGTTTTATAAATGCAGTCTTTAACACTGACTGTATGCATATACATATAGAAGTATGGATGTATGTTTGTATATATATATATAAGTATATACATTTGTATGTACATATGCAATGTTATTTTTGGAACAACAAAAATAAACAATGTCAAAGCGGAATTCGCAAAACAATTTTAAGGTCAAGCAAAAATGTTAGTCATTTTGTTACTTACTACTGTCGCAATTTAAATAGATTTTTTTGTAGAAATTTCAAAAAATTATTTTTTTTAAGGTCAGGTCAGAAAGAGCAAATTTTCGAGGAAATGTGGATAGGTACTACGATTTTTGAAACAAAAAAAAATATTTAGTTTTTTTCAGCAACATATGTAAGTAAGTACATACATATGCTTCAAGATAAATTAAATATGTACATACTTATGTAAATATGTAAAGCTGGATTCACCTATTTTGTACAGACAATAATTTTCTACTGAGAGTTTTCTGCAGCACGATTCACTCATTTCGAAAAATTTGTCTGGACAAACAAAGCTGCCATTGAAATACATATGTAAGTAAACAAGTCATATTAATTTTAGAACATTATTACTGATTATAAATAAATCAGTGTAAAATTACATATATACATATGTATTTTTTTATTAATTTAACATTTTTTTTATTAAAACATGTAAAAACAAATTATTTATTATTTAATTTCCATCAAAAGAAATGCCCGATTGCACGATAAGTAAAAACTATTTGATGTGGCAACTCAGATTTTTCTTAATGAATTATAATTGGTGGAAACACAGTTATATTTTGTTCGGACAAAAATTAAAATTTAACTAAATCAAGCTGAGAGTTGTCTGGACAAAATCGCTTCTCTCACTCTCTGAAAGAAATGTAAAAATACAATAAAAAATTTTTGTCCGAACAAAATGAGTAAATCCAGCTTAAGAGAATGGGCCTCATGCATAAAAACGAGTAAAAGCGCTGAGTTGAGGCAGGTGAGCAATTGCTCGTAAGTCGAGTCCAATCAAACAGCAACAGCTTTTGCTCAATTTTGTATGCATAAAAATGAGTTCAAACCAATTGCAATTACTTGAGCAAAGGGAGATCAAATGTCTAATTGTTATTGAAGTGCAAACATGCCGTCAAGTGAAAGTGAAGTAGAATCAGAATTTGTTGCTGTTTGTTGTTCGATATCGTTTCCTAATTTCCAATATCAGTATTGTTGTAATCGTCATTGATAAGGATATAATCGTCTTTTAAAAATTTAGCTATTACGTGGTGTGATAACTCTGTCGATACCCGAATTTTGTATTGAAGTATCGAAAATCTTTGCTTCAATTGCCCAAAACACCGTTCTATAATGACACTTTCTCTTGTAAACACTTTGTTGAATGTTTTTTCTATGTCAGTTGTTGGGTTTCGGAATGGTGTCATTAGCCATGGGCATATTTCATAGCCCTGATCCCCGAGAAGTAATGCATCGTTCGTTGCATTTTGCATTATTCTACAGACCTCGCTGTTTCGTAAGATGCGTGAGTCATGAACTGAACCAGGCTAGGATATGTCAACGATTGTAAAAAGTTCTTTTCCATCACAAGTTGCCTGCACATTTATAGAGTGGAAGCCTTTTCTACAAATATACTCATCGCTTTGATTTATTGGTTTTGTAAATTTTTATATGAGTACAATCAATCATTCCAATTGCAAATGGAAAGCACTCGCTTCCTTTGGCAGATATAAGTTTCACAACTTCCGCAATAGTTCACGACACAGTTGATTTATGGACTCCAATATCTGTGACTATACCATTTTGGAATCCAGGATCTGCACAAAATCTTAAAAACAGTCGAATTTTAGCAATCTTGCTTCTTCTTAACCCTCAAAAAAATAATTAGCCAAATAGCAGATGCTACTATCATCAAACCTATGTATTTATAATTTTATTATTAATTATATAAAAAAATTAATAATTAAGAATATAAACCTGTATAATTTTTTATCCTCACTTGCTAAATTTGTTTTACGCTGTTGATAACATTTTGTATTTCTTTGTGGCACAAAATATTCAGCCATGATTCCTTTTTAGTGTACGCGAGTCAATTATAAGGCAGGCTCAACAAAATTTGAGCAAGAGCTCACAAAAGAAAGCAAAAGCTTGTTTTTATGCATATGAAAAATCGAGTCCGAGCTCAAGCTCACGTTTTATGCATGAGACCCAATATCTCACTTCTTCTCAATCTATACCTATGTAAAATTAAAGCGATATAAATGTATGGTACCAAGCAAGAATTTCCCAGCAAAAAAAACTGATTCGCCGTTAGCAGGTTTCTAAGGGAATGTCGAGTTGTTATCACTTAGAAACCTGCTTACTTATGACATGATATTTTTTTCGCGATGTAACACTTAGCGGCATTTTCTTTTAAGCGATATAAAGAAAAAAAAATGGGCCAATGAAAAATATGTAGCATCTATAGGATATAAAAATATTCAATCTTTCTAGCTACAACCAACCAAAGATACAACAAAATAGATTTCGATAATAAAAAATCAAAAAATATTAGATCAGAAATTCACGGTGGTGTATGGCATTTAGCCCCTTTTCTATAACGACAGAAGAGTTGCTTGAATATTAGACTTGAGTATTTCATGTACGAATTAGTTCATTTGAATTATTTAGTTGATTAATTGATAAATGAATTAATTCAAATTTGTATGTCAACTTCGTTCAACTTTGAACTATGATACAAAATGAACTAAATGTATGTACATACATACATATGTATATATATGAATCCGTGTTATTAAAGTTTCACTTATTCTGATACTAATTTAGTGCTGCCACACAGTTTTTTTAGCATCTTAAAAATTTATATATGTATGTATGTATGTATGTATGTATGTATGTATGTATGTATGTAATCTAGGGGTACACTATAAGTTATATGTATTTTTTTAATAAGAACATTTTTTGATAAGAACATACACACAAAATTCAAAGGCTCTACCTGTTATAGTTCCCTAAGAACACGATCTTTGTACAGTTCTGTTTGAATCCAACATGTTTTTTACTTGGCTATACATATGGATTTTTGATCAAAACTTCAAGGCTTAGGTTCCATAGGTACACAGCTTATATGGGAGATAACACACCCATTGTTCCATTTCAGCCTGTTTCGCTAAACTATGTATGTATAGTATTAAGGGAGTTAGTGGTGCAAAGTTTCAAAGATCTGCTTATTATAGTTCCCAAGCTACTGAAAAAGTGGGCGTAGTCAGTTTTTCTTTCTGACTTCTAAAATGTAAATGATGTTTTTGTATTTTCCACATTAATTACCCGATTCTACCCAAATTTGGGTAAATATGAATCTTATAAATATCAATTTACATATTAAGTCTGGTTGCGATCGTAATATAACGATTTTATGAAAAAGGATATATAGCAGGACCTTAAGTCCTTGCCCTGATTTGAATAAACATTTTCACATACGTTGCTAGTTGTATGTGTATCAGCATGATTATTTTATGTAATTTTGTGGGTATTATTGAAGCTAAACTTTCATTTTTCAGTTTCAGGATACATGGAAGGTAGGCACCGATTTTTCAAAAAATTCATATTTTGCATAACTAAGCCATTTTATGCTAGTGTATCAAATTCAAAAAATATGTTACAACTCCTTCTATTTTTCTCCTTTCGTTCCTGTGCATCGTCGTTGCCAGATTGTGTCTGGAATATTATAAGATCGTAGTGCCCGGGCTAGCATTAGGCTTAGGGCCACAGGTAGGCAAAAATTAAAGAAGAAGTCCAACTTTTAGCCGACAGTCTGAAATAACTTCTAGTCTAGCGTCCAGAGCAAAACCTAGTAACAGCACGAGGCTCAACGAAAGTCGTAAATTACCAAGCGAGTACTAGAATACATTGAGAATCAAGGGGATACGAAAAGAGACCCATAACATACATATAAAGGGAATATCAATCACAATAATTGAAATCGGTTAGTCGGTTTTAGAGATAAGCGAATTCACAAGTAGTTGATTTTTAATAATGAAATAAGAGTTTGTACATATGTGTGTACAGTGTTCACAGAAATTAGACATCGTTTACTTGGTTCAAGTTGCCTTGGATTTTTTAATGACGTTATTCGAAAAGCTAATGGAGTTCATTTCTCTTTTTGGCACTAATAAATCTAATTCACCCCTATCGCAAGTAATTATTCCCATGAAAAAACTCCTAAAATTTCAATTGTGAATGATTTCTACTGTAAAATACAAGTAAATTTGTTATTGGAATCATTCACGATAGAAAATGTTGTTGTTTTTCAGGGGAATAATTATTCACGATATGGATGATTATCTTTAAAATACCGTACTTTTGTTTATTAAAAATGTATTTAATGTTCAGGTCCAATAGTTAAATATTATTACATTCAAGATCTCTCAAATATAATCATTAGAACCTAAATCACTAATGCCAGTCTAACTAAAATAAATTTTAGCCCAATACTATACAGTGGGTGACAATTAAATGGAAACATTTTTTGAAAACTTTATTTTGTTATTAACGAACAATTTTTGTTATTAAGACAAAATTTACGGACCAGAGTTTACAAAAAGAAAAGTTTGAATTGAATTTTCACCCACTGTATGTAGATAATGTAGATGTAATTAGAAAATATTGTAAACATTTATTTCGTCTAATATTCAAACCGACTGATGTTAAGTTTTTTGATTCATTTTTCATTCATTTATTGTCTGCTAATTAATGTATTTTTGTTTGTTTTTTAAAATCTACTTATTAGTTTGTATACAAAAACACAACTTTTTTTTAAATAATAAAAATAAAAAAAATATATTTAACACCCACCTTTTTTTGTTTTATTTTACAATTTATTTTTTATTATTTTAAATTATTTATTTTGTTAAGTTTACTGTTGATCTATTTTGTTAATTCAATTAAAAAATATTAGTCACATTTCAAGAACTTAAAACTTAATTTTTATTCAATATTCTTTTATTTTGTTAAACTTTCGTTTTTTACACTTTAACTTTTTTTCACTTGTTTTTTTTTAACGATATTCTTTTTGTTTTTGGATTATGGTTGTATTATTCAGTTAATTCTATTGAACTAATGAATTAAATCACTGAAAATTACAAGGAATTAATATTTTAATTTTTTACTTAAGGAGCTTTTGTGGTGAAATATTTACGAAATTTTTGTGAAGTAATAAGACGTAAGTTTAAAAGGCAGAGTTAAGAAAATTTTAAAAGGTTGCTGGAATATTGACTTTGTTTTAGCTGCTTTACAATTTAAAAGCAAAATTTGTAAAATATTGTTTAATTGTTTCCTTATGGTCGGTATATAGCCGAATCTCTATGTTTTTTATCACTTTTTTAAGATTTTCCCAAAATATCTTTAAAAAAAAAAGACTTCTGCAAAGCCTTTTGCTTGTCTGCAGAAAACACCCAGAGTCTTTGGCGGAAATCGAACCCGCAACCTCCAGAGTGATAGACGGTCTATCCAGGCACTGAAATATTAATCTGAAATCGGAGAGGGGAACACAATCGAATAAAATACTGCCGAGTTATTTTTTTAAGTTTCTTTTGGCTTCTTTCTTGGCTTTACGCCAGAAAACAAGAGAATCTGAGACTCCGGAAATACTAAGAGGTATCTCTCAACTTTTTCTTACTGAGAATTAAAGCTTAGAATAGACTGGGACTCATCATCTTTTGACATCCGACTATTGCTTGGTTTATTTGAACTTACGATGAGTTGGGGTGCCTATATCTGCAATAGTTTCAGAATGCAGAGCGAGATCAAGTGACGTGTTGCATACAAGTCAGAAGCTTCGCAGATAGTGGTATATTTATACAAAATTGAAATATTTATGATTGGTATGAGGAAAAATATGTAATATGTTTGATTATTTGACAAACCATCAAATCTTTTATTAAGAGACAGTCAACCGCTAATTTTGGCGATTCTAATATGTTGGAAATCATTATAAATTAAATTTGTAATTTTAATTCCGCATTTAAAATGTAATTTCGAAGACTGTCAACTAACGGAATCACGTCTGATAATGAAGCAGTGACTTTAGTAAGCGCTTTAATGCTGATATATCGGTATCGGAGATATTCCCAATAATAATCCTTAAAGGCATTGCAAATACCATAAATTTTTACAACGGCTGTAAAGGCTTATTCTATATTTCAATCTATACATATAATAAAACTGAAACAAAACCGTGTCGGTACCTGAAATATGTTCAAGGAAAACGGTTAAGCATGCAGGTGAAGCCGTCATGATTAGCGGTTGTGTGGGAGCCCGTGTAATAGGCAGTTTTGAATTCATGGATTCAAGAATTGACAGATTTCCTTACTTTGATATTCTGATGGCAAATATAAAGCAAAATGCTGAAAATTTTAGTCTTTCTACCGATTTTTACTTTTAACATAGCAACTACCTACCTAAAGTAGTGGTCGTTAGGTTTTTGCTTATATATAATGTGCTGAAAAAGCTACCTACTTCCTTATAATCTCTAAATATGAATCCAATAGACCACCTATGGTCATTATAGGAGAGAAAATTCCGCCAGCGAACGATAACTGATAAGACAAGGCTAAAGAACTTAACCAAAGTGGAGTGAAAGAAGATTTCGTCCTAGGCATCACACACACCTGGTTAATACAGTTAAATATAGCCTTAGAGTGGTTTTCAAAGCTCTAGAACATATGTAAATGCGTTATTTAGTTTTCATTAATTTTTTATTAAAAGTTTTTAAAATTTAATACATTGGTTACGAGCGTAGACTTTTGACTAGGGTTTGTGATTTCACGGACTTTTTCACTTCGCGGGAAACGATTCTGAGAGTGAGGGGTGAAGATAGAGGCTAAATTAGAAGACCCCTATCGCGGCGTTTGTTTTTGTTAGTTCGATTTTTTTTAATCGACCTTAAAAAAAAAACCCCAATACGGGTCTTCTAATTTAGCCTCTATTTTTACCCCTCACTCTCAGAATCGACCTGACTTTTGCTAACTTGAATTGGTTCCACAGTGATATTTATACCTAAATATTGAAAAAGTATTTCAATAATTATTTTGTTACAAAATATGATTTTAGAACTGTTGGTACGTTTAACAAATCACTGGACATTCTTTTCCTTGCTTTTGTTGCGAAAGTCTCTCTTTATAAGTTGGTTGCATTTCGTTAACAACACAACTGCTAGTTGACGGTTCCACAGATTCGAGTGGAATTGTGCTGAATAAAGTTTTATGACATTTTTTGACATTAACAATTTCACCACTTTCTAGATACTTATGTAAATATCGCAAACGTTTTATCATCCCTTCGTTAATTTATTTTTCTTTTCAATCAACGATTTTGAAAGAGTCGAATTAATAGCCAAAGTCTGCTCGTAGAGGGTCTGAATAATAACATCTGCTATTAACAAATTATTGCCCCTGCAGCTCAAGGCCTCTACAGCATTCCATTAAAGGAATATAAAATGGCCACTAAACTTTCTAAAATCTGAACATATTCTTGAATCCACAACTCTGCGCAATTGAAATCTATCAGATTTTTTTTACAAGCGTTCTTCGATTTAAGAAACGATTGAATCGTTTCAACCATACTTATCTTGTTTTTCCATACTGAATTACATCATGAATTTCTTATATTTCTCGAGACAGGCTGTTTTTAGAGGACTTTTTTTCAAATAGTTTTATAATTTGTCTTGCACGATCTGTAACATATTTGTAAGTTTCTAAAAATATTACAATTTTAAAAACGCTTGTTTCTTATTCAGCACAATAACGATCAAATATTTGTGTGATAGCAAAAGAAATGCTTATTTTAAAATAAGAACCACTGAATTTTCTTTAAGGTGGTAATGATATTAAATTTCCTGTTTCCCGGGAAAGTAGTAAAAATTTTCCCAGATTATTGTTTATAGCTTTTCCTGGGAACTCACGTTTCCCAAACCCTACTTTTGGCACATTAAGCATTAAACAACATACAACCTGTCAAAATTTTCATAATTTTGAAGTATGTAGCTGTCGTCTTCAACATAATTCAGTAGCTGACTACACGGCGACGATTGCAGTCAACGGCAGTCGTGTAGCGGTGTAGACGCTGTTGTCTATGTGTTAAATGCTTTAGTTTCTGATTTATAATATTGTTTATAGAAAAACAATAAATAATTTTTTTTCAAAAGATCTGCTATATCGAAGTGCCTGAATTTAAATATTTATTTGAATTAAAAAATATTAATTTAATGTTGTTTTTGAGTTATTTTTTAACTTTAAAATTATCGACACTAAAGGAACGTATGTAGACTAATGACGCCTAGTGTATTTATGTACTTATGTATGTATAGATACATACATACATATCGATACCTTCCCGTATATCGATACCTGGGTTTCGCTGTCCTATCATGGATTCAAAGGAAACTAGAGAGAAAATAAAATTGTATCAACCGCCAAGTTGTCTCACTGGAAAAATGTTGCTCCCTGAAATTTGTAATATGTCCAGTTTTGTATTCTGAAAATAATATTTGGAAAGCGATTTTCAGAATACATATTATGTTCCTTTCAATAAAAAAAAAAAACAAATAAATAACTAAATGAGACGTTTTTTTCGTTTCCTGAACAATTTTAGAAATGTTGCTTAATACATTCTTATGGGAAGGTATCGATCGATATGTAGGTACATACATACTATGTAAATGATTTCAAAATTGTAAAGGCGATTAATCCGTATTTTTGAATTTTGTTTTAATTAATTACAGTTTCTACCATTTTTAAGGCTTTTCCGTTTACTGGATTTAATCCCATATTTTTAAATAGATGTAGGTATAACATTTTATTAAAAACAATAAACTAAACACCGAAATTAATTTATTAAATCTAAGATTTGCAAAATACCTACTTGTTTATTCTACACAAAATCTATTGGAAGTAATCAATCAATCAGTCTATCAGGTAATCAATAACATACATATGTACATAATTACATACATATGTATGTACATATCTATATTTTGAATACCTATGAGCATTTTTTCTTGAGTTTAAAAAAGTTTTTCCTGCACTTATCAAGGAAAACAAGGTTAATTAAAAATTATTTTTTCTTTCTAAATTCCACATAATAAACAAATTTTGCATATTCATATGTAAACATGTACACATTTATGTACATACTATGTACATAAATATGTACTTATACTATATGTACATACACATAACTGAATGGGAAAAAAATAAAATTCAAATTTTAATTTTAGTAGAAAGAAAAATTAATGTTCAGAAAAGACAATGAAAATATGTAAATTTCAATTAAAAATTAACTTTTAAATTTGTTGCACACAAAAACTCCATAAATAAAATTTAAATATATTTTTTTGAATAATAATTTCAGAATTTTTTTACATAATTTTAAAAGACCGTTTAATTTGTTCCGAAGCACTCACATTCTTAAACCAATAGTGCATTGATCGTTATTTAGTTGTTATTGCTATTTTTCGTTAAATTATATTTTGTTGTTAGGTACCTATAACGGTTTAATTTTTTCGCATGGTTTCGTTAAAATTTAGAAAAATCCAAATCATTTACATGGTGACATTTGTATTTTATTTGCACACTTAAGTATGGGGTTATGTTGTTTGTTTGTTTGTTTGTTTGTTTGTTTTCGCACTAGTTTTGTTATGCACTTAGAAAAATAATTAGAAACAATTTTATGCTTTTTTCCTTGTTTCTTGATTTTTTTTTTAGTGTACACTGTTAGAATATAAATTATCAACTTGTATTCTTCTTGTTTTAAAGAAGAGACAACATTTATTGCAATTTATTCTTGTTGTAGGTCTTGAACCGACCGACGTATACGCGCTTTACTATATTTTATTAATTTTTTCTTGTTAATTTTCTTCAATAGTACACTGTGCGTAACTCAATTTTTTATGTTTCATTTATGGCTGCAGCTTGTTAATCGCTATTGTGAATATCGTAGATTTTCTGTGCTTGTGTTCGGGACAAATGAAAAACTTAAACTGATCGAAAATTTCTCCGTTAACGTCTCAGAAAGTCAAAACAAAAATGTATTTTCATACGAAGACCAATACACATTGGCTGCATTGCCTGTTTACTAAACCAACGTCATCGTCTACGTCAACGTCAACGACTACGTATTCGTAGTTGTTTCTTTTATTATGTATTTACTTCGCAGCCGAACACAAAATCGAAAATGAAAAGAAATAATAAACAAAACCAAACAAGCAAAGAAACAAACAATCGAGACAACAAAAAGAAAAACAAAACAAAATTATGAACACACTGTTACACGAACACGAACGCCAACAACGAACGTCTATCCAACGACGTCTATCCATTGCCCCAGCACTAAACAACGACGACAAACTTAAAGCAACAAACAGAACAATTAAACGACCGATCATAAATAAAATCAAGCTACAACAAAAGCTGAAAACAAACAACTACTAATAAAATCCACTTAACGACCAACTGACTGACTAACAAAATAACAACGACAACAAAAACCCAAACGCAATAAGCAAACAACCAACAACGTCTTAAAATTCCAACAGCAACATTCTCGCATAGAAACTGAATCATTCAGGTGAGGAGCAAACGGTCGGCAGCAGATTGGCCATATGTGTGTTTACACACAAAAAGCTCTTTTATTTTGTAATAATCGGTAGCAGAATCTTATTGTATAAAATCTCACGCATCAGTATTGCCGCTTTCTTAGAATTTGCTACATTTTTCGCGAACGTTTGAACTCTCTATGTAATATCTATGCATATGTGACCGAGCACAGGACAGATGTGATCAAAATTAATATCGGAACCCAGCTCTCATCCGACCGACGGTGGTCTTACCACCGAGTAAATTAAAAGAGCAGACTATCGCCCCCACTGTGCAGAAACAGTCAACTTTACGACAACGTACTGTGTCTAATGGCACCCATATCGCACTAGACATACTGCACAGTCACAATGAGTAGCAATTTGTAGAACATGACAAACCTTGACCCATGTTCTAACCTCTTGTTTAGGGTTTTTTTGGGACTATCCAAACTCGTTTCTGTTGAGAGTGGAACGGCACACTTTGATCAACAATGCACCATATCTGCTACATCGATCTTAACCACAACCTCCACGTGAACCCCGAAGGGGACTTCACCAACAACCGGCAACAACAGAGATGATAGGTTCTCTGTGGGGACAGCGGTTCCCGTGGTACCAGGCCTTTGGGCACTGGCCGGGCCTCGAAGAGGACCCATAATAATACAGAGCTGGGGGGCTACTGCGTATTTCGATTCGAACAGGAAATCCTTCGAATTTGTATGACTTTCACATTGTGTTTCGCAAACGATTTCTTTCGAATCGAAATACACAGTAGACCCACCCCCTGTTCTCACAGATTCAGGTTGCAGGAACCCTGGCGTCTGGTGCATCCATTTTCCTTAACAGCACATTGTCAAAGCTTTTGCAAATCCTGCAGTGACAGTTAGTACCCCCGGGGAGAACCACGAACAGGACAAGGATAGGTTACCCGATTTTTTTTTAATTGGGGTAGAATTGGATAATCGAAAGGGAGAGATGCCGAACTCCGCCGAAGACGTTTTTGTGACGTAATCTTTTTTTCTGCCTGAATGTAAGTCGAGAGCAGAAAAATAAATCATAAAATTTTTCAAAACTTTGAAGTCTTTCAGCAGACCGTTTTTTTTTTTTTGTTAGGGTAAAATTTAGTAGGGAATCGAGGTACCCATACCTGAATAATTTCTCAGGATGCTGTTTTTTATTAAATTCTATTATTGCAGACTTCTGTAAATGGTATCTAGAATTTCCCGCTTACAAAAATTAAAGGTGCTGCCAAGTTTCCGGGATTCAATCGGTAAAATTGCGCATTTCACTCTATTGGAAATGGGATTGTTTTTGGAAACAAATTATCCTATATTTGAACCGAGATACTAAGGTATCTTCACACAAAATTGCATTAAAATGTATTCAAAAGTCTTGAAATGATGCGAACACATACAGCCAGACAAAATTTTACAAATTGGTGTTTTGTATTTCATATTGATTATTATCTTCAGCGGCAACAAAATTTAAAAAAAATTTCATGTACAGAAAGCTTTAGGTAACAGTTTTATTAAACCGAAATCATTTCCCAATGCCAAAATTCGGTAATCAAAAACTTCAAAGCCAAGGAACGATTTCATTTCAAACATAACATGACCTCTTTATCTGCTGCCATCACCTGTGTTCACCAACGGTGGGAAATATAAAAAACAATCCAAGGCGAATTTATTGTACTAGGTTCCATCGCGGCGAAGTTAGTTATTTATTGTTTTAAGCATTAAACACTTAGACAACAGCGGTTACACCGCTACACGACTACAAATGCGGTTGGCTACAATCGTCGCGTGTAGTCAGCTAATTAATTATGTTGAAGACGACAGCTACATACTTCAAAACTATGAAAATATTGTAGAAATACATATTTAATTCTTTTAAAAAAATACTTTTATCATATCAAAACAAATAAATATATTTGCTCAAAACCTTTTGATTGTAAATGAATTTGTATTTTTACTTTTGTAACATTTTCTTCTGTTAAATAAAATAAAATTGTCGCAAACAAAAATAGAAATTAGCCTAAGTTAGCTACAGCCACAAAGATGGTCGTGTAGCCATATAGCTATGAAGTCGTCAAAATAATCGTCTTCATATAAACGTGTGTATTTTAATTTTGACAGGCTGTAGTCGGTATCCTGCAGTTGTGTATTTGTTTAATGCTTTACTTTGTTATGTATAGTCCAGCTGTCAAAAACTCATTTATTTATTGAAAACTTTAAATAAATGAAAATAAGTATATGCAATTGTAATATTTTGAGAAATATTTCATCATGCATGAAACGTGACCTCCTTCACGCGTCCTCACGGAGCCTCACGTTAACATTTTCTGACATAATCGGTAATTTCGAAGTTATAAATGTTTTGTAAACAGCATTTATACTCGTAACAGCCGTTGAAAAAAGGGTAAACTTTAAACGGCCCTCCTATAAAATTTACTTTCTATTTCCGTATTCACACATTTTTACGGTTTTTAGGGTTACGAACCAAAACGGTGCTATCGAGATGCTAAAGGCTGTCTTTAAATATAAAATAAAACTATTGCGGAGGGGTGATGCAGAAGTGTCAATCTTAAAATGAAAATTTGACAGCTGAATGTTTAGTGATAGTAAAAATTGAGCATTAGACAAGAGAACAAGGCCGTATCATATTAAATACGTTTTTAAAAATGGAATTTTAATGGCCACATAATTGATAATTGTCTGCTTAGGGGTTTTAATGAGGCTCGCATTATGATATTAGGGCTTACTTTGCCCAAATTGGATAATATTGGTATGGACTAGTGCTGACAATTTCTACTACTTTCAACTACTCGATAATACTCTTCGATTAGATAATCAATAGTAGTCATTACTTTTATTTACAGAATAGGTGCGGAAATTTATCGTTGTAGTCGTCAAATATTCTTTTCAATTTATTTATAAGATATTGAGTACTTAAAAAATGTATCAAATACTAACACTTAATACTCGGTACCCACTATTTATTAATTTGCATAGCCACAAATATAATTGCTGTAATTGCTTTAGCGAAGGCACTACTTCAGCTAAATGCGTGAAAAGATATGATTTATGGTTCCTTTCTTCAATATCATCTAAGAATCTGAAACTTCATAGAACACCGGTGCTCCGGCAGGCTAGTGTGCTAGTATACTATAATATAGACTTGGGACGTGGGTTCGATTCCCACCAAAGACTCTGGGGGTATCACTACAACAAATTCTATAAATGCATAAAATTATATCATAGATTTTATACAAAATTATATTATTGCAGAGGTCTGTTAAGGCCGCTCTTGAGGAAAATGCAACCCTAACATGATGAGTTGTTATTGATTTTTGATAAATTTCAAACAGCGACTAGATCAGGGTGACATTATTCAAAAGTATTAGTAATTTTATTATAGTGTGGAACGGCTTTTAAAAGTGTCTAATATTTCCAATTTACAAATATAAAGTCATTAAAATCGCTATTTGCTTTTGGAAATTAGATATTTTTGGGAGGAAAAGTATTCAATATTTGAACCATGGTACTAAGGTACCTCCTAACGATAATTTATAAAAATCCATCCAGTAGTTTTTACGTTATGCGGCCACAGACTGATACACAGGCAGACAAAAATTCCAAAAATTGGTGTTTTGTACGGTCCTGTGACAGTTTTAATATGTGAATAGATAATACCGCAATATAACCTGTTTTATTATAAATAAAAACAACTTTTTTGAAATTTTAATGAAAAAAATGTGTATCTATGTATGTATATATGTATGTATTTTTCAACTTTTTCAATCTCCCTATGGTAACACTGACGCATATACTTATGCTCTTGGAGGAAATTGCGGTTGTTTTGCACAAGCACCACTTGAGAGTTGTTGTTTTTATCAATCGATTATTTTCGCTTTACTCTGCTAAATGTTTGTTGTACTAAAACTATAGTCTGCACATAATACAGTGGGGTCAATTGCATGTAATGAGAAAAAAATATATAAAAACGACACCAAAGTCTGTAGATATAAAAAGAAATAAATATTATTATCGATGATTGGAAATTTCTATGGAGGATAGTCATATTAATCAGGTAGCCTCAATTTTTATTTATATCGATTTTGACAGTTAAACTTACAGTTTTTCCCCTTAAATGGAAGTTGAACTATCATACTACATATAAAAAAAAATAAAAATTTTCGCCTTAATATTTCCCCTTCGTAGTGAGGTTACCTGATGAATGTGCCTTGGAGAATAGAAACAAAAACACTTAAAATGTCAAAATAATTTAAAATATGTACATATGTATGTACGTATGTATGTATATTTGATTGTTTTCTATTTTGTAACACATTGTATTTTTTTCTTACATCTTCTTCGTAAATTTTAATTTTAATATTTTTATTTTTAGCTTTTTAATTTCATAATTTCGGCAATTAAATTTAAAATTTTGTGTTTCACAATAAAATTCCCATTAAGATTTGTTCATCGTTCTTCTACAGTTTTTGTTTTTTCATCGTCAAAAGCTTCGACATTATTGCTTGCTCAACCTCAAAATGAGGACGAATAAAAAAATTCATAAGAAATTGTTCTCACACGTTCCACTTTCGTAAGATAAATTTGTCATCGGTTGGATGACATTCAAAAACACAGCCCACCAACGTAACAATTGAGAGTGCAAAATTTACAAGATTTTAAGACTTTCATAGTGCGTGATACATATTGAAAAGGCAAGAAGGCTTTCAGAAAAATGTATCACAAAAATAAAAATAATTAACGACCTACAGCTTGAAAATTAAAAATAATTAAATACAAAATATATCACAAAACATTTAATTTGTTAACATAATAAATATTTAACAAAATAAACTGCATACCGCGATTCTCCAACGTTAAAACGTACTATTTTCGAAAGTCTTAAAAATAGGCTTCCGTTCCAGGATAACTTCCTCATTTGAGTCGATATTTTTCAGCCGATCCTTTTCTTTAAATCTAAAAACAGAAAAAATCGCTCGGACCCAAACATAGAGAAAATATTGGTGGATGCAGCAACAACACGTAAATACATACATATAACAACTTGTATATTTTCGGCATCGAAACTGCGTATGTATGTATGTATGTAATTTATCATTATCTTTATGAAATATCACTTTTTATACCTCTAACCACAGATAGAAATGGCTTGTCATTCCGTTGAAAAATTTTATAAGTGTCGTTTCAGACACCTTAAAGTACTTAATGCATTCATAGTGTTGGAGCTACATCTGTCATTTATGCAGTCTGTATTGCAAAATCATCATGGAATTATTTTATCAAAAAAGTTGCTAACTGGGACGAATTTAGGACGCTAATTCATATGAGATCCAATGCGAATAAACTACGAAATCCAATGCATCACGAAAATGTTACTGTTTGTTGTGGATTTTTGCTGGCGAGTCATCGCCCCTATTTCTTTGGGAACGACCTTGGCCAGAGCGTCATCGTAAACGGAGCGCGGTAAAGGTTAATAAATTAAAAAATCGTCTTGGAGTCATTCTTATACCCTTCCCCACAACCAAAGAGAGTATAGGCTGACTTCAGAAACGCAGTTTGCAAATTAACACTGAATGTTCGTTGTGCAATAGAGTCCTTAAAGCACACATGGGTAACGTGAATCGTCATTATTATTTAGTTCACAAAAATATTTTTTTGATGAAGAAAGCGTTTCTTTAGAATTTGCACAGACACCTTTAAAGAAACCAAAAGTTTACAGCGTTATATAAAACGTGCATACAGAAATGTACATGCCACTTCGAATTTTTGATAACGATTCATTTCAAAACCTGTTACAATCATGGACAGATGCAAAATATCCTAAAATAGACTTAAAAACATACATTTTTCAATTAAAAAAATGCCAACTTTTCAAAGACCATACGCGTCGATCAAGCCGTCAAAAAGAGCTAAAAAGCTCTAATTTGAGTAAAAACAATGGATTTTTCTTATTTTCAGTATTTGTACTTTAAATAAATCAGTCAAGTGCGAGTTAGTCTCACACATGAAGGGTTCCGTACTATGTTTAGTAGGCCCTTATAAATTCAAGTTGCTAATTTTTTCAAAAAATAAGGATGCCCCATTATTTTTAAAATCAAAGTCATATTCGCGAAAATTGCATTGCTATTGGAACACCCTTTAAATTTTAGGAATTGTTGTTATAACGGCCATGGTAATACACTTTCTATAAAAATATCAGGCCTACCTATTGCGGTTCAAAAAATAAGGTAATTTACGTGAAAAACATGTCACTGATGGATCACCCTTTAGTAATTAGCAATTGTTACAGCGGCCGAAGTACAACATCTACTGTAAATAATTCAAGAGTCTACCTAATACGGTTCAAAAAATAATGCTATTTAAGTAAAAATCATGCCTATGTCGGAACACCCTTTAATTTTGTTATTTGTTATAACGGCGGTGGAAATTCTTTTTCTATGAATATATCAAGAGTTTACCTATTACGATTAAAAAAATAAGTCACTATATGTGAAAAACATGTCATTGTCGGAACAGCCTTTAATTTTTAGTAATTGTTATATCGGCCGTGGCAACATATCTCCTGTACAAAATTTTAAGAATCTACCTATTACGGTTCAAGAAATAAGGCGTTATTGGCGTCACTGTCGGAACACCCTTTAATTTTTATGATTTGTTATAGTTTCCATAGTAATAAACCTCCTGTATAAACTTCAAGAGTCCACTTATTATCGTCACTCTCGGAACACCCTTTAAATTTAAGGTTTAATTTTATATACTTGTTTAGAAAGCGAACATAGTGTTAATTACTGTCTGCAAATTTTAAGTGGTTTCCTCCTAAGGCTCAAGAAATAAAGACATAAAGGCATATAACACCTCATTTTCGGAACACCCCATAAGTTTTAATATTTTTTGCTATAGTGGCCACAGTTATACACCTTCTGTGAAAATTTCAAGAGTCTACCTATTATGGATCAAAACTTAGGCCTTATACATGCAAATCACACCACTATCGGAACAGCCTTTAATTTTTAAGTTTATGTTTTTAGACATGTTTATATAGCGAACTTAGTTTTAATTACTGCTTGCATATTTTTAGTGTATTCCTCCTACAGTTCAAGAAATAAGCAGCTATTCGTGGATTTCACCTCTCTATCGGAACACCCTATAAGTTATAGAATTTGCTACTATAGCGGCTACAGTTATACACCTTCTGTGAAAATGTCAAGCGTCTACCTATTATTGTTCAAAACTTAGTCCTTATACATGCAAATCACACCACTATCTGCACACCCTTTAATTTTTAGGTTTATTTTTTTATACTTGTTTATATAGCAAACTAAGTTTTAATTACTGTTTTTAAATCTTGAGACTATGCCTCCTACAGTTCAAGAAATAAACACATATTCGTGAATAACACCTCTCTATCGAAACACCCTATACGTTTTAGTATTTGTTGCTATAGCGGCAACAGCTATACATCATCTGTGAAAATTTCAAGAGTCTACCTATTACGATTCCAGAGATAAAAGGCGCTGACAGACGGACAGACATTGTAGCGATAAGAATAGGGTTTCGGTTTTTACCCTTTGGGTACGGAACCCTGAAATAGTGTTTAAGGAAAAAATTTCGCGTCAGAAAGAGCGCGAAAAGAGCTAAGTTGGCATCGCTGCCCGGAAAAGAATTTAAAATACGTATGTGATACCAGATGTTTGTTTATTTCTGTGTAAAATATTTGTGTGTTTTGTTCTAGTCCAGCAGATTTTGTAAACACATATTTTGTATGAGAGATTCTTGTTGGGATTTATTTTTCATCGTTATGTTATTTTTCATAATCAAGTTCTATGAATTTATTAATGTATAACTATGTATTTAGGCAAAACTCGTTCTAAATATTTGAAAACTCTATTCCGTAATTTGAGAAAAAAAATACGAAATAGTTTTCAAAAATGTTTCCATTGAATTGTTACCCACTGTATATAAAATAGCTTACGATCATCCTTAAAAATGATTCTTAAAAAATAATTATGTATGAATATTTGTATTTGTTTACAAAATTTGTTTTTTTTAAGTTTCCTTAGGTATGTCTGTCACTGACCGTAGGTATAACAATTATTGAAACTTCAGAAGGCAGCAAGAAAAAAAAATAACACAAATAAACAAATAACAAATATATTCAGAAGTTACATCTCTGCATGAAAATGTGTAAACCAGTGTGGCTGTTTGCTCTTGGATACGTGAATACGTACATACATATATATGTACACCTATGTATTCATGAGTATGTTTGGTCATGTTATGTTTATTTTTAACTTTAATGTATTCCACCAACAAAAAACATGTTTTGCAGCAAATTTTTTTTGCCTACAAAAAAATTACAAAAACAAACAACTTACAAGGGAGAGTGAATATATACATATGTATGTATATGTACATATGTAATGTATGTATGTATGTATGTACATATGAATACATGTAGATTTTATTATTAACTAAATAGGAGTATTTATTAATTGTGTGGGATTATACGGGTAGAAGTAAGGCTTCCTACAGTGGGATCGATTGTTCAAAAATTCTAATAAATAAATAAATGAATTGTTAAAGTTAGGCTTAAGTTCTTTTATTCTCTCTGACTACTAATAGATAGTAGTTGAAAAATATATTTATACAAATTAGCTGGTTAATTTGTTTAGAGAGAAATAGCAAAATTTAATTACACACTAGCAGAAGGTAATTCATTTTCTGGACAGCTACGTCCGTCTTCAGCATTCTTCGCATATATCAACTTTAGGTAGTGTTATGTTGTAAACATCATCTAGGTATTTAACCAAAATCAAATTCAGATAAAGGAATACGAGAAAATTCGCATTCAATCATCTATCATCAGTTGGTGACAACGAAGTCTTCCAAATATGCTTTAACTATTATTAGTAGTCAGAGAGAGAAAAAAAAAACTTAAGCCTAACTTGAACAATTCATTTCTATGGTAATAAATAGTTCGTCTAGTTTAATTAAATATTCAATATCATATATTTTCATCGATTAAAGGTTTTAATTGGGTTCAGATTAAAATTTAATTAAATAATTAATTGATTCAATTATTTATTTAATTAAGATTTGTTATAATACATATGTATATATGTATTTGAATCAATTAAAAAATTAATTGACCTTTAATTTGAAACTAATTAAAATCTTTAATTGGTGCAAAAAATGTTTCTGTGTAGTCATTAAAGTAAGAAATGTGATAAAACTTTATGCAGCCCAACTGTAAAATGCCATATTAGCTATTAATCCTACCGCAGTGAAAAAAAAACTAACTAACGCTGGAAATTTTGCAACAAATATAAATTTTGTAAGAAAAATAATTAATTACCTTTTCTGGAAATTACAGGGTTTGATCACAAACCAATTTGAAACACCTGTGTGATTTTAGCTTGTTCTATACATCACATAATTTTGTAAATATGTAGGTAGCTTAGTGTCTAGAGCCAAGCGCACGGCTCCAACCCAGGCAATTGAGACAATGTTGGGATTGCTGCCGTCGGAATTATTCATTAGGTCGGCGGCTGCAATGTCAGCTTAGCGTATGAAGATCGATGCCATTTGGCATAGCTTTGAGCCCAACAACGAGCATAAGAGTATTCTCGTCCTGGATAGTAAGAAGGTTAATGATGCTCAAATGCCGATGGAACGCATGAGTAGAAGAAAAATAGTCAGAAGGCGGCATCGGCGGAAGACATAACACACAGTGAGTGTATGGAGAACGACATCAGCATTTTTACTTATGGACCAAGGCATATTTAACCAGGTGACTGCACAAGGCGGAACTAATATTAAAGAGAATTTTTTTCAATTTTTTTTATATGGAGTTTGACATTAATCAGGTTTTTTAAGAGAGAATAATATCTAGTTTACTGTCAAAATCCATATAAAAAAATTCAAAAATTTGTTTGCTCAAATTTCCTCTCCCTTACGCTATCACCTTGTTTAATATGCCTTGTTATGGACGGTAGAGCGAGAACTGGTATATACTCAGCTGAGCTGAAGCAGTCCTGTAGTCTGCGTTTGGGGGAGTACATGCGTTGGACATCCTTCTGGAAAGTCGGTTGCATGAAAGACAGACTATCATTGGTCTTGACAACCAGTCGGTAATAAAACACATGAGGCAAGTGAACGTAAAACCCATGAGGCAAGTGAACGTGAAATCTGATCTAGTGCTGAAATGTGTTTTAGAACTTAACAGGTGTGCCACGGTTAATGAGGTAACGTTGATGTGGGTTAAACCCCAAATAAGCATAAAACTTAGGCTGCGGGTAGAAACTGGTTAAATGTGGATGCTATGGGCAAATGCCTAGGGCAAATGCTAGCAATCACTAGAGACTCAGTGATGATAAAGAAGGCCGACAGTCTTACCTACCACCAGTCTATGTCAAGACTTAGGACTGGTGGTAGCACGTGACTTAATGTAAGTAAGGTTGCCGTAAATTACAAATCGTTTGCTTATAATCATTGAGGACGAAAGGGCGAAAAGGGACCCATTACGGAAATGGTATTTGCTTCGATATTTCCCTTACATTAACAGTAGTACCTCGGGTCATATATATACTTTTTTCCGATAGAAATAAAATAGTGAAAGTACGCGATTTTTTAAACGCGAAACATTTACAGAACTCTACAATATTCAAATATTATATGAAATCAATGTTTTAATGTTTGAAGTAGTTACCCAGAGATGGGTACCTCTTTATAAAGTAAATATACAAAGCATATCTGCAGCACTGTAAAAGTAAAAATGATAAAATTATGTGTGGAATACTTTTAAAACAAAAGGCAAATTCGAACAAAATATTCTATTGCGCGGGTACCGCTAATTAAATATAATTTTAAAAACATAGTAATGTTTATTGCAATAATCGCTGGCCAATTTAGCTCGATCGTGTTTAAAAATTTGATGAACTCCTTCCGAAAAGGTTACCCTATACTAGGTACTCCACCAGTTATGAGTTACGACATATTTAATACGGACCTGCAGACGGACGAACAACATTAAATCGTCTTCTCAACCTATGATTATCTAGAATATTATACTGATTACTATGCGATCGTTAATTGCGTTTGTAGAAATTGCAAACGGTATGACAAACTATCTTCTGCATTTAGTGAAGAGTACACAACAATGTTGTTAATTGGGAATCTCTTTGGATATTGTTGCAAACTCTGAAAAGGTGTGTATTTGTGTGCGCAATGCATTCTCGCCTCAGATTAATATCGAATTTTATTTATTTCACTAAAAACTTGTTCTTCACCTCAACAACTATCATCAACAAGTTTGAACATTTTTGAGAAGCAAAAAAAAACTCTTGCTTTTATTTATCTTTAATTAACAAAGCAGACACAAAAACTCAACATTTTGTTGCAATCAGTTGGTTAATTTTGTATCTTTCGATTCTCTTTTAAAGCTTTAAAAATTAAAACCAGCAAATATTTATCGCAACTACTTAAGAGTCTCTACTGGAGGTGTTGTAGGTGTGTTTCAACAAATATTTGTTTTGTTTTTTCTTTTGCAGAATATTTTCTACATTTATTTTTAACTAGCTATGCCCACACATGTTGTGTGTGATTTGTTCGATTTTGCTTTGAAAGTAATCCACGCCAAATTTCAAGACTCTCACGTATTTACTTTTTATAAAGGTACCCATCCCTGGATAAAATTCCAAAAGTTATATTAAATTTTAAAATTCTAAAAATTATTGTAAAGCTCTGTAAAAGACAGACAAGAAATGAGTTACTCATTATTTTAAAACAGCGCCATCTGTTGCGCAACATTTCTTAAAATATACTGCTTGCAAAAATAAAAGATGCCTTAAAGTATGCAGTATCTTTAAATCGGTAAAAAAAATCGGCTTACTTTTGCTTTTTCTCCACTTTCTCTTGCAAATCAGATATTTGTTATCAGATATTGTCATCCCATATTGGGGTGAGAATACAAAGGTATCTCCTCACAAAATTTGGTTAAAATCGCTCCAGTAGTTTTTACGTGATGCGACCTCAAAGAAAAAGACAGACAGACAGGAGTTACTGTTACTGTTAAGTTACTGTTTTATTATATGTATAGATTTAGCAAAATCAAACACCGTGTTCATTTGCTTAAATCGGTAATAAAATCTACAATTAAATCCACATTTTCAACAAATGCAAATGTTCAGGCATGGCCAAAAATAGGCGTGGTTAGTTAATATTTTTTCTGTAGATAAGGCAGATGGTTAGAATACTCCAAATGCACGTTACGTTCAGCGTATTAATTTGAATCTAGTATAGGCATTTTATAAATTATTTTACTTCGCCGGCGATATGGTGCTATACGGCGCAGTGATATCCGAAAAACATATGTATGTTGCCACTGTTGGGGATCGAACTCCTGACCACATGCTTTAGTAGCTAATGAGCTGCTGCTCCCTCAATCATAGCGTAATCCAAATATTAGTCTATTTAGCATTATAGTTGTAAAATTCAATGCGCTTAACACAAATTTGTTTAAATCACATTTTTGATTTTTTACTTACGTATAAATCAAACAAAAACAAAACTAAATATAAATCATTTAAAAAGAGCACACGACTTTCAAATAGTTCAATTTCAATACCCGCTTAACGAATTACATTTTGAATTTATCTACATTCATTTATACGATTGTATCTGTAATTTATCTACACGAAGGTCTCATATATTTTGAAGTGAAAATAATTTTAATACTGAAAACATTGGATAATTAATTATACTTTTTAAAATGCCCTGATTAATAACACCTTTGAAAAAAAACAACAATAATTTTGTTCCCCTGATTTCCTTTTTCCTAAATTCATACAGATTTCTGTGTTTAATAAATATGTACCCGTATGTAGTTATGAAGAGTGCGCGTCAATATGATAAGGTAGGGCGTCTAAAGAACCAGAAATGTGAGTAAAGGCATACACCGTTAGGGGCTTTGGATTCTTTCTGCATATACTACTTTGGATCATTCTGCATATACTACTTATTAAAGACTTTGCAGAAGAAATAGTGATAAGGGAGAGCAAGCATGTGATTAAGATTTAACATCAGTACCTGCCATGTTGGCCTAACCTGACGGTGGTTTTACCACTGAGGGGAAAGTAGGCGTAAACTTCCGCCTCTATTGAACAATACAAGTATTAGACAATAAGTAGCACTTTATAGAACATGGAAAGCCTGGACCCATATGCTAACCCCTTGATTAAGGGTTTTGGTCATTCTGTTGGTGCCTTCGATAGAGATTAGAACAGCACACTTGACCAATCTTGTACCATCCTTGCAAAACCTTGGTCCAAACACAGAAACGACGTGTACTACGAAGAGACCTCACCAATAACAGAGATGGCGGCTCTCTGTGGGACTACCGGTTCCCGAGGTACCAGTCATTTGGACACTTGTTGCGCCTCAAAAGACCCATATTACAAAGAGCTGTTCTTCAGATTCCAGGAACCGCGGAGTCTGGAGCCCCCATATACCATGGAAGCACTGCGTCAGAGCAGTTAGAAGTTTGGTTGTAATGACAATTAGCACCCCGGAGAGGACAGAGCAAGGATGAGTGTGGTTGGTGCTAACAGACCTCTCACTGAGCTTAATAGAGCTTAGTTCCAAGGAAATTAATTTTGAGTGTGTGAAAAGGTCATAGAAATTGAATTTTACGGAACCCCTCCATAAAAATTCCTAAAAGGGATAGTAGGCGGAATCCGATTGACTCCATGGTATGTGTGCAGTTGTAAATCAAATGCAAAATTCAAATTAAAATGGTACTATGTAATGGATACTAGGGTATATGTAGGCCGTATAGGCTTTCGGATGAAAAAAGATTCTACCGGTATTAGTGTGTGATAGCGTGACTAAAGGTTTGGATGTACATAACTATTTATGTCGACAGTTGAGCAACGCTGAATGGTCACAGTATCAATTCAAGACTGCTCAAAGTAAGTGCAAGGAAGGCTCTTGTTTGAGGCAATAATAAAAAAGTATCAATTGGGGTTATGTTGAAATGAGATCGCTTATTAAATAGCCAGGCTAAATTCCGCGATGAAATCTGAGGTGAGTAAAACATGGTCGGTCAGTTACAATTACGCAATATTCGCGAAGTTTTCTCCAAGGGGAAGTAAACGAACCTAAAGAAAATAATGTAGGATTTCATAGACCATGTAGCTTAGCCTGAAAACTGCATGCATTTAGGTATGGCACTAAGGTTCTAAGGGCCTCATTATGGTGAAGTGCTAGATATTGTTGGCTTAGAGGAAAGACCAGTTTACGGAAGAGGGATATTTCTGTTCGTTGGAGGATATACGAGGGTGAGTTGAAAACTTTAATGCTCATTTTGATTGCCTGAGATTGCTAGGAAAAATTTTTCTAGGAGAGTTCAAGCCTATACGCAAAGAAAAACCATGGTTATGGTATGGGCACAGGAACCACATTATGTTACCTGTAACAGTATATGGTTGCGATGAACAAATTTTTGTTGTTTGTATCGGTAAAAAAATTTTGTTTAAAATTTTATCATTAAATGGTTACTACGTACAAAAAATTCAACATGGTTGGTTTTAACTATTTAAAGTTTAATCCACAACCAAAGTCTTTTCGTAGGTAACCAAAAGATTTTTAAAAATAAAAATTATTTGATTGTTTATGTCATCGGAGTTTATTGGTTTGTGCTTTAAAAAATAAAAATGTATAAACAATTGTTTCGGGAATTCAATTTAAAATTAAATTTTTAATTATTTCGTTTTCTCTGTTGAATTGAGCGCGTGGCAACCATCTTCTCTGGATACCCGTGTAAGACTGTAATGTATTTTTAATTTTGAAACCAGAAAAATTAATAAAACCTCGAAATTATGAAAATCAACAGGGATAATATTGATGTAATGTTCGCAGATACAAAACGAAATTAGTCGGTGATGTAATTTACCAGGTGACATTAAATGTAAAGATTTCTATACCTGAGCTGAAGAAGCTGATGAGGATACAAACTCAATCGTTGAGACCGGCGTTGATGTTGTTCTCAATCACAGTCTACAAGAATGCTTTGCTTTCGGAGACAAGAAAGACTTTACTTTGTACTTGAAAGACTACATGAAAAAGGTGTTGGCTAAATTGCGAAATAAATCCCCCGAAGTTGATGTCTTTAAGAACAATGCTTTACTGGTAAATCCATAAACTGCGATGGTATGGGCCATGTACGAATGCCGTGAAATCGATGGCCAAAGTGTTCCCTCCCTTATATCCTTGAAACACAGTTTGGAAAAAGAAAAATGCTAATTAAATTTTTATATCTATGTGTTGTAAAATCATCTGTTTCTTATATAAAATCATTAATAAACAATAATAAATAATTTTGTATTTTAAAATGTAAAAAAACTGGCATATCCATTTCATATTACATTTTATATTTTTTAACCATACTATAATCGTTAATTTAACCATAATATTTTAGAGTTTAGCAGTAATATGGTTTCACCACAACCATAATATGTTGCTCTTAGATTATTGGTACCTCAACCATGTTTTTTCTTTGCGTGTACACTTTATAGCCAGATTAAATATGGGAGTCGGTTATATCGGTTGCAGGTAGTGCAACTTAACTAGAGAATAGGGAGTTAGTCGAAGAAATAATAGAAGTGTTTCACACTCAACAACTAAGCTTGAGAGTAGAGTTGCCTAAAGTATCAAGCAATTCCCTTTAAAATCTCATTTTACATTCGGAGAAGCCATATTTGATTATCAAAGAAAAGTATATATATATATATATTTATATATTTCTTTGAAAATAAAGCTGAACAGGTGGTCGGTATCGCAACATCATAATAGAGTTTTTTCTACCTAAATTGAATGATATTAGTGCTACATGCTATACAATAATTAAAGTACTTCATGCGACATTTTCTGATCGTTTACTCTCCCGTTTCGTTGATCAGAAGTCAAAAAACTATATCTGCAATACCATATACAAATTAGTATTGCGCTAGTTTATACGGGTTCTATTCCGTCAAAGTCTCTGGTTGTTTTCTGCAGACAGGTTTGCAGCATGAATTTAAATCTTCCATGAATTTTGGGCCAAGTCATTAATCCCTTAGCCGTACGAGGTCTGACCCTGATGAAAGTCGCAGGTACCCTAATTCGGTAAACGAATTGGGCATTAATTTTTCAGGAAAATGCACAACTTGCAAGAAAATTTCAAAAAGATTTTTTGCTGGTATGTACCATATATGGTATACGGGTACTAAATATTTCGAATAAAATACAAATTTTTAAATAAATATTTTTTTATAATTAAAAGACAGGGCGCCAAGTATAATTAAATATTTTTTAAAGTTGTTAGTGTGTGTTGTGATAAGTGTTTCTTTCAGGGACATTACATGCAAGAAGTATTTGAAAATGAAACAGCTAATTTTTTTTTGCTTTCGCTACTGTATGCATTTTTTTCAGCGAGCTCGTCCGTCAATAAGTGACAGGTAATTATTGGCATCATGTTGTAAATAATAAGCTGTCAGGGAAATATAGCTTTGGCGACCAAATTTCCGTTGTTTGACTCGTGTTTTCCAGCAACACCATTTGTGTTTTTGGTATTGCTGCCAACTAGTGGCAGGTTATTTATGTCATCATGTTGTAAATAAAAAACTTAAAGAAAAAAGAGTGTTTGTTGATAAAATTTTCGTTTTTTGACTCCTGTTTTCCACCACGTGAAATACTTATACTGTTGGAACATCTTTTATGTTGTTGGGATTGATGCTGTGGTTGTTGATTTATGCTATCATGTTCATAATAACTTGACAGCTGTTTGCCAACACGTGGGATACTTTCTATCGCAACACTTTTGGTATTGTTGGGACTGGTGCCAATTAGTGGCAGTAGATTTATGCCATCATGTAAACAATAAGTTGACAGCTGTATGCCAGCATGTGGGATACTTTCTATCGTAATACCTTATAGGTTATTTTGATTAATGGGTTTGATTCCCAGATGGCCAATCTTGCCTCGGTCACATCTCTCAGCGTTCAAGTTATCTCTTATTGTCAAAACTGATAATTAAATACTTTTCGAACAGAAAAATTTTGGGCATAAATAGTGTACGCATAATAAATATATATACTTACGATGATAGTTCAACAAGTTTCTCACTAGACACTTCAGACTAAATTATCATCTTTGGAAAGTGATTCACAAGTAATCGCCTATTAGCTGCCTCGTCCGCATAATCACCTTGAAACATTTCCACCCATTAGCATTTTCATAGATTCTTTTAATCATAAGGTGTAATTAGCAGAAATAATAAGATGTAATAAAAAATTGATAAACGAAAGACACACATCTAACGTTAGATACATCGTTTGCATTAATTAATCGTGTACCGTATATGGTACATGAAAACATTGAGAAAAAAAACTATTTAAAAATATTAAATACAACTATAATTTATTTTTATATGCTAAAACAAAGCCCCACTGTATTCACTAAAACTTATTTAATAACGAGCGGTAAATTTTACACATTTAGTTTGTCTATTTAAATTTGCTTTTGAAACTTGTATGTGCAAAAGGTGCAGATGAGCAATCCATAAGCTCCTCGATAACTAAAATAAATCCTTAACAAGCTGAAGTTGTATATCTTGGAACGGTTATTTTGCCACCTTTAATTTAAAACGCATTACAGCGTTATCCAAATTGGAGCGTGTTAAAAACCATGTTCGATATATGGTACATGATATTTTTCAAAAGTTGTCTTACAGACCTAACTAAATAAATCAGTCAAGTGCGAGTTAGACTCACACACGTTAATTATTTCATGGGTTATGGGGCACCCTTTAATTTTAAAATTAAAGTCATATTCGTGAAAATTGCATCTGTATTGGAACACCCTTTAAATTTTAGTAAATGTTATAGCGGCCATGGTAATAGACTTCCTATAAAAATATTAGGCCCCTACCTATTGAGGTTCAAAAATAAGATAATATATTTACGTGAAAAACATGTCACTGATGGAACACCCTTTAGTTATTAGTAATTGTATCAGCCGCCGAAGTACAACATCAACTGTAAACAGAGTCTACCTTTTACGGTTCAAAATATAAGGCTACTTACGTCGGAACACCCTTTCATATTGTTATTTGTTATAGCTGCCATGGCAATAAGGAAAAAGTTGCAATTAATAAGTTGTAAAAGGAGTTTCTATGATTTTGAAAAATACCTTGTAGTTTCTTAAGCTTTTTTCCAAATACGATTCGGCATTGAAAAAAGATTAGCAGAAAGTTTTTTTGCTATAACTTCCTGAAAAATAGTTCAAAATAATTGAAACTTTGCAAATGGGTATTTTGAAGTACGGAGATTTCAAAGGTACCAACAACTTAATTTTTGCTTAAGTCGACTTAAGCTCTTGTTCTTTATTGCCACAGATATTAAGAGTATACCTATTACGATTAAAAAAATAAGTCACTATAAGTCCTTTAATTTTTAGTAATTGTCATAGCGGCCGTGGCAACACATCTTCTGTACAAGAGTCTACCTATTATGGTTCAAAAAATTAGGCGTTATACATGCAAATCACGTCACTGTCGGAAAATCCTTTAATTTTTACTTTTTTTTTATAGGGGTCATAGTAATGCACCATTTCTAAAAATTTTAAGAGTCTATTTATTATGGTTAAAAATTAGGCCATATTTATGTAAATCACGTCACTGTCGGCGCACCCTTTAATTTTTAGGTTTAATTTTGTATACATGCTTAAAAAGCGAACATAGCTTTAATTACTGTCTGCAAAGTTCAAGTGGTTGCTTCCTACACCTCAAGAAATAAAGTTATAAACGTAAATAACAAGTCACTTTCGGAACACCCTATAAGTTTTAGTATTTGTTGCTATAGCGGCCACAGTTATACACCTTCAGAGACAAAAGGCGCTGGCAGACGGAAGGATAGACATTGTAGTGAAAACAATAGGGTTACGTTTTTACCCTTTGGTTACGTAACCGTAATAAACGCGTAAGGCGTAACGCTGCCTAGCGGCAATCTTGGATCAAATCTAAATAAGAGCGCAGTAAGGAAATTTCAACTCAAAATATAGATAAAATCGCTAGATAAAGCAGAAAGTAGCTAAAATGACATCTGTCAAAATTGGATTATCCAATTACTAAGCATTGACGCCGCGTTATTAAGGTCTGCTTTATACATTTTGGTATGTGCATCAGAATTTTTGACAGTTAGTTTGTTGAAAATACTTAATTTTTATAGAAATTGACCAGTCACTTTCTAAATAGTGTTATTTTTCAGAAGCCTATTTTGTTGCATATTCTTAGTGCCCTTTATATGATTCGTAAAGCAAAGTGTGATAGCCGCGTATTTTTATAGAATTTTTGAGCAGTAAACCAAAAACTAAAAGCAAGTTACCTTATCACATTGATGTGTAATATAAAATGTGAAAAATATTTTTCTTTACAAAAGATCCAATAACAAATGACCTTAAGTCGACTAAAGATTTATTTATGTCAAAAACTTGAACGCAAATTACTTGCAACAGTGTAAATCAAACGTAATTAAAGTAAATTTATTTACAACAACAAAGAAACAGAATGATTGGTAATTAATTGATTAGTTCCTTATTGAACACTCAACTTCTATTACCCCCTTCACCACTCAAACATTGACAATTTTCAATCATGATTTAAAGTGTTCGTATGGCGTTTAACCTAAACTCAGCTTAAATTTTAAATACCTAATAGCTGTATGATCCACATGAGAATTTTAATGTCTTGGAGGCACTTATTTTGCTGCTGTTACATTTTTGTAGAGTCTGTAATTTAGAATATTGCATTAATTGCAATTAGAATTGCACAGTTGTTGTTTGTCATAATTGTAGTTTGAATTTGATTGTCATTAACATTTTGATTGGTTTAAATCAAGTTTATTTGATCGTCATGTTGCTTATGATTTATTGCCATGTACTCGTATTTTATTTTTTGTTTTGCATTCACATTGAAAATTTAAGTCAATTTGAAAAAAACTTCCGGTTTTTGCAGATTTACTAGTTGTGTTGTTTAACAATTAGAGTAGAACTAATTGGTTGGCTGTCTTGAATATAAACAGTTTAAGTAATCATAGATCAGATTAAACCAGGTTTAAGCAACATTCGAAAAAAAAACTATACTTTCAAGAACAAGAACTTTTTGTTGTTGTTGTTGTAACAGATCTGCTGTTGTCGGAAGTTCTTTCCTGAGGAAAAAACTTTCGGTTGGTACAGCTGTTGCTGAGTTGAAAATCTTTGGCCGAGTGATACTCGGGTCGTTCCGGAGCGAAGATCCAATTGTCGTGGAACTTTTTGTTGTTGAGTTTTATTATTAAATTTCTTTCCGTTAAGGAATACAAATGTATTCGGCTGTGCCAATCTTATACATATATCTTGCATACTATAATTAGTGTAAAATTTACTGGTAAATCATTTGGGAGTGGTCGTCGAAAATTTTGTGTACTTACAGCTTGTAAGTCGAGTACCGAAAAAAATTATAAACTTTTTTGAAAACTTTGAAGTCTTTCGGTGAACCGTTTTAAAGGGCTGACTATTTTTTATGGGGGGTAAAATTTTGTCACTTTCTAAATAGTGTCATTTTCCAGAAACCTACTTTATTACACATTCTTAATACGAAGTGTTTTTGAGATTGAACAATTAGGTAATTTAAGTACCGGAAAAACCGGTATTTACGTCGTAAAAAAGGCTAAAATTTAAACGACTCACCTCTAAAATATACCTGTTTTACACTTAGGTTCCTTTCTATTTGCGCGATCACTTAACCCGGGCACTCTGTTCAGTTTTTCATGCGGAATGCTGTCAAACTGCATACATAAAAAATTTGTATGAAAAAGTCATGAAAAAATGTTGCTGAAGTAGTACTCTGTTTTTGCTGTGGAAAAACATTGAAATGTTTCTGGCAACATTTTGTCAAATCTGTGAAATAAAGCAAAGGGGCATTATTTCATGTGGAATTCTTCAAACAACAGCTGATCGCTTGGCTTTTGTTGACATTTGTAAAACAATGTGGTATACATAAAAGCAATAAAATCGTAAAACTCTTCCAAATCGCGAGATAGACATCACATTGTCACATGTCAAATTTTCCTTGTGAAATAATAAATGTTGCTCAAAATTTTTCGCAAATTCGAACAATTATCAGAACCTTAATTTTTGTTTCAGTTGGCGGAAAAACTTCTCCATTTACAGTAATCTATACCGGGTGTCCGCCGGGAAGATACACTATTTTGTTTGTTTATAATTTTTTATTAAATGAAAGAGAATGGATCTTATATAGATAAATGTTTTATTTAATGTCGGCAATTGTGTATGGAATACAATATCAGATACATAAATATCCGCCTATGTTAGCCTCACAAATGCGAGCCCACATTTCATTACATTCTCACACATTTCACGTGGTATTTCATTACGAATATTTTGTTTGAGCTCTTGTGTCAACTGAATCTTAAATGGAAATAAATGCAAATCCTTGTGCAATATAGTTGTTCTTTGAAGACCAAGCTCCTGAGCACGGCGTCGAATTAAGGTTGATGGATTGTTTTGAACGCTTTCTTGAGCAGAAGTAATGTTTTCAGCCAATTTTGCAGTACGTTGTGGTGCTTGGGCCTATTACCTACAGATCCTCTTTCTTCGAAATCATTCACCACACGATAAATTGTACGTTTTGTTGGCATGTTGTTTCTCCCAAAAATTACTTTCACACGTAACTTTCTCATCGTCACAGTAATCGATGATTGATTTTGATAAAATGAGTGTCTACTACGTGTCTGCCAAATATGACTAATGTCAAGACTAATGTTTATAAAATGGCGGCAAAACTAATTAGTATACATTCCCGGCGGACACTCTGTATAATAAAACAGTAACTCATTTCCTGTCTTTACTGTCTGTCTTTCTATGTGTGTTCGCATCACGTAAAAACGACTGAATGGATTTTAACAAAATTTTGTGGAGAGGTCCCTAAGTATCCTGATTTCAATATAGGATACCGCAAATATATCTTAATTCCAAGACAAAGTAGATAAAAAGCAGTGAAAGTACGCCACAGATGGCGCTGTTTTAAAATAAGAACAAAATATGAACTACTTGCTGCCAAATAGCTAATTGAATAAAATTTGTATTCGATTTGTAGTTTTAATTTATGAAATTACATTCTTATTAAAATATTTTAAACACCTTTTAAGAGATTTACAATCATTTTTAGAATTTTAAAATTTTATATGAATTTTAGAATTTCATCCAGGGATGGGTACCTTTATATAAAGTAAATACATAAGAGTCTTAAAATTTCGTAAGGATTAGCTAAGGTTGGGTTAAACGGGCCGCTCGCACAAAGACGTGTTCACTCGGAGGCCTTTTAGGTCAATTGTGTTGCCCCGACGACTATGCACCCCTACTTTTCCCTATAGAGTTCCATTACCTCCAGTGCGAACAATCTGGAACTTCTCACGAAATCTAGCAAGTTACTCAGTGTCGCATCCGAGGGGCTGCTAAGGTCTTGGAAAAATCATTGGTTCAGAAATTTGAGCTTGCGTTCCTAAAGAGCTGGGTAGTCGTAGAGAAGGTGTTGATGTGATTTCTCATCCATACAACTTCTGCAACACTCACCACGAGATTTTCCCATATGCTCCGACATACGTCCAATCATACAATGCCCCGTTATGATGCCTACAAGAAGCGATATCGAAACTTTCTCTAGGGCCAGTAATGCCTTCGTCCTTTTGCTGCAATTGAGGGCCAAAGAATTCTAGATAATCTGCAATTAATTAGTGTAGACCACCTGCGAGCCATTTCCTTTAGCGACAATTCCTGTAGCTTGTTGAAAATTTTTTCCAAGGGAGTATCAATACCCCTCTGGGCATTTACCACGTCCAAGCTCGAATAATTCCTGGCACACTGATCGGCCATCTCGTTTCCTCGTATGCCTTTATGTCCCGGAACCCAAACTATCCTTATGCGATGTCATCAAGTAGGGCCAGAATCAAGGGCCTTTCTTGCGGCTAGACTGTCAATAAAAATATCAAAAGCCGTTGCCTTCGTTGTAAGTTCCCTAATTTTTCTTGCCACTACCAATATAGCGTATATTTTCGCCTGAAACACGGTGCAGGTATCGTTAAGTCTGAGTGAAACTGAAAGGTCAAGATCCTCAGAGAAAATTCCCGATCCAGTTCCCGTTTCTGTGTTGGAGCCATCCGTCAAGATTGAAACTACATTGTTCCGAATTACGGAATTCTCCTTCCACTCATCCCTGCTCGGAATTTTTGCAACAAAAGATTTGTCGAAGTCCATAACAGGGGTTAAATATTCAGTCCGTCCCCTAAGATATTACCACCTACATGACGTAGAATGGTGCCATGTCCAACACGACTATGCTTTAATTAACCCGACTCCCTGAGACATCTAGGGGATCAGATCCAGCATTGTCTTCAAACTAAGGGGTTGACCTTATTACACCAGCGATTGCGAGAATCGCTTATCTTTAAACCTTATCTAGAAGCGAGAGGTGTCCACCACTTTCCACCAGGCAAGTGCTCCATAGGTGAGATTGGGCCTTGTGGATTACGTTCAAAATCGAACAAAAAATATAAATGAAAAAGAATTTCGCGTATTTTTCTTCTGAACTGCATACTACTAAAAGCAAATTTGATTGAAAAATTTTGAAACATGATTTTCCGGAACATGTTAAGTCCAGTATGAGCTCATTATATTATTGTCTAATAGGTCCCTTTTTGACCCACTTCCCTCCTCAATGATTATTGGCAACCGATATGTAATTTACGGCCACATTAATTTCATTGAGTCAGATGCTATCACCAGTCTTTACTATTGACTTTAGTGATTTTTGACTATCGACTGGTAACTCTCGGCCTTCTTTCTCAACAAGATGTCTTTAGTAATTGCTACCATTTGTCTAAGACTCAGAACCTCCATGTCAGTGCTGGAAATTCACCTGCACTGAACGTTACTGTCTCAGCCTTCTTCTATTGTCATCTTGGCTAAATGATACTTGAAGTTTCAATAACCTGTCACTAACGCAGTAATCCAGTTGTATTATTTTATTAAGTCCAGTATGCAACTCATACCGCATACTGGTCTCATACAATATAATAAAAAAAATACCTAAATGGTGTTGTATTTATTAAAATTGTAATTCAAAGAAAGTATTGGCAGTATCGTCATCGTATGAGCGTATCGGCACAAGGCCTATCTATTATTCGTGGTTCGAAAGTACTGCCAATATTTTTGTTAAAGTAACACTGTCGTATTGGCGTATCAGACGTATCGATGTATCCCTAGTTCAAGCCTCAATAAAACCCAAGAACATTAAGGGAAATTTGAATCTATAATCCATTTTCAATTTTTGTTTTCACAAATTTTCTGTCATTTGAGGAAATGATTGAAAACTATGATCACATCTTAGTATAAATTTCTCATAGCACAAGTAAAATACCAAAAAAAAAACACTTTGTTTTATTATAAGAAAAACCTAAAAATAATTTTACTTCATGTTTGTGTGGAGTTTGAAATAACATTTGTTGGTAATTAATGAAGTTGATACAAAAATTTTGATGTTGAAATTTATGGATGTTCAAATAAAACAAGTTTAATGATGTTGCATGGACCCAAACAACAAAAAATCAACAAACAACAAAAATCAAAAAACTATTGTAATCAACAAAAGTATGCAACAAAAAAAGCTGCCTTACTCCACCAAAAAAAAAAAAAAAAAAAAAAAAAAACATCCACATACTCGTAATTGTCAATAATGTTACAAAATACCAGACGAACAGGAAAGCCTTCATACTCACATGACGAAGTATACATTTTGTTGTAGCAAATCTAAAATACATAAACTAAAAGGAAAAGTATTTAGTTTCCTCATGCCACTGGGTTTGTTGTACATAGATACGAGTACATACTAGTAAACTCGTTTAAGTTTTCGATGCCGTCTTCATCAATCAAATCTGCCCTATTCCACATGTCATAAAAAATCATTTGTTTTCACCTTCATAATGTCTTTCAAATTACTGAAGAGTTTGCTGCGACTATTAAAAGCAAATAATTGAAGTAAATTAATTTTCAATTATTCTTATCAAATATTTGCACGATAGTTTCCATTAACTACTGGGCTAACGAACTTAATGGTCACTGAGCTTGATTTCAGCAGGTACCGCTAGTAGTAATATCAAAAAGTGATTTTTGGTTGAAATCTGGTAAGTTGTCCGGATAGTTCCAAGATGAATGTGGGCAAGGTGCTAGAGTTAAAATTCTAGGAACTATTAAATGGAGGCCGCATAGGCCCCCAGATGAATGTAGTCTGTTTCAGGCAAAGGTAATGGTGGTTCTGAAGCTCACCGAATCGGTGTCTGGGCACATGTTAGAAAGGAAGGAGGAAGAATTGAATAGACGCAGCGTCAAATCAACGCTAGAAGATGAGGGCAAAAAGGCTATCGATGTGATGACGGTCAAGTATAGAGTTAGAATGTGTTGGGTTCCGGGTCATTGTAATGTTAAGGGCAACGAAAATGCTGACGAACTCGAAAGATTGCACGGGGAGGACACACCGATTAGACACTACTATGGTCTTCTTTTCATTTGGGTAGTAAGAGGAACTAATCAGTCCTGTGATGATAGAAATTGCCCGTGAGACCCTGCAATCTCACGGGCAATTTGAACCAAACTGCACGCGGCAAAAACTAAGCTACTTTTGGGGTTGGACAGAAAAGTTCTAAGAGTAGTGATAGGTGTGATCACTGGTCATTAGGCCATTAGAGTTGATGGGTCACCGGGACTTTGGATTTCTTTGATATGTGCGAGGGCGAGGAGGAGTTTAAAACTGTTTGACAAATTTTTATAACTGCCTTGTATTATAAGGCCGCAGGCTTAGATAGCTAGACGATAGATTTTACAACGGTCTAGACGAAATCGTTTGGTGTAAACTGGAGGACGTCGTCGGCTTCATAAGGTTAAACCTAACCTAGCAATCTGAGTGATTTTAGCCAGTACTTCCTTTCTGTAACTAAATTGAAAAACTTTTCACATGAAAACATAGTCGTTCTGTTTTTCTAGGTTGTATCTTAGTAAAGCCCAGTATTCTGTTCATTTTTCATGCGGAATGCTGTCAAACTACATACATACATATATACATACAAAATTTTTATAAAAAAGCCATGAAAAAATGTTGCAGAAGTACAACTTTGTTTTTAATGTGGAAAAACATTGAAATGTTTCTGGCAACATTTTATCAAAGCTGTGAAATAAAGCAAATGGTTATTATTTCATGTGGAATTTTTTGTAAAATTTATTCTGGAAAATTTTGTAAAACAATGTGGTATATTTAAAAGCAATAAAATCGTAAAATTCTTAAAAATCGTAAATAGACACAATATTTTACATGTAAAATTTTCCTTGTGAAATTTTATATGTTGCTCTACATTTTTTACAAATTCGAACAGAGTACTAAGTTTAATCCTAAAATTAATAAAATAATATAATAAAAAAGTTAAAAAAGTGTGTCATAACTAGCTCATGCAAACCAAGATGACTTTAATAATTTCATGTGAAAAGTTTCTCACATAAGTTGCAGAAACGAGGCACAGAATGAGGCTGAATTTATTTTTGTTTTTTATATTTCATCGCAACACATTGAAGTTTATGTTGCAACACAACAATTTGGCAACAACTTTAGCACCAATCAGTATTGAAAAACAGCTGTTGCTGTCCACACAATCAACTTAACTAACCGAGTTACTAATTGACACTATATTCATATGTACATACATATGTACATCTGTAGGTACAAATTTTGTTTTTGGCTGTTGCAATCGTTTATTGTCTCACGATCTCATGTGTCAAAAAAATTCCAATTTGAATTTTAAAATTTAAATTCAAAATTAAGCATGGAACATTTATGTACATATCGCACCATAAATACAAAAGGGTCCCAACTCAAAATACTAAAATTTTCAAGAGAGACAAAAAACTGTTTCTGTGCAGAAGCATCACACTTAACATAAAAATAGACATAACTGTATTTTTCCAGCTAAAGAAGATTGTGATGTGAAAGAAATTTTTGCAGTAGTTAGAGATATGTACTCTGAATTAATTTATGGAAAAAAGTCAGTTTTGGAAAATTTTGAGTTGTGACCCTTTTGTATTTAGGGTGCGATATAGTTGTTTTTATTAAAGATCGAAATGTAAAAGTAAAATAATCATACTGGTTGAGCTTGTACATGGCAGTTGCAGAGATTTCCAAACCAGAGTGATTAACCTTTGAAGTTGCTATAGTAAAACGACGAGCGAGGAGATGTCTTCGAAAATAGGAGAGTCGAAAAAGTCGGTTAGGAGAGAACTTAAAAAATTATCTGGTGAAATGAGTCTATGCAGCACGTCATCAGCATTTTTACTAATGGTTCTTTTACGGATGGTAGAGTAGGAACAGCAGTTGATCTGAACTTGTCCTGCAGTCTGCGCCAGGCGGAGTATGTGTTCGTTTACCAGACAAAATTACTTGGGTTGCAGCATGCTTTTGTTCACCTGTCAAGAAAGTCGGTTGCAGGGAAGAAATGTTCTCATTTCTCTAGACAATTAGTCGGTTATAAAACGACAAGAAACAAGTGTTGGATCGCCTGTTGGAAAGTCCAGTGAATGAAACAAAGGTTTTCATTGCAATTGACAAACAGTCGGTTATAAAACGCACGTCGGTTATAAACTTCATTAGTGGAGTAACGTTAGTGTGTGTAAAAGAACACATAGGCATAGCAGGGAATGAAGCATGTAACAAGATAAAAATAATTTTGTGGATCAGAACCTATAGTTGTACTGAAGAATAGACTAGTGCGGGCATATGTCATACAATGGGTAGACTGCTTAAATATGTAGGGGTGGACGGAGGCTATGAGAAAGAACCCCTTGGCAGAAAGGTACTTGGGTATAAGTTGGATAACATGGAAATATCGAGCACAATTTGAAATTTATTTTTCTTACTTTTCTGTTTTTTTTATGTGAAGATTTTTTATTAGCCATTCAAAAATGTATGATGTCTTTCCATTTTTTTTAAAGAAGTAAGTCTCAGGCAATTAATGCCTATATTAACTGTGTTACTTCCTTTGGAAAGGGATAGGAGTAGATAAGACAGATAGATGATTAGTGTTATAGTAAAGCTTCACTTATGGCAACACTGCCAACACTGCAGGCGTATTAGTTTAAATCTAGCATAGATAATTTATAATTATTTTACTTCGCCGGAGATTTATTGCTATGTGGTTATACCGGCGCAGGAGGGCGCTGTGATATGCATAATTATCAATGGCCCCCAACCAAAAAAAGAGGATAAAATGAAAATGCATTGGTTTGCTAAATATTTAGCAAAGTGACACAAACCTACCTTGTTGAAAGTTGGCTATATTAAAATTTTTACATGTTTTGTTCTCTTTGTGAGATTCTCGTTGAGATTGTGTGTTCTCACAGACCCTTAGGGGTTTGCGTGGGGGCTCTTGATTATTATAAAGAGAAATAATACAAGGTTAACAATTGTGTTCTGCATAGGTCACAGATAGTGAAATAATTGCTTATTAGGTTTTTCTCGATTCTGACGCAAAACAGTGGTTTAATTTTATATATTCTTATGAGAGAAGACAATATTACGCCATGACCATGTTTTCCCGTTAGATGGCGTTTTTCGGCCAATGTAAGGTTGCCAAGTCTGTAAAAAACAAATTACTTAAATAAATACGTACAAATAAATATAATAAGTAAAAATTACTAATCCTACAAATAAGCTCTCAAAGTGTATATTGAAAACTCTCATAATTAGCCAATAGGAAGACTGTTTCGTTACGTCATTAGGCCGACATGCGCAGAAAATTTCAATTTTTTTTCGAGATGGCGTAACCTTAACAGCGAATAGGTTGAGTAGTGGTACTAAAATATTTCTCTTAACTGGGTATAATATTAATAATAATTGTATTTTTTGTTAAGTGTTTTATAATTTATTTTAAGTTATAATTTTGTCTGTTGCTTTGTTTTTTGTTCAAATTGAAAATAATTAATCTTCTGCTTTCCTTTGTGTCTGTAAGAAGTAAGCCAGTGGTAAAAAGAAGGAGTATGAGGGCCTTCTAGAAGACCTCTTTACTCTTTCTTTAGGAGGTATAAGTTCTTCTAGCCGCATGCCATACTCATATTTTTTGATATTGCGGAACATGACCTCCACTCTCGCTCCTGGCGGCAAGCGTTCCGGAAAGTCTTTCGAAAATTATATGCAGCAGGCCTTTAAGTTAATGCCCTTTAGGAGGCTTTTCGTAGTTAAAAATAAGAAAACACTTTTTGACAAGATTATTTATTGTTTTTCTAACTTTATTCCCAGACTGATAGATTAGCACACTACCAATCAGTCTGTCGAGGCATTTTAATGGCATTCAGATAAATAAAGACCAAGAAGGAATGTGTACTAGATCTTTTAGAAGGGAGAGCCAAGACCTACTGAAAGTCCTTCTTTGTAAAGCTAAGAAAACTGAGCGTCGTAGGGAGAAAAAAATCTAGCATTGAATTATAAAAGGCCTAAAGTGTTTGGGCCTTTTCAGTTTTACAGCTTGAAATAGTTAATGTGCGGCGATGGTGGTGGCTTCTGTATTTGTGTCTGTATGTTTGAGCATTTTTGTATGGCTGATTAATTAAATAATTTAAAGGTTGACATGCAAATTAAGATTAATTACTATTTGATTATAATCACATGAATATGAATTAATAAATGAGAAAGTAATAACAAAAATAATATATTATTTGTTTTAGATTATTTTCTAACATGAGATAAATTTAAACAGGTGTTTCAGAATCTAAATAAATAGCAGCAACTTTTTAATGTCAGATATTGTTTAAACAGAAAAAAAAATATTCTTTTAAAACCGTTTTTAATTTTTGCTTAATATTATTATTTTTTACTTAGCAAGTAAGTGTGTTATCTATGATTCACTTTGGATTAGGAAGCTGAAAGTTTTACCTCTTTAAAATACAAGCAATAGACATATTGACTGACATAAGAAAAGTGATAATGACAGATGCAATATCTTGTTTTATTTCTTTACTGAATGATAATGTGCCTTAAAGACAACCGCATTATAATCAAAATGTGAGGAACTCGTAAGGCGTCGCACAGATACTCCTTCTACGGTAAAGTACTGGATTATTAGGTTATGTTTAAAATTTAATTTAATCTGCAATAATTAGAGTGCCTAGATAGACTAGTCCTCTGGTAGTGCGCTAGTCTGTCAATCTAGGAGTTGCGGGTTCGATTCTCACTCTGGGTGTTTTATGCAGACAAGCAAGCAGATTCGCAGTTCGTTGTCTTCAAAAAAATATAAATTCATATTATGTATTTATTTATTTTAATATTATTAAAACAAAATGCGTAACTATGTAAAGGGAAGGAAAACTCCTGTTTAAAGATCCGAGCCTAATCTATTTTCTTTTAGTTAATGAAGGATTCTTTGAAAAAAACAATTTTTAAAGAGTATTTAAAAAAATATTTTTTCAGATAAAAACTACCTTTTAAAAAAGTACCTTTTAAAAACGATTTAAATAAGTACATATAAAGCAAGTGCCTCCTATAAAAAGTACCTTTGAAAAGTAACCATTTAAAAGCACATTTCTTAAGAATAATGTACTTTTTAGAAAAGAATATTTTGAAATAAGTACTTTTTGGAAAATGTTTACCAAAAAACATATAACCTTCAAAAAACATATTTAAAAAACATATATTTTCATACCTTTTTTTTACTAATTTTCTTGAAATATATACATTTTAAGAAACTCTTTTTAAATCCTTTGTTAAAGGCATACTTTTTCAGAAATATATTTTTAAAGATAATTTTTGTAAAAAGTTCTTTGTTTTGAAACATTAATTTTAGTAGATGCCCTTTTAGTAGCTTTCTTTAAAGGTGCTTTTTTGAGGGTACTTTTAAAAAGAAAAACTTTGTTAAAAAGCATTTTTTAAAAACATTTTTTTCAAGAGTACTTATTTTAATAGCTAATTTTTAAAAAAATACTTAATGGTCACTTTACTTAAATTTTCTTTGATACGAATTTATTTTTAAAGGTACTGTTTGTAAAAACTTATTTTAAAGCTGTTAAAGGTACTTTTTTAAGGAACTTATTTTAGTAGTTAAAATTTCAAGGAAACTCTTTTTACAGACAAAGTTTTTTATAGGTGTTTTAAGGCTTAAAGGACATAAAGATTTGTTTTAAAACTTAGCACTGTTTTAAAGGGATGTTTTTTAAGGTACTTTCTTAAAACCTGTATTTTAAAGACATTTTTTAAAGTACGCTTTTTAACGATGACTGTTTCGAAAGAACTTTTATGTGAAGATTTTTTTTTATATGTTTACATTTTTAAAATCCTATTTTTAAAAGTCCTTTTTAAGAGTTAATTAAAAAACTACTTTTTCAAATTAAAAATCAGAAAAGAAATTGAAAGAGAAGTTTTTTTAATTGTATATTTTTAAATGTGTACTTTTAAATTCTTTGTTTTAATTGTGCTATTTAAAAGGTAATTTTTTTGGGAAGGTACTTTTCTCGAGTGGTGCTTTTCTTAAATGATAGTTTTTAAGAGAGTATTTTTGAAGTTACTTTTCTTAAAAGTACTTTTTTAACGTTGTTCCTTATAAAGAGAATTTTGATAAAATAGTCCGTTTTTTTTAATGGTTCCTTTTACATGAGTTTTAAAGTACCTTTTTAAAAAAGACCTTTTTAAATATGTACTTTTATAATCACTTTTTAAGGTCCTGATTTTAAGTTCTTAAGTAAATTTTAAGTAAACGAAGGTACTTTTTCTAAAGCTTCTTTAAAAGCTTGTACTTTTATATTTTGTTAAAGCACTTTTTTGAAAGCTAAATACAAAATATTTTCTTAAAAGAAATTTCTTTAAAAAGTATTACCTTTCAAATAATTTTTATAGACGTTTTGTTTTAAGAGATGCTTTAAAAAAATCGACAAAAGCTACTTCTTTTAAATTGTACTTTTTTAGGTGGTTCTATAAAATTAAATTTTTGAATATATCTACTTTTGAACTGGTACTTTTTATAAGTGTAATTTATTACAAAGTACTTTTTTAGAAGGAACTTTATCTTGTTTTAAAAGGTAATCTTTTATAAAAATACTTTTAAAAGACTCCTGATTTAAACATTACTCTTTTAAAAGGTTAATTTTTAAAGGTATTTTAAGGTACTTTTTTAACACTTCTCTTTAAAAGATACGTTTTTAAAATATAAGTATTTTTTTAAGATAAAATTTTTTAAAGTTAATTTCATAAAAAGTAATTGTATCACATATAAATTTATTAAAATGTACTTTTTCGTAAACCTTTTGAAAGGTATGGGTTTTAGAGGTACATTTTTAATAACGTTATTTTTGAAAGGCTTTTTTCAAGGTTATTTTGTAACGATGTATTTTCCAACGTACTTTTTTAAATGTACATGTTTTAAAAGGTAATCTTTTAAAAATGCACCTTTTTAAAAAGTACTATTTTTAAGGTACTTTTTAAAATGTACATTTTTGGTACTTTGTCCAAAAGCTACCTTTTAAAAAACACGACTTTAAGAAAACTTAAAAGTAATTTCTATACAATTAGAAATGTACTTAATAAAATTATTTAATTATATACATTATAAAAAAGTACTTTTCTTCAAAGTACTTTTTCATACTTATTTTAAAAGATATGAGTTTTCAATTACATTATTATTTTAAAGCTTTTCTTAAGGATTATGGTGTTTTTCAAATAAACTCTTTTAAATCGCGTTTTTTAAAAGGTACCTGTTTTAAAGAAGCCTTTTTTGTTTCAAGGTTCTTTTTTTAAAAACAAAGTTTTTCAAAGATAACTATTATATTAAACGATTTTTATAGGGTACTTTTTACGGCTTTAGTTTTCTTATGTACTTTTGAACAGAAATCGGGAGGGTAACCATTTGACATTAATGAAGTAGTTTTTCTACAAAATCTCAACATTTGCTGATTGAAAAAATACAACAACATGAAATTGATAGATTTTGCTAAACCCACATTATTTCAAAACTCAATCATGTTGATAGACACACGTTCAGAAACATGACACCATACGCAACTGACTTGTATGTGTGTATGTGAATGGTAGCAATGTTTAACGACATTTCGCAATTCTGTCTACCTTGTATGTGGACGGACCATTTAATGAACAAATCGATAGTTAAAATACATAAATATTAGCAAAATGACCTTGAAGCTGTAAAGCTGCAAAAGTGGACTCATATTTTACCGCTTTTTATTGTTGTGTCATTGTACAAGACGTAGTTAATTGTTATTTTTAGTTTGTTGGTTTTGTATTAAATGAAATGAATTATTAACTGTATTTGTTGCTGATGCAACATTACCCTGTAGATGATTAGAAAATCTACTCATTTGACAATTAGTTCCAGTTGCTTAGCTTTTGCTGTCAGACGGAAGAGCCTAAAATATTTTGATTTTTTGTCACAGTCGTGAAAAGAATTGATCATTGTAACCAATCTTATAAGGACACAAAAATGTTGCTAAAACAACTCTGTCTTCACCACAATTAAACGTAAAATTACACTTCGTAATCGCAAATTACAAAGTACTCGTTAACACCGAATTACCTACCGCGTAAAGTTTGTCCGTTTATTTTGTTCAAGCAAAAAATTTATTTCTAGAACAAGTATGAAGTACATGTTGCTTGACCAAAATGCGGTTTCTGTATGACTTGTTGTCTGTTTGAGTTTATGTCTCTGGTTTGAAGAGTCAATAAACCAAAAGAATATTATTGATGTTAACTTTTAACTTGCTTAAGACTAGAAAAATATATAAATAAATCTACAACAAAATATAATTACAATAACACACACGAATGAACGAATGACTGCAAAGATTTCGAGACGATTTAATGACAATTCAGGCCAGTCAAGCAAGAGTCACCTTAAAGAATCGACTCAGTGCAAGTTGGAAGTGTTTTAAGAAATCACTACAACTAAATGTTGCTTACTCAAACGTATCTCCATGCCAACGTGTATCTTTGCATGAAAGCAAAACTTTTTTGTTTAATTTAAGTATGATCGTTCGTTCGTTCGTTCTGTGGAAAGACAAACCAAATGTCTAATTTACAATAATTTTATTTATTTTTGTTTTGTGATTTTAATTCATTTAGACAATAAATACAACCATTTGAATGCAGTTTATTTATGTTTTTTGTTTTTGCTTTTTTTCCAATGCAGTTTGACATTGACCCAAAAAGAATAAAATTAAACAACAAATGCAGCAGCATTAACAGATGCGATAAAATACAACAAAACATTAAACAAAATACAGTGTGTGATATGACATGGAATAATTCGAATATTATTTTATTTGAGCATGAGAATATTTAGTCGCTTTAACCCGCAGTGCAAGTTCAGCATTTGTTTTTGGTGGTGTGAATCGCGGCCTTATTTATGCCATGATCAACAGGATGTATCAGTTATATTTGGCGAAATGTATTCTATGCATTCGAAATTTGTCTTTGTTAATTATAGTTTCAAATTATTTAAGAAACAATACGTATTTGAATACTATATATATGTATAATAAAACTGTAACAGTACCATTTCTGTACATGAAATATTTATTGAAAATTTTGTTGCTAATGCAGATAGTATTCGAAATGGAACACAAAATATAAATTTTTGTCTGTATGTATTTGCATCACGTCAAAACAACTGGACGAATTTTTTAATTAATGTCGTTCTATAAGTCAGTCCGAATTGCTGCGAACGACGCCAAATCTACTCTCCACGGTGTTCGTGTACACTCTCAGCTACGGCCGATATACCGTGGTATATTCGCTAGAATATTATCCAATAATGAATGCTGGGTCTCAAAATGGGTGATGGTGTTGCGAATAGTACGCTGAGTAGCCCGATTATGTTGACCATAATTTGAGCGAAGTGCAGGAAATGCATTCCTCACAGAACGTGAATTTTCGTACTAAAGTTGAACGATTTGTAAACGTTGTTCAGGCGTTAGTCTTTTCATTATGAAATGCCCAACAATACTAAACAAAAATAACATGACAGCATGACACGACTCAGACGTGATCTGTCAAAAAAAGGCTATTGAAAAAAGTATCTCTACTTGAATCACCCATTATTGCAAACAGCGCTATCTGTTGCTCAGCCATACTACTATCTGCTGTGCAATAAGCAATCAAACAACATTGTTGGAAAACAGAAAACCATCAATAACAACGTAAACAAATTAATACCGTTGCTCTGCCGGCGTTTTTATTCAAATCGATTGCTAGTGAAGATGGGGTGTAAGGTTGTACGTTTACTTAAGTTCGTCATTGCAGCGTTTAAGTTTGCGCTTAGCGAACTGATTTTGACAGCGATGATGAAAAAAAGTGAATTTCATGTCATGGTAAATCATTCTGTTTTACTAAATAAATCCGCCATCGGAAAAAGAAAGGATGGATAAATACTGTCGGAAATCTGTACCATTAACTTCAATGGTAAAAAGTTGTTAACTGAGTTCCGTTATGGTTGTAGCGTCACAAATAACGCCATACATTACGGACGCCTAAAAGCGGTCGTTACTTCAGAAATTGTCGATAACATATATTGGACGATATGAGAATAAAAGTATTCCCAAGCACATACATCAGATTTTGCATGAAGTTATCTGTGCGATGGTTACCACAATCAAAATATCGCACAAGTGCTCATGTGTGTAGTGAATATAGCAAAAATTTATTGATTGGACTGCTCCCTACTCAACATAGTCTCCAAATTAAGAACCGGGGTGGAAAGAGATTTGGCTCAAGCGAAGCAGCGCTCACTACAATATTTTGGAGGCCTTAAGGAACCTTTTTATTTTGAGAGATTAACAATTCTTGCCGAAAAAAAAAAGATTTCAAAACAGATAAATGGAAACCACAAAGATTCTTTGAAAATTTCAACTGTCTGTCTATAACGGTTTAAAAGTTTGGCCATATACATCAAATTACATGAACTATTGGGATACCCTTTCATTTAATACTTGTTATTATAATAGACAAAGTGAACATTCTACCTAATTTTCAAGTGTTTGTCTATAACGGTTCAAGAGATATGGTCATATCGGTCAAATTACATCAATTGTGGGAATACCCTTTAATTTCTAAATTCATGTTGTATACTTGTTATAGCGGACTTAGCAATACAGGTGTTTGTGAATTTTAGCTGTCTGTTTATAACAGTTCAAAAGTTAACTAGTGGGACACCCTTTTATTTCCAAATTCAAATTTTATACTTTTTGTTATAGCGGACTTAGTAATACAGGTTCTTTGAAAATTTCAACAGTCTGTGTACAACTGTTCAAAAGTATGGCCATATACATCAAATTGAATGAGCTATTGAGGCACCCTATAATTTATAATTTTGAATATTTATACTTTTTATTATAACGGTCATAGTAATCGATATTATGTCAAATTTTCAAGAGTTTAACTATAACGGTTCAGAAGATAGGCCCATATAGTTCAAATTACGTCACTTATGGGGACACCCTTTAAATTTTTAATTTATTTTCTTATTACATTTTATTGTTGGGAGCTATTTTTTTAAATTTAAAATTGGTACCCTTTGCGGTTCTTAATACACGTAAAAAATATGTATGTTGTATGGAGACACCCTTTAATTTTTAAAATAATGAACTGCAAGCATAACCTTTTAATTAAGAAAACAATTCAAAATCGGTTCAGAAACGGCTGAGTTCTTCAGGCACATGCATAAAAAAAGAAACATTCAGACGAATTGATAACCTCCTTCTATTTTGAAGTCCGTTAAAAAGACTTTAAAGACGTTGGACTTAATGTATCGAGGTTAAGGCAATCAATGTTGAGAAATAAAACGGTGTTTTTGTAGAAAAACAAAAATATTTTTTTCCATAAAGCCACAGAATTATCAAACTGTCATCGTAACACTTTTAAAAAGGTAGTGACTAACGGATCACCCGTTTATTTCTTTTTTGTTTTTGCATTGTTTATAACTTGTTTTTTAACGTTTAATGACGAATAAAGTGTAAGTTTTGTCGCACAGTGTATAAAATTGGTTGTTCTCATGTGACTTGTACGAGTATTCCCTGTCACAATGCATATCGAAGCAACTCGTATTTATTCATTAGCGGGTATGAAACTGTTAGAAATTGTAGCAGATAGAAATGTTTGAAATAATAAAAAAATGACACAGTTGTCATATGAAAATGTTTTTGTTTTGTAGAAATTAATTTAAGAAATATGAGATGCTTCAGCGCATCATGTGAATTTTTATTTTTATTTAAAACTAGAAATTTGAGTTCCAGAAAAAAAAAATTGCTGCAATATTTTTCTTTAAAAAGTTACTTTATAGACGAACCTTTTCAGCACAATTTATACCTGATAACAATCTGTTTTAATATATTTTATCTGCAATTTGACCTGTAAATAAAAATTTGTTTGATGCGGCTGAGATTTCACTTTCTTAGAAAGAATGTCGCAAATCTTTGCGTTTTTATGTTCATACATTTTTTATGTTGTATTAAATATTTGCTTAAGATTAACAAAAAAAAATTTAAATATTCGTATTATTTACTAGACAGTTAGCAGAAAAATAGATAAAATGTTTAAGAACTTTGTTCTTTCGCATTACTGTGACTGGCAGAAAGAGACTGCAATAAATTTACGACGAGACAAAATAAAATATTTTGTTTGTTGTGATAAATGCTGGTACATACTCGTATTTTAAGAAGCATTCAACTTTGTTAGAAATTTATTCACATTGTCAGAACGACAGACGTCAACTGTTAGTCTATGGAAGTAATTTTTAAATAAATCCCACGGGCCAAATGGAATTTAACATTTTTTTTTCACTTTTATTCACATCACAAGCACCTTGTATTGTTGTATCGGTTACATTATTGTATAGTAATACAACAGTGTAAGCTTGTAGTTGGTATTTTAATAAAATTTTAAAAAGTTGTATTAGATATTAAATCTATGCCTGGGAAGATTATTTGTTTGTCTAATGGCTTGAAATCTTTTTACCATGTAGTCGTTATTGACATCAAAAATTGGTTATGACATAAAAAAAATATTTATTTCAATTGTATGCTAAAGGGTGATTTTTTAGGAATTTTCTTGTTGGCAACATTGTTTTTATTAGCTCAGCTGTTTTCGTGTAACATATTACCCCCATCTCCATTAAACATTAATATGTCTTAACAAAAGTCAAACTTCATATAAAAAACCTTATTTCTAATACTAGATTTTTTATATACTGTTACCCCTAGACTACATTACCCACCGTATCCATTTGACATCAACATGTCTTAACAAAAGGCAAACTTTATGTAAAAAACACTATTTTTAACCGACTTCAAAAAAGAAGGAGGTTATCAATTCGTCTGATTGTTGCTTTTTTATGTTTGTGCCCGCAGAACTCAGTCATTTCTGAACCGGTTTTAAAAATTTTTTCTTTATTTGAAAGGAAATGCTTACAGATTGGTCCCATTTAAAAAAAAAATCAGAATTTTGAAAATTAAATGGTGTCCACATACGTGTTTTTTACGTGTATTATGAATCGTAAAGGGCAGCCTTTTAAAATTTAAAAAAACTGCTTAATACTATAGCTGCCAATAACAAAAAGTAATAAAAAATAAACTTAAAAATTAAAGGGTGTCCCCAAATCTGACGTCAATTTAAATATATGAACCATTTGAACTATTGTAGACAATCACTTGAAAATTGGACAGAATGTCCAATATTTATAATCAGAAATTAAATATTTATAATTAGAAGTTAAAGGGTGTCCCAATAGTTGATGTAATTTGATGTATATTGCAATTTGATGTATATTTGTACAGTAACAGAGAGACGGTTGAAATTTACAAAGAGCCTGTATATCTAATTCCTTTATAACATCAAGTATATAATTTAAATTTGGAAACTAAAGGGTGTCCCCATAATTGATATAATTGTACCTATCAAGCCCTATCTTTTGAACCGTTATAGACAAAACTTGAAAATTAGACAGAATCTCCACTACTATGTCCCGTATAATAACATTTATAAATATTTAAAATTTTAAAGGTTGTCTCAATAATTGATGTAAATTGATGCATATGGCCAAACTTTTGAACCGTTTTAGACAGACATTTGAAATTTACAAAGAATCTGTCCTTTAAAATAAGTGTTTAATTTAAAATTGTACATTAAAGGGTGTCCCCTAGGTGATATTGTTTAAGCTATATGGCCATATCTTTGGAACCGTTACTTTTTATTGTTGTGTCAGTAATAATAAGTGTAAAAAAATAAAGGGTGTCCTCATATCTGACGTAATTTGTCGTATATGGCTTTATCTGCTTAACCGTTATGGATAGACATTTGAATGTACAGAACGTATATTACTATGTCCGTTAGAGCAAAAAGTATAAAAGTATTTCTTAGAGATTAATTCCTTTTAAATTTTTAGTTTAGAATTGATGCACATATATTTGTTTTGTAGTCGGTTTTTTTTGCAAGAATTATTAATACTGATTTTTTATATGAAGTTTGACGTTTGTTAAGACATTTGCTATCAACATGTCTTAACAAAAGTCAAACTTCATGTAAAAGCAAACCAGTATTAAAAATTAAAAGTTTGACTTTTGTTAACGCATGTTAATGTCTAATGGGGACGGGGGTTAATGACTAAGAGGACGTCTAAAGCCGGCAGAGCAACGTAATTAATTTGTGCATGTTGTTATAGGTGACGAATACGTGTTTATGTCATTTTCTGTTTAAACATAATTTTCTGTTTTCCAACAATGTTGTTTGAATGCTTATTGCACAGTAAATAGTTGTAGTACTATTAAGCAATTGATGGTGCTGTTCGCAAATACTACTGTCAACCTAAAATACAACAACAACACCATTGTCATGTTATAAAAGAGTTTTTATAACAAATGTTTTAACAACCATGTTAAAACTTGGAAATAACTTTAATATGGGCAGTCTACACTTAACACTGACATGATGTTAGTGTTAATGTTTACCATTTTATGTCTAATGTAGACTGGGGTAATGTAGACGGGGGTTTAGACATAAAATAATAAACAGTAACACTAACATCATGTCAGTGTTAAGTGTAGATTGTCCATGTTAACGTTTTTTTTCCAAGTCATAACATGGTTGTTAAAACATTGCCATGTTATAAAAACTATTTTATAACATGGCAATAGCGTTGTTGTTGTGTTTTAGTTCGACAGTATTATTTGCAAACTGCACCATCTGATGTCAACCGTACTACTCCTATCTGCTGTGCAATAAGTAATCAAACAACATTTTTGAAAAACAGAAAATTATGTTCGAACAGAAAATATGATATAAACACGTTTTCGCCACCTGGCAAAGTTGGATGAAGATCCACTTTTATATCGAAAAATTGTGTTCAGCGACGAAGCTCATTTTTAGTTCAATCGATACGTGAAGAAACGAAATTGCCATATTTGGAAGAGCAGCCAAACGCATTGCGAGAACTGCGAATGCATGCCGAAAAATTCACTGTTTGGTGGGGTTATGGACCGGTAACATCATTGGAACGTACCTTTTCAAAGACGACAAAGGCAGAAACGTCACTGTGAATGGCGATGATTACAAATTTTTTTTTTTGTCCAAAATCGAAGAGCTGGACTCGCTGACATGTGGTTTCAACAAGACGGTTACACATGACGCACACCAGGCGAAACAATGGCCAAATCAAGTTCAGTGCACAGTTTATTCCACGTTTGGGACCAGTGAATTGGCCGCCTAGATCGTGCTATTTAACGCCTTTAGACTATTTTTTGTGGGGCTATGTTAAGGCTCATGTCTATAGGGACAAGCTCGAAAAAGTTGACGCACTGAAAGCCAATATTGAAGAATTTATTTGTGAGATTACAGCCGATATGTTGGCGAAAATATAGACCCAGCTTATGACTCATTTGATGGTCTGCCGCTGTCGATATTTACATGAATTCATCTTTAAACATTAAATTATATAGATCGTTCTAACGACCGAATTTAGAAGATTTTATACATTTCTCTATTATTATTATTTCTTCTTTTTTTCTTGCAGGGGGGATACCGATCTAGAGCAGATCACTAACTTATTGGGTCCCTTTTCGACCTCCTTCGTTCTACAATGATTTGTGGTATCCGACTGGAAATTTACGAATACCTTACACTCATTGAGCCTCGTGCTGTGGCTAGCCTTTTACTCTCGACTGTAATGATTTCAGACTGGCGACTGATACATGTCAACATTCTTCATCATCACAGAGTCTATGGTATTGCTAACATTTGCTTAAGGCTAGGTCTCCATGTGATATGTGTCTGCCCGTGTTCTAAAGCCTTTTTTCAAGCACAGCCTGCAAGTATCATCCTTCCGCGATTTTTTACTTGGCTAGGTAATACTCGAGACTGCGTGACCTGTCCTAACGCAGTTAACTATTTGTAGGCCCCAGATTATAATTCCAGAGTCTTTGGTGGGAATCGAACCCACATCTACAAGCCCACCAATGCACCCATATACATTTCTCTAAATTTTATGTGGTTTTTTTAAACCAAATCTAAAAATAAAAAAATTAAAAAATAGAAATAAATCTGTCGCAGAGTTCATGACGCACTACGAATTTCGCCGACTCACTGATTGTGTGCATTTTCATATATTTTATTTTTTACGACGAATATTCAGAATGAAAAATTCTCCGTTCGTCCCAGTTGTTTATAGTTTATAGCGTAACGCGTAATGCATTAAATAAATATTATTGGAATTTATTTTATGTTTAATAAATATTCTGAACTTAAACCATTATTATTAATTAATTATTTATTTTTTAAAAACTAAACGTTGCAATTTTCATTGTCGTTCTCTTTTTCAATTTATTTTCATTTTATAATATTTATTCAGAAGCGCAATTCTTCTTAAAGATAAAAAATATCTTAAAATAATATTTGACAAAAACTCTTTATTGCTTTCGTGGAAACTTTTTTTTAATTATTTGCTTCTGAAAAAGTAGCGCATTCCATTTTTTATATTTTTTTTATATTTACTTATCTTTCTGGGTAGAAAAATGTTTTAAATTAATTTTTTTGCTTAACTTTTGTTTCATTTTGTTTAACTCAATGTTTATTTTGCGTCAGCCTTTTGGAACATTTGTAAACATTTAGCAGGAAAATATTATATTTTTTTTTAATTTCTTGTATTTATAAAAATCTGCATGTTGTTTCCACAGAAAAAAATGCAATGTTGAAATATGCAAAACTAAACAAAAGCAGACAGACGTTTTCCTATGAGGTTCGAGTACATGGTTTTAAAAGGATGAATATGTTCTATTTTAAAAAGAAAACAAAATAAAATGAGCATGTAAATGTATTAAACAAAATATTCGGCCCTATTCCCGTTGGCGTTTTAATTTTAATAGTCGTTTCTATATCGTTGTCGTTACGTTCCTAAATTCGTATTATTGAAACATATTGAAACGATGAAGAAACGTTATCGAAAACAAAGAGAAAAATTAATAAAGTGTGGTAGCACTGCAATTGTTTGTGTTGTTATTTATGACATTTTTGTAAATTTCTGAAAAGTTTGTTATTTCTTTGTAAATTTTAACAAAATATTTTATTTTTCAAGTTCAAGTGATGATGATGAAATAATAGATAAAAATATACATGGGAAGATGCTACGACAGAACGTTAACATTTTTGCAATCCCAGATTTTAAGTACGAAACTCGATTAGTAGCGATATAACTTCTTCATGGTCGGCGAATACCATTACGTTTCCTTTTGGGCTAATTTGTTTTTCAAATTTAAATAGGTTTGACACCGCTTCCTCCAATGGTGACAATCGCACCTGTTTATAACAGCCGTCTCCTGTTGCTCGGAATTCAGAGGTTTCTTTTTATCCTGATTTATTTTAATAAAAAAAAATATTTTATGGATATTTTCTCCTAATTTAGTTTTACCTACATTATGCCCACCGTCTCCATCAAGAACTGGAGGCCCAAACGAATTTAATTTCTCGGCAGTTTCTTGTAGTCGTTTGAATTTAGTTGCCTACAATATGATGACAGAAAACGAGTTTTATTGTCGTTTCTATCTTCGTTTTAAAATAGAGACGAATGTCGTTAACGCCAACGGTGATGCCAAAATGTCGTTTTTATTTCGTTTTCAAACTACAACACAACGGGAATAGGGCCGATTATAAAATACACTGAGTCTAAGTGTAAAATTTTATTGATTAAAAATTAATCAGTCAAGTTCGAGTCGGACCCAAACACAATATTTACCCAGTGGTAAAAATAGGAGTATGAAGGCCTCTATACTCCTTATTTAGGAGGTACGAGACCTGCTAGTCGCATTCCATACACTTTCAGATTGTCATTCGGAGCAGCGGAGCAGGCTCTTAATTCAGACGTTAGAGATATCACTTATTTTTACGTTTCGTAGTATTAAAAGGGTTATTACTACTTTAAAAAAAATCATTTTTGAAAAAAAAATTGTTTTTAAACGCGAGGGGTGTTCGTTTGTCAGCTCGTATGAATATTTAAATTGCTGTAGATGCTCCATTTTTAAAGATAAATAAATAAAATTTGGGCAATTTTATAGGTTAGTAACTCGACATACAAAAATTCAACGCAATCGGTAAATGATTTTCCCGGAAATGGGCCATACTAATCATTATTTATTAAAAAGTTTTTATTAATATAAATTTACATTTTATGTTTAATACTATTATTCGGTGTCACAAAAATAAATATCATCGGAATAATTTTCTTCAGAAATTTCAGGTAATAATAGAAGGTCCAATACCTGATGTGGTAACACGATAATTTATAAAAATAATAGGATCAGAGCTTATTAAAAATCTATTGAAAATATCTTCATTGGACTTTTCACGACTGCATTTCCGTGAAAAATGTTCTCTGTATGATTTAAAATCTTTATTTATTTATTTATTTATTTATTTATTTATTTATTTGAGTCTAAAAAGGAATAATCCTATACAGACTTATGAAACTTAAGACTAAAATAGTTATTGTAATTATAAATAAAAATAATACAATGATATGTAAAAAATTTTACAATATTAATTTATGTTTTGTAAGATAACATTTTTAAAACTAGTTTTTGAGGCACTAAATTCCAAACTGCTATTATTTGATAATGTATTGAAATAATTTAGAGACCTAATTATTGGACTATTAAGCACGTAATTTCTTTGATGTAATGCTACAAAAAATAACCTTCTATGTCGAATTGATAACCTAGAGGGAACATAAAATGTAATCTTTTTCAAGATTTCAGGGCAATCTATATTTGCATTTATCAGGTCAAATATATAAAGCATAGACTGTACTTTACGTCTTTTTTCCAGCGAAGTCATACCCAGATGTAAGCACCGGGATATATAAGAAGGAACAGGACACATTAAATTAAGATGAGGCAAAGCATAATGTATAAATTTTTTCTGAATCTTTTCTATACGGTTAATATCAACAGCACAATGAGGACTCCAAATAGAAGCCCCATATTCTAATTTAGATCTAACATATGTAGAATATAAAAGTTTAATTGTATATGGATCAACAAAATCCAAACTATTTCTTTTTATAAACGCAAGAATAGAGTAAGCCTTAGGTATAAGCTTATCTAAGTGAGGTTTAAAAGTGAATTTAGAGTCAAACAAAATGCCCAAGTCACTGCATTCATTTGTTTTAGATAAATAATTATTATTGAAATGATAAATGGAATCCAATGGAACTGTTAATCTTGTATAAGTTACATGAAAACATTTACTCAAATTTAATTTCAGATTATTATTACTACACCATTCATTTATTACGGGCTTACTGTACTTCCTCCGATAACTGGCCAATAGGTAACAGTTTCCTCATAAACTTCAGGATTTTGACAAAAAACGTCTGTCTTTATACCGGTCATTTGAGTTTCCAAATCCTGGCTTTGGTTGGTCAACTATAAGTCCGTTTTTTGGCCTGAACTCGATCTGAATTTTTGATCTGGTTTCATTCACTACTTCAAAACTACATGTATATGTACACACTTACATACATACATGATTAATGCAGTGAGTGCGTTGCTAAGCATCCACGAATTTTTCTTTGATATTGAAATAGAAAACCATTTTTTTCCTTCTTATCGCAAAAAACCCGCAAAATGCTTTTATATGATTTTGTAAGTAGACATATCATAAAAAATTCCAAAATTTTTGTTTTTAACCAAGCTTCCCCAAACCGGATTTGAATTTCTACTTGAAAGTAAAAATGATTGTTTTTAACACCAATTTTCAAAAAAATAATAAAAATATTTATGCAACAAAAATATTTAACTGAGATACATATTTGAGTTTCCAAATACCTGTAGTTAAAGGTTCCATTGAAAAAATATTACTTTAATGCTAGGAAAATACAAAAATTTATTTAAACAATTTTTTTTTTCTGTTTTTACCACTGTTTTTAAAAACTTAAAAAAACTTTAACTTTGACAACGCACAACTCGAAAAGTAGATAACATAGAAAAATGAAAAAGATAATTAGTGATGCACAATTTTGTTTACTACAACCTGAAATATATTACTTTTTAAAAATATCAATTTTCAATTTTCAATTAAGAGCCATTATTGGGAATTTCAACCCAACGTGCTACACTCCCATGATGGATTAGTTCCTTAGCAATCAGTGAATTAGATAAAGGGCAATTAAATGAATATAGTTTTTTATAAATGAGAAAATAGTTCGACTTATACCTCCTCGTGTTTGCGGTAGGTAGCAGTCTTTTAATTAGATCTTGTGTCTGCTAGGAAGCTGCCTAAAGTAAGTAGAACGAACTCGGGACACCTGCCGACATCTAGTTTGAATATAGAGTTACCAGCGCATATGCTGTTCTATTCACGTGGTCACCGCAAATTTTAAAAATTTTAATTTCAATAAAATCAAACTGGAGAATGTCATGCTTGAGGTGGACGGATTAATATCTAAACGCTCTACTGAGGCAATCGTCCCTAGGCAGGAAGTCAAGTAAGTTGCTTGGTCATAATCAAGGTACCTTAACTTGGAAAACGGCGTTAGTGACAGGTCATGGTAACCTCAAGTATCAAATTCAAGAACGGAATATTTGGAGAATGTGTCTGCAATTAGCTGAAACGGTAGCGCACATTATATTTGACTAAGCGCACATTATAAGTTAAGTAAATGTTAGTAATTCCGAGGGGCTCTGTAATAAGAAAGAAGGTACTATTTCGAAATTCAAAGAAATTTATAAATTTAAAGATGGTTGGTAAGAAATTTGTGTTAAACGAAGAGACATCATTGAAACCAGGGTTTGAATTGCTTGCTTAAAAATAGCAACAGCAGTAAAATCTTTGCTTTGCTTACATTTTTTTCAGCAAATAAAAAAACTGAATTCCTCAAATTCCTCAAAAGCAAATAAAAGAAGAGCAACTCATTTGCTTAAGCTTACTATGTGTCTCTTTGTGCAGCAAAGCAATTTTTTGGCAAACGTTTGCTGTTGCTTAAGGCCAGGCTTCACTATCCTACACAATCGTACGATTTAATCTACCAAAAATCTGACAGAATTCCGTCCTACTTTAAAAATCGTTTAAAAATGGCGTTGTAGATGCCACACACACTATCATACAAAACAAGTTTTTGCAACTCTGATCGCACGGAAAAACAATATTTTATGAATTTTTTCAAATGATTATCAAATCGTACGACTTGTCAAAAAGTGTGTCACACACATACATTTCTACTTTTTGAGCACACATGCATTTTTTGACAGATCGTACGACTGAGTATGATAGTGAAGCAATAAGTTAATGTGTGTTTCTTCTTTTGCTGTTGCTGTAAAGCAATATTGGAAATCTTTATTTTGCAGATCTTTAAAATTAAGTTTTTTTTTCGATTTACACGTGGCGCCATATTTTTAATCTCTCACTGTCAAAGAAATTTCTAAAGCTTAAGACTGAAGCAGCGAATAACAGCAAATAACAGCAAAAAACAGCAAAAACAGCAATCGTAGTCAGCCATTACGTCACAGTAAAGAGTTAAGCATAAGCAAAAATAAAAATAAAGAACAACTTATTGCTTAAGCAACAGCAAATGTTTTTAAAGTAATTGCTTTGCTGATTGCTTTGCTGCAGAAAGAGACACATAGCAAGCTTAAGCAAATGAGTTGCTCTTCTTTTATTTGCTTTTGCTGCACACTTTTTCTAAGCAACAGTTAAGCAATTACATATGCATTGAAAATAGTCAAGCATTTTTAATCACTGATTGAAACAAATGCTTAATTTAAGATTTTAGAGAAATATTATTATTTGGGGGCTATAAAAAAAACTAGAATGATTGCATTCCTTCACGACACTGTAAAAAAAATATAGAGTGAAACGCTGCCATACTCTGTCAATATTTGCGCTTATGGTTCTAAAACAAATAATGTAGAAGAACAAAACCTGTGTTAAACTTCTGTATAAAATTAAATCGATTTAAATAATACGAGTATTATATAAAATATATCTCGGGCCTTTTGTTGGGAATGAAATAAAACAAGTGCAGTTTTAGCATTCTGCCATGTCGAATCCTATATACCCTTTCTTCTCTTAAAAATTAAATGCTCTGTTCGACAAACTTATAAAGCACTTCGTAAATTTTACAATGGACATAATCCTTTTAACCCATGAACAAGACATAGAAATGATCGTACCGAGGAAGTCATTGCTTCTCTAAGTCGAATTGTTAACGTTGGTCCTGATCTGTCAATATGCCGCCGTTCTCAGCACCTTGAGCTTTGTCTGTCCACCCATATGGAAAGCTTTGAGTATAGATTTTGGATTACGTCCATAACAGATTCAGCTTGTTAAACAGTTAAAACCTTATGGCTATCAGTTACGTCGTTCGTTTGCTGATTGGTCTTATAAAGAGATTCATTTTTGGTTAAATTGAAAAGTTTATTAAATTAAGTTCAAAAATGGAGTGACAATAATCCAAGACATATAAATGAGACCCCACTACATCCACAAAAATTTACTCTTTGATGTGGATTGTTGGACAACGGCATAAACGATCCATATTTCTATCGAAATGAGAAAGGATCTGCCGTTACTTTAAAAGGATTCTGTCGTTACAATGAATAGATGGTATATGTTATCCCCAATGCTCAATGAATTATTGTTTCCAAAAATGAATGCGGGTGTAATATCGACAACTTGTAGTAGCAACAGGATAGTGCTATGAGCCATACATGTCGCGAAACAATCCGTGTTTGAAATGACTGTTCTAGAAATTACAAATGAAATGACAAACTTACATGTGGTGTATATTTGGTGAAGGGTGTAAAAGGTTATTTTATTGTTTAAATTTTAAAAATAATTTGTAAATATTTACACAAGTGTCGAGCAATGCACATGTCGTTTGCGATACTCTTGAAATGCAAAGTTTGCTTTTTCGAATGAAGTAAATAATTTTTGCATAACTATTACTACAAAACTACACTGTACAACAAAATCAAACTTTTCCCAAAATAACAAGGTTCCGACATCGGATTCTGGCAGAGAGGGAAAAATATGCGCATACACATGTTTAAAAAATTTATGTCCGTCTGAGTTTCATTTTAAGGGGTTCACATTTACAGCTTTTCCACATTCTTTATATGAGTCGTGACCCTTACATTTTGGGTACCTCGGTGGACTAGTAGGTAGTGTACTAGTCTATCAGTCCGAGGTTGTGGCTTCGATTACCACCATAGACTGGAATTTTTTACTACTAGTTGGCAGGAAGACCAACAAGAAAGTGCTTGGATATAATATGGGTGGCTACAAATGGTTAACTGCGTTAGTACAGGTAATGGACTCTCAAGTATTATCTGGCCAAGTTAAAAATCGCGGAAAGACGGTACTTGCAGACTGTGCTTGGAAAAAGGCTAACATAAAAAGGCTTTGTACCACGGGCAGACACATATTAAATGGAGATGCTGTGGAGACCTTAGCCTTAAGCAAATGTTAGCAATTACTATAGACTCTGTGATGAGGAAGGGTGTCGACATGTATCAGTCGCCAGTCTGAAATCACTACAGTCGAGAGTAAAACGCTAGTGACAGCACGAGACTCAATGAAAGTAAGGCATTCGTAAATTTCCAGACCGATACCTGAAATCATTCAAAAACGAAGGTAACCCCCTACGAAAACAAAAAAAAAGACCCTTACATTTTGAGTTCAGCAAATTTATTTTAAATGTTACAAGAAGTTTTTTTGTGAAACATTTTAACACTAACCTTTCTATGTAAGGGTATATTTTAGCCCTTTTCTGAAATGGGAAAATGGCTTCAAAGCTGTTTTGTAAAAATACTTGTCATAAAAATTCACTAAAGCTTAAAATGAAACCTAAAGACCTGAAATAAATCAAAATTTAAAAAGCGTTTAAGGATTTATTCCTTCTTCAGAATTGCTCCTAAAATGTTCAACAAAACCTTATTTTAGAGTGTTAGTTTTTATGAGAAAAAAGTGTTACATACTCGTAAAATATCACTATACAAAATGTGCTTGTGTCGAATTAAATTTGTAAGCAAAAAAACTATACCACAAAACGATAGTTTTTATATTTTCCCATTTTAGAAGTGTGTAACTTTTTAATGAAGCATATATCAGGATAACACTTGATTGTATTTTATTCTAAATTTGATCAAATTTCTGATATCTTAAAATAGCAATTCGATTATGAAACACGTCAAAAAAGTCAAGTTAGCCAGCAAAAAAAAAAATCGAGGTTTTTGCTATAAAAAAGCTCTTAGTAATGAGCATATTAAGAGAGAAGATAATTCCGTTGAAGTTGAGGACGATGTAACCCTTCTAATAGATCAAGAGCATTAAGCGGAAAATAAACAGTTCTCTATCAGAAAAAATAGCTCGCAATTAGTCAGGGATCCTTAAGGCGAGGAAGTTCGGCAGTCTATCTTCCTGTATCTAGATATAGAAGATATAGGATATAGAAGAGTTTCTGTATTTGCGCTAGCCCTCTAAGTGCTTGCGGAATTTTTTTTACATTTTCCTTACAGTAAGTAGTGCATACTAAAAAGTAAAATTGTAAAGCAGAGATAAAAAAATTATTAACGAGGAGTTACGACGTTTTATGAACTTAAAACGGTATATTTTGAGGATAGCTACACAGCGCTGGAATAATCGCCTAAATGGAAATGCTACTATATATGTAGGACATCGCAAAGAAATATTAAGTTATACGTAAGCAGATTCGTAAGCGATAACAACTGTCATTCCTTTAAAAACTTGCATACGGCGAATCAGTATTTTTAGCTGGATACGGTCGGCCAAAAATTAAAAAAAAAAAAAAACTTTCCGAGTCAAATTTCTACTAAACTAAAAGCAAAGACACACACAGTCTCAACTCTGAAGACTTGCACAAAGAGAACAAAACATATAATAATTTTCAATCAGTAGCTAGGCTTGTCAGATTTATTTTCACCTATTTCGCCAACATCGAAGTAAACAATCGCCAAAATAGCCAAAATAATTTATCGTTAAAATTTGCCTCTAATATATTCAAATAATATTTTTAAATTTTAAAAATATTTTTAACAGATCACAAAAATAAATTTAATCGAAATAGCTAAAATTTGTCAAAAATAGAAAAAAAGTCACCAAAATATATACATAAATATTTTGTTTTTTATTTAAAATACGAGATAGGTAATATTTTTACTTAGAACAATGAAAAATAGTGGTTATTATAATAAATGGACACCTAAACATACCCATCCTTAAGGTATTTGTCACCGTGTTCTTATTTAGAATATGTGTTATAGGAATTAAATTTATTCAACTAAAGATCAACAGATGTGTGCCACATGCCCTATTTGAATTCATAAAATTTATAGGATGTATTTTGCAATCGAGTTTTGTTGCAATTCATTATTGAAATCGATCTTTTTATTCAGTAATTAGCAGCATATAAATTAAAAAAATGTCTATGTGTTTAATGCACCTAGACAGAGATATCATCTATTTAAAAATCAAACGCATTTAAAACAAGTAAAAGTGCTATATTCGGCCGTGCCGAATCTTCTATACCCTTCACCACGGTGATTTTATTTATACAGACATGTACAGCATCATCCATATTGTTGACTCTATACTTAAATAAATAAAATCATTATTCATGAGTTAAAGAAATAGAAGACAAATGAAAACAAATTCCGTTTGCTACAATTGTCGCCGTGTTGTCAGCTACCTAATGATATTGAAGCCGACGCTACATCGTAAACTCTGACATTGTTGTAGAAATGCTTATTTTGCTTTTATAAAATTAAATTAATTTTTCAAAAACTTTTTGTTTGTATATGAATTTGTAATTTAAAATTTTGTGACATTTTCTTTTGTTGAATAAAATAGAAATTAGCCTAAGTTGACGACAGCCACATCGGTGGTCGTGTAGCCATGTAGTGGTCGTGTAGCCATGTAGCCATGTAGTTTATAGGTAAAAGATTCAAAATAATCTTATACCTATAAACGTATGTATTTTATTTTTGACAGTTTGTAGTCGGTATCCTGATGATGTCTATGTGCACCTAGGTTTTAAAACAGAGATATCATCTATTTAAAAATCAAAATCATTTAAAAAAATATGTTACTCTATATACACACATACATACATATGTATATTCTTAGTATTAATGATTTGTTATGTTACAGTCATGATTTTCATTTTCAAAGAAATATTGAAATTTTTGTTTTAATTTTTCGAAAATTGTGTGTAAAAATTTTTTGTAAAAATAATTTTTTAAAAATTTTTTGTAATATTTTAATCGAAAATTTTTTGGAAAATTTTTAAAAAAAAAATTTTTTCGAATATTTTTCTGTAAAATATCTTTTTGAAAATGTTTTGTAAATTTGTTTGAAAAATTTTTTTTGTAAATTTTTTTTGTAAAAATTTTTTATTTTAAATTTTAAAAAAAAAAAATTTTTTTTGTTAAATTTAGGACCTTTCTGCCGTCTATATTGAGTTAGAATGGTCAGACTAAAGCAAAAAGAAATCCTTACAAAAAAAATTTCCTCATATTGACACATGGGGGGTCCTTTTAACTGCTCCTATTTATAAGTGGGTACCCTGTGGGTCCATTGGCTACCTCTATGTGTATTGCTTTCTATTCTATCTCTAATACAAATCAAAGCAGAAAAACCCTACCAATCTAAAAACAAACAAAAATCGCCCCTCGCAGGGGGTTATTGATCCCCCGAGATCTGTATACACTGCTTGCGATCTACCTGTCGCAGTCTAATATTTATTTGACAGAAAAAGGCAAAACAGAATCATTAAAGCCGAAAAAAATTAAAAAAAACGTAAAAAAATATAGGTGGGTGTGGTTTTTGGCCCGTAGCCTTTAAAGGAATGATCCGATGTTGCTGAATTGCAATACCAAAATTTTCGAAACTATGCCTGACAGATTGGTGTGCTTAAATTTTTTGGTATCTCCTCTGGTGCCTTGGCAAATGACATTTCAACCCAAACACGGACAGACGGACATCGCTTAATCAACTTCTCTATGTATAAGGATCCAGAATATATATACTTTATGGGGTAGGAAATGAATATTGTAGAAATTACACACGGTATGACAAACTTATATATACCCTTTCCACCTGTGGTGAAGGATATAAAAATTCATTCGAATTACTAGCACATCAGGTACGAAACTAATGTAGCTGTACTTACTTAGTTAGAATATAATATTTTTTATAATCTTTCTAAAACAGAAGTTAATATTTTATGGTCGATAAGTATCCTAAAGTATGAATTAATTAATTATTAAAGAAAATATATAAAGAGAATAAAATAAAGATCAATTGTTTGCTTGGTAGTATAATATATAATAATAGTGTTTAAAGCTTTAAACACATAGACAACAGTAGCTACACCGCTACACGACTACAAATGCCTTTGGCTACAATCGACGCCGTGTAGTCAGCTACTGAATTATGTTGAAGACGACAGCTACATACTTCAGAACTATAAAAATATTGTAGAAATACATATTTACCTTATAAAAAAATTACTTTTTCAAAAAATACTACTTGCTCAAAACCGTTTGATTGTAAATGAATTTATATTTTTAATTTTGTGACATTTTCTTCTGTTGAATAAAATAAAATTGCCACAAACAAAAATAGAAATTAGTCTAAGTTAGCTACAGCCACAACGGTAGTCGTGTAGGCATGTAGCTATGATGTCGTCAAAATAATCGTCTTCATATAAACGTGTCTATTTTAATTTTGACATGTTGTAGTCGGTACCGTGCTGTCATCTATGTGTTTAATGCTTAAAGCTTAGTACTCTGTTCGAATTTGTGGAAAATGTTGAGCAACATCTACTATTTTACAAGGAAAATTTTACATTTAAAATGACACTCCTCCCACGTCATTTTGAGTCAATCGGACTAGTCCTTTACAAATGTCTGAATTATTTAAAAAGTATATTGATTCTACCCCACTGTACAATGTTGTAAACACAAAAAACTCAGTCGCAATATTTTTAACCTCTTTTTTAAACACGGATGAATTTGGATATTATTTTCTTGTATTTTGGATTTGATTTTAACCGGCCTTAAAAAAAAATTGTGAAAATAAAAAGCAGTGTTTTTTCTTGTGCATTTGTGAAGATTTTATATAGCCCACTTTTGGACCGATTAGGCCGACTTTGTTATTATTTTTCCTAAAAGTGCACTAAATTACAGTTACTTTTTTAAAACATGCGTGATTCACTAAAATTAATTCTTTTTAAAATTTTAACAATTATTCATAGAAACGAGGAACTCAATTTAAAACTGGGTTAATGAAAAAATATTTGTAATTTATTGCTGTAATTAATATTTGGAAAAAAATCCTTTAATAAATAAGCAAGCATTTTGCACAAAAACCAATTTATTTATTTTCCGTTTCCTTAAACGAATTTTATTCGCTTCAATTGTAAAAACTGCCTTAAATTATTAATGATATTTGCGGCAATGGTTTTTTTTATATACTCGTATGTAGAACAAATAAGTTAAAAAATTAATAAAAAAAAAAGAAAAATAAAAATAGCACGTGATTGACATTGAGTCATGAAACTATATTAATATAAAAAATATAGAATGAATTAGAATTAATTAATAGCTGTTGGCTGTTTAGCAACTCATTATCTGATGGGTTGTATGCAATTTTTTTTAAGATACTTGTACGTTAATAAATCAATGCTTGTTTTAATAACTTTTAACATCCGATTATTCGTTTTTTTAGGTTTTTTTTAATATTTTTTTTATTTAAATAACGGCTTCCACCATATGCCTGACGATTATTTTTATTTGAAATCTGTACATATAATAAAATAGTAACTCATTTCCGCCTGTCCGTCTGCTTTCATTTGTGTTCGCATCACGCAAAAACTACTGGATGGGTTTTAACAAAATTTTGTGAGGAGCTACCTTAGCATCCTGATTCCCATATAGGATACTCTTTTCCCAAAAAATATCTCATTTCCAAGAGAAAGTGGAGAAAAAGCAGTGAAAAAACGCATTTTCCGGTTTAAAGGTACTGAAATTTTCGGTTTAAAACTGGGATATTTTCAACACTATTATATTTTTACACACCTTTATACACGGTTATATTTCAACACACCTTTTTATTTTTGAAAGTGGTTTTTTTTAAAAACTATTTCGCAACATTAGCCGCGAATTGAATAAAATTTGTATTTGGTTTGTATTTTTACTTTGTGGAATTACATTGGTATTAAAATATTTTAAACACCTTTTACAGAGCTTAACAATAATTTTTAGAATTTTTTATAAATTTTTGAATTTTATTCAGGGATGGGTAGCTTTATATAAAGTAAATACAAAAACCATAACTGAAACACTGTAAAAGTATGAGTCTTACAATTGGTGTGGAATACTTTCAAAGCAACATATTGTCAGGATGCCCACGGCGTGGCGGGCACAGCTAATGATAAAATATGACAGTTAAAATTGGCAGTCGAAAAAAGGTATAAAAAAATTACGGTTAAAACTAATTCTTTGTCTTCGAAGAATCTTGTGGTACTTGCCCTAATAGCGCAGTAGCTAGCGATCACACCTACAGTGACCAAAGTCTTTGGTGGGAATCGGATGCACAACCTTCAGACTGGTAAGGTAGCACACTAGGCAACGGTAGGCTTCAATTTTATCCAAATTCCTATTCTTTTACACTTCATCATTAGTATTTCGTACAAGCAATCTTTCATCAGTCTTTTTTAGTCATTAGCCAATAATATAGATTTTTAACATTTGAGAGGGAGAATTTTACTTTATTTTTAATTGTTACAGAAACCTGTTGCGGAAAGTCATTCTCTCTGATTCGGATATTTGATTAAATTATCGTGACATAGACAATTTAAAAGTGTTGCTTAAAATGTGTATGGTAAGGTTTTGATTTGATTTGATTTTAAGATGGTGGATTGGAGACTATGTACGAGGTAAGCTTATATAAAATGCAACAATTTCAAATGTTTTAGCGAACTTAGATTTATTAGAAAAAAATTTAAGAAAACGAAATCAGTTGCCACACGAACTGAGGCAAACGATATTGCATGTCTAAAATGTTGCTTCTCGGCCACAAAACAAAGTCGATTCAGCATCGATTTGTAACGGAGTATTATGAGTGTATGTTATGGCAGGCTAAAAAGCAAAAATCGTATGTAAAGCCTGGTCATTTCCCCAAGGTGGATTCCGAAAGGTTATTCTATAATGAAGAAAATCCGGGAGACCTATTCTGAATACAATTGATTCGTTTGAAAATTTTTTTTCAACGAAAAACGTCCAGAATAAGCGACCACGTATACCATAATATTCCATAACGACAAAGCTCACATCAAATATACCCTATTGTGAGTTTTTAAAATCTGGAAAACATGTGCTGAATACTATTAATTCCTTTAATAATACCAATAGTCTAAAAATTTCCAGAATATGCGACAATTCTTGAGTCCATAATTTTTCATTATGACAAATCTCGGCGTCATGCTCAACCCACAGTTTAGCCCACACGTTGTATTTACTGTTTGTTGTAGTTGATGCAGAATGCTCTAGTTGTTGTTCAGTTTCCAGTTCAGTTTCGAGCAGAAAACTGGCATAGCTTCTGTAGGATAATACTTAAAATAAAATACATTTGATCAATAAAGACAATGGGAATTCATGCATACACCCAATACATCCCAGCAAAAAATTATTGTAAAATAAAACTCATGCCTTTTAAAAGCGGTTCTCATAAGCGCATCTAATAAGCGTATTCGAGAATGCTATAATTGTAAGACAATAATAAAAAACTGCTTCCTCTCTTGCTTACGAGGATAAAATTTAGTAAAACAAAGAGAAATCTCTTGCTTACGCAGATAAAGGTATGTAAGCGCATAAGTTTTTATGGAGAAGCAAAGAGACCTACCAAGTGGGACATCGCAAACAAAAATCATGCCTTCCTGAAGCAGGTTGGAAGGGAGAGTCTATTTCTCTCTCCCTTACAAACCTACTTACAAGTAAACGTAATTTTTTGCTGGGATATATCGAACCCTGGAATATATCGAACACTTATGTTAAGGACAGGCACAATATTTTAAAAAAAATATTTCATGTACAGAAATGGTCCTGTTACAGATTTATTCTATGTATAGCTAGATTTAGTTCAGTGTGGAACGGTATTTCTCCAGTAAAAGAAGACAGTGATGCAAACGAAATTTTCCTGGTAGTTAGATATTTAATCAGTAAACAAATCTATGGAAACAAAAATATTTTAACACATTTTGAGTTGTGTCAGTTTATGATTTAGTGTGCGGTATATTTTTTTACAATAAAGAAACTTAACATTTCTAAGATTTTAACTACAATGTGTGCTGCCATGTTTGGATGTCGAGGAAGTGTTAATAATATTTATTGATACTCATAAATAATTAAAACAATTTGTTAAATCTATTATTATATTTGGCCTTTTACTTAAATTTGTTTTTTTTTTTTTATGTTGTCGCTAAAAATGAAAAAATTGCCAATCATTTTGTTTTGTTCCCACCGTTTTGAGTTGTACAGTGTCCAGCAAGTATTAGTTGCTAAGTGACTACTAGTCATAAGCCGTTGTTTGTTGCTCAAGTGAAAGTATGCAAACTGCTGCAATGAAAGCCGTGTCATTTTTCCACTTGACAAGAAACAATTAACAATTAAAAGTTCGTTGTGTTTATTGTTGATTTTAGTGTTAGTGCAAATTTTGTAGTTTATTGTATAATTTTGATTTTTTTGAAAATCGAAATCGGGATTTCTGCAAAATAATTTTTTAAATTGAATTGGACAGGGATTTCGAATTAATTCAATTATTATTGTAAAAATGTTTTTTCCTTATTTTGGGATCTGTGTGTCTTTAACGGCATTCAGGCAATTATGGCTACCAATTAATTGCGCTACTTTCTTTGGGAAAGGGATATAGTAGCGATGCGACAGATATTAAGTTAAAGAAAGAAAGCTTCACTTTTGGCAACTGTAAAACAAGATTAACGTGAGTACCTGTCTACTCGGCCTAACCTCACGGTGGTCTTACCACCGAGTGAAACTTAGGCGTAGACTAGCGCCCCCATTGTGTAGTATAACAACACTTTACGATTGCCACCAATCCTTTTTTGTGTGTGATACAGTCACAATGAGTAGCAATTTATATAATATGGCAAGCCTTTCCAAGGCAAGCCTAGATCTACATTATAACCTCTTGCTTAGGGGTTTGAAGACACTCCAAACTCCGTCTGTTGAGAGTGCAACAGCACACTTGATCGACCGTGCACCATACCTACATAAATCGATCTTAAACCACAACCACCACGTGTACCCCCGAAGGGGACCTCACCAATAACCGGTCACAGATAGGATAGGCTCTCTGTGGGGCCACCGATTCCCGTGGTACCAGTCCTTTGGGCACTGGTCGGGCCTCGAAGAGGACCCGTGTTATAAAACAACAGACCTTTTCTTCCAGATTTAGGCTCTAGGAACCCTAGCGTCTGGTGCCCCTATTTTCCCCGAGTGAACCGCATCAAAGCATTTGCCATATTCCTGCAGTGACAATTAGAACCCCCGGGGGTACTTTTGGCAACTCTGCAATGCACGTCATATTTATTTTTAGAACAGTGTTACAGCGCCTCTGGTGTCAAGTAGATACATTATATAAGTATTTTGCTATAGAGTAATAACGGCGAAGGAAGGCACTGTATCAGAAAAACATGTATGTTCATAGTGTGTCGCAGCTAGGATATGAACCTGGCGAAGCAAGGCCACATACGCGCTCAATAGCCGACGAGCTATCCACCAAAAAAATCACATAAAAACTTGGATATCAATTAAATTATTCAATGCAGTGTTTAAAAGCAGCATCCAGAAATTAGTTTTTTATTTTGGCTATTGCCATTGCTATTATCGTGATTCACATTTGTGCTAAAGATGAATTACTTTATAATAAAAAGGTTTTATCGCGCATTTTTATTTAATGGCTTTTTTTTGCTTTGGCTTCTAAGAAAGCAATAGCACAATATTTTTATTCCAGATTTTCCTCTCATCCGCACAAGCTTCGTTATTTGCTGCTTAGGTCGATATTAGCATTGGAATGCAACATCAAAAGAGAATTTACAAATGTTTCAGAAACAATAATTGCAAGTGTGGATCGGGACTAAGCATATATGTTGGCTCGACAAACCAATAACATAAATATTTTTTTTTTTCTGATATGGTATAGTTTTTTTACAGCTTCATAACTAATGTGCTTACTTGACACAAGAGGCACTGTAACACTAAAATAAATGTGACTTGTAATTGCAGTGTTGGCAATGCATATGTGTATCCTATTTAATTCCTCTCTGTCCACTCGCCTACTAATGAAGAATTGCAGCTATAAAAGTTGCATAACGTAATTCGATACTAATAGAATTAATTGCTAGGAATAAGTGCCTGATTGTCACTCCTCCTAAAAAAAAGAAATACCAAATGAACTTAATGGAAGAGTCGGCACGAACCCTGAAAGTGTGAAAAACGTAATAGGAAGAAAACTACATAAATAACAACGGCAGCCGCCTAATACAATTCTGTAAGGCAAACGGACTTATTATCACCAAAATAATGTTCCCACACAAAGAAATCAAAGAAAAAAATACACAAGGGAGAGAGTTTCCATTAAGGAGCAATCAATGATTGACTCCATCATTGTTGTGCAGAGATAAAAAAGCTATGTATTGAACTGACCACTACCTAAAAACGTTTCACACTATAATACAAGTATTAATTATTTTAAACAAAATCAAACCCTGATCGCTGTTTGAAATTTCAGGGTTTCATTTTCCTCAAAAGTATTAATACTGTTATTATGATTAGCAAGCTCATATAATGTGTGTGCTCATAAGCTCATGAGCCAGTGATCATACTCGAACACAAACTAGCTTGCTGAACACATGCCTACTCATATCATAATATTAGTGAGCAAAGCTCTGTTTGTATTATAAACGCAATGAGCTAACCGAGTAAAACTTAGTTTCTATACTAGTAAGCGCCGTGTTTACTCGTCTCATGTTAGAAACACTTAGTTATGTTTAGTAGTTATTAGAACTTTTGGATAAGTCTTAGTGCTTTTTGCTTGCCCTAGTGGTGTTTTGTTTTTGTATTTCTTTCAAGAATTGAAGACCTGAAACTGAACGTAAGTAATGTTAAAAAATTCTTTGGCTTTTGTAGGTACAATCGAACTGTGTTCGTGTTTTACTCCAAGCCTAAAACTGTTTGAACTCGCTTAAGTTTATTGTTATTATGTTCAATTATTAATCATAATTATTCAAATTTTCTAATGGAAAATCTGCAAGCTCAACGCTTATTAATGTAGGGGGAATAACGAAGCCGACCACTTTCATTAAGGGTCCCTTTTCGACCCCCTTCCTCAACGCATTTAACTCGCTGGTCTTCAGTGTTTATTATCGTTACTACTGTAACTTGAATTCAATGAAATATTGTAATGAGCGTCCTATGAGCATCGTTTTTTGTGCTCGTGCAGTGGTTTATAATCAATCTGTAAGTCAAAACGATCGTTCTGAGAAGGGCTTTCATTTCTGAAAAATGTTTTTAATATATTGTTTGTAGTGGTCGGCACCATATACAACGCAGTTCCGAAATACACTTTACCTTTCAGAAAGCTATTCCATATTTGTGTTTGGATTATATTTAGCTAATACTTTCCGGGAAAACAAGATGCACATGACTCTAAAAATTCCATGCACTCAATTGTTTACACTACAATTGAAACGGAAATAAATTTGCATAAATATTTCCAATTTGAAATCAATAAAATTGTTGTGAATTTCTTTATTTATTTTTGTTTTTGTTTTTTTTTTTCTAAAAATATTTATTTACAATTGTTTAAAAAATACTTCCTAAACAACAGCAATAATGTTTTAGTTAAAAAAAATTAAATATAAAAGCAAACAACAATTTAATATGTTAAAAAACACACTTGTCTACACAATTAAGAATGATTGCAACTATTTATCATTTTATGCCAGTTCGGCTTAGCGTATTATGACAGACACAATGATAGACAAGCAGCTAACCAAAAATGGAAGTACTCGTACTATAACTAATACAATGCTAAAGAGAGAGAGAGAGGTAGTGAATAATTTTACAAATTAACGCAATACAAAAACTACTTTTTTATTTATTGTTCAACGAAAAATGCAAATTACACTGTGCAATAAAAAAAATTGACGTAACCAATTTACCTTTTTAGATGTACATATCAGAGAATGACAAAAGTATAATTTTTAGTACTGATTAAGTATTTGAGGCAAAAGATGTATAAATGTGTATAGCTACAGCTCAAACAACATACCATACCATACACACATACTCATATCAATTTCAACTTAAATAACTACAAGTATAGGCAGAGAATAAGTGTTCGCATACTTGTTCATTATTTTTCGCAATACAACTAAGTATAAGTAAAAGTTGGATAAAGTATTGGCTATACCCATACTTGTAAGTATAGAATAAGTACAAGTATGTAAATACTCTAAGTATACTTAGAGTATAAATACTCTAAGTATACTTAGAGTATAAATACTCTAAGTATACTTAGAGTATTTTATAAATATATGCAATTATATGTATTAATTATTTCACAATTTAAAAATACTTTCATTCATTTCTTCATCCTAATATAAAATTTATTTCGGTTTTCCATACTTAACCAATGTTCGGATATAAACTAAATATTGCCAAACATCATACACCTTTTTATACACACAATTCCTAAAAGTAGTTGTTTTACTTATAAGTATACTCAGAGTATTATAAGTACTTTTCCATACTTGTAAGTAATAGGTAGTTATAAGTATGGATATGACAGATACCCATCACATTCTCTATCTACAACAAATTGTACTCATACATGCATTACGTATACATTTTTAAGTTCGATGTGTATAAATAATGTTTGTTATAAGTATTGAGTACACCCATACTTATTTTGTGTAGATATTTTCTGTGTTATAAGTATAGGTATAACTAATAACTAAAAATATGTGTAAATACTTAACTACATTTATTTAATAAGTACTTTTTGTCAGTCTCTGGTACATATTATGATCTCCTATTTACAAAACAACATGCAGTTTTTATTTCTATGTAAAAATAGCTATTTTGGAAGAAGTTTATATATACATATATACTAAACCATATATCAAGAATAAATTGTCCGATTCGGTTAAAAAGGCGAATTTAATCTAACATTATTATACTCTTCGCCACTAGTGCAGGGCTGCCAGACGATATTGATGAAAAGTCTGCACTTTTTGGGAAAAAATCGCCCTTTTGGGCACTTCAGTTTTGAAAATCGGCACAAAAACTAAGTATTTGTTGAGGTTTTATTTGATATTTATTAATAAAAAATAAAAAAACAAAACAAATAACAAATTCTAATAGTTTTAGGGATTTTATAAACATAAATACAAAAATGAACACAATATTTTTTAAAAAGATAGATGACAAAATAATTCAAATTAATTTTACAAACTAAATATATCATGTCAGCCGACGAAAGGGACCTTATCTTGCCAGGGGTCAAAATTGAGTAATCGATGTTTTTCAATAAAGTACAAAATTCTGGACAAAACGCAAAAAATCAGGCACAAATCTGAGAAATTAACGAATTTATGTTGTTTTGAAGTTTTCAGTTCAAAAGTATAGTTTTGTTATAGTCGAGGTTAAAGTTGGACAACAAATTAGTTAAATAAAATCTATTTTGTAGTTGATCTCAAAATATCATTTGGTGCAACACAAACATAAAATGTTGTTTTGTCCCGTACTGAAAATTTTACCCTGGTAAGATAAGGTCTCTTTCGTTAGCTTTGTCACATATATGTTTCGTAATTATATGGTAAGAAATACATTTTTGAATTTTACATTTTTGCTAAATCGTATTTAATATGATAATAGATTTACTAAGTTTTAAATAATCTATAGAAAATATTCCATCTAAAGTTTCATTTTCGAAGGAACTTGGAAATTTTCGATATTCATTCCACATTTGCGCACGAATGTGGTAGAATCATAATTTGTTTCACAAATTCTGTTTAAATTGGAAGAGCTTTTGTGGAATCTTGCTTTATTTCAGCAATTCGTTGGCAAAAATTACAGAAATATTTGTAAATATTTCTTTAAATTCAAGAAAATCAAATTCTCGATACTCCGAATCTAACGCTTGTTTTTCATTTTCATCGAAAAAATTCGGAAATCCTTAAGGATTAAAATAGATTTAATTTTATTATTCATTATGACTATGGATTTAATAAACTTAGTGATTTAATAAAGTTAGCTTCAAAATCGAACCGTTTCCTTGAGCATTACTAGATAAAAATTTTCGCAGTTAATGAAAATATTGTGAATTTCAGATTTTAATATTAATTCTTTAGCATAAATTCCCAAATCAATTGATTTAAATTGCGAAAAATCGGCAATTGGCAATTTGTGATTTTTTAGTGTAAAAATCGTCAAAATTTCGAAAAACCGGCAGTTTTGGCAGCCCTGCACTAGTGTCGTTTTGGGCAATACTTACTTTCAACCCTATAAAGCATATAAATTTTGGATCCTTATAGCAAAAATAGTTGATTTAACGATGTCTCTCTGCCGTTGTTTGGGTTGAAATCGAAGATCCTACAAAACTTTTTAATATACCAATCCGTTAGATATAGTTTTGAAATATTTGGTTCTGAAAATTGGCCGGTAAATGTTACTTGATTACAGAAATAAAGTTAAGATTCACCTGCAAAGCCATTTAGTTGTTAAACTAGTAACCTGTGCTTATACATTTTCCGTTGTCAAGCTAACCAAACCTTCCGCGAACATCAGGATACTTTAGAGGACGAATCATTTAGAACGTACTAGTTATCCAAAAATGTTTAAACGTTTTTCCCGCACCTTATTAAAGATAAATTTTGCTCTGGTCAAATACCTTTATGTTTGAAGAACTTTTGTAAAAACAGGAGAAGCGTCGTCTAGTAGAATTGTCAGAAGATGCCTGAAAGGACAATGCTCATATCCCTTGTGTAGGAGTTGGGGACTATCTAAAACCCTGACACGCTACTGGTGCCTCTGTTGAGAGTGCAACAGCACAACAGAATACATCCCCGAAGGACCTCACCAACAACCGGTCAAAGATATTTGATGAAATCCATGTGGGAGTATCGACTTTCGTGGCACCAGTAGTGTCCAAACTACTGCGTCACGATCGCTAGTCTATCAGTCTGGGGGTTGCGCGTTCGATTCGTTTTAAAGACTCTGGGTGTTTTCTGCTGTCTGGAGCCAGTAGGTTTGGAGCACAACATATTTTGAGGACATTCAGAAATTCTACTATTTAAAATGGAAATAACGTATTGAGTAAAGGAAAAATATTAAAAAAAAATATTCTTATTTAAAATAGCCAGTGACTTTTTCTTCATCTTACCTATGTTTTGGGTATAAATAACTAAAAAGGTGACGACCAGTTGTGGTAAAAAAGTTGTATAACTTCTAAAGTCTTGTAAAGTGAACCGGCAGGTGTTCTATTTATTGCTATCAATCAAACATTTTCTTATCTCATTTTAAAATCACTGGTAAATTACATGTTGTACAAGTTGCAATATGTTTAATTTCGCGGAATAATAAAGGTTGAAGATTAAACATTCACTTGTCATAGGGTTTCTCTTCGGATATTTCTCCATCCCGATTTTCGGAAAATCCACAAACATATCCTTTCCCATTTTGTTTGAACGTGTTATATACCATGGGGAAGAAAGAGCTTTGAACTTATAAAGTTACATGGTTATTTAAGCGAATAGAGAGGTGTTTACGCAGTATGAATGTGATATATGTAAGTGAATTTTTGTTCATTCACTTTTATTTTTAATTTTTCAAACATTTTTAAAAATTGAGTGCAGAGAAAGGTCGTGTAAATATCGTGATTGTTCTAGAGGACTCAAGAAAAATTAAAAAATGCGTCATGAGCAAATGGCGAAATTAGGACTCAGTTATTAGTTGGCATAACCGAAGTAAGGGAACTCCAACTTCAACTGGTTCAGTTAAATAACTTTTATATATTAAAACGCATAAACATTTTTTAGTTACTCAATTAGATTTTAATTAGTTTCAGATCAAGTTTAATTTAATGTTTAATTGATTCAATTATTTTTTTAATTGGAATTTTGTTTTGTTCTTTCGTAATTAAGTTTATAATTGAATCAATTAAAAAATTAATTAAAACTAAATCTGAGATTAATTAAAACCTTTTAGTTAAAACCTGGTGCAAAAATTATTGTGTGTTTGTTCGATAGTATTATGGTTTTTTCTGAATACTAATTTCGAAATACATAATTTTTCACTTAGAATTAGGTGCAGCTTACTTGTTAAATATTGTCTTATCAAAAAGCTTTTAAAAATAATTCTACTTTTGTGTGGCCTTTTTCTGGTCCAGGAAGCATTAGTATCTAAGAAACCTTCCACTCTGTGGGAAAGTACTATAGACGATAAATTAAATATAAAAATATTTTTTTTTGATTCTATAAGGAGCAAAGCAAATAACACGTAGGAAGCAAATTTAATAAATTGTTACTAGTTTTATCAAAACCAGGGGGGGGGGTTTCTATAGAGGACTAATCAGTAATTAACCTTATAATATCACGAAATTTAAATTATGCATACAAACTGCGGGAATCCCGAAAATATATTCGAAATATTGTCGCTTAGCGGGAATCATTATTTGGCCGGATATGAGAAACCCTATTTTAAACATGACTACCGCTACATGACTACAAACGCCGTTGGCTGCAACTGTCGCCGTGTAGTCAGTGTTGAACAAAATGTTTTTTATACTTGTTTAAAATACACTGTGTAAAACAATTAATTTTTCTAACCATTTTGGTTATGAAATTTATGTTATTGGGCAAATATTGTATATTTTTTCAGTTCAACTTACTGTGGAACAATGAAACGTTTTCTAATATACAATTTTGTATAAACTCACAACCATGCTGCTATTATTTTAACCCGAAATGATTTGTAATACTCATTGTATTGATTAATCCAATAGTCAGCTACCTAATTATATATATGCCCACACACGTTGTGTGCGTCGTAACAATATTTTGTAAAGCTTTGTAAAAGATAGACAGGAAATAAGTTTTTCTTTTTTTTAAACAGCACCATCTGTTGTGCAACATTACTTAAAATATACTGCTTTCAAATCTAAAAGATACCTTAAAGTATGCTTTATACTTTCTCTTGGAAATAAGATTTTTTTGCAGAAAAATAGTATCCTATATTGGAATCAGGATACTAAGGTACCCCCTCACCAAATTTTTTTAAAATCAATCCAGAAGTTTTTACTTGATGCGAACACGAAGAGAAATACAGACAGACAGACAGAAAATGAGTTACTGTTTTATTATAAGGGCTGAGCCATTTCGAGGTTCCCTACTTTTCAAAGAAAATAAAAAAACACAGAAAATTCAAATTTAATGGAGAATGAACATTCTTTGGCATTTATTTTTTGAAGATTAAGTCTATCAAATGTTGGCCATTGCTACGTCGCAGATGGTCCATCCGTTGAGTCCAATTTTCGATGACTCGTTCGAGCAATTCGACTGGTAACTGGCGAATGACACGCATGATGTTTTCCTCCAAGGCCTGAATCGAAGCGGAGTTTTTCGCATAAACTTTAGACTTTACATATCCCCACAGGAAAGAGTCTAACGGTGTGATATCACACGATCTTGGTGGCCAATCGAACGGACCAAAACGTGAAATTATATGCTTACCGAAATGTTCTCTCAATAAATCCATTGATTGATGCGAAGTGTGGGAAGTGGCGTCGTCTTGCTTAAACCAAATGTCGCCGAGATAATGAGCTTCAATTTCAGGCATCAAATAGGCGGTTATCATGGCGCGGTTACGTTCACACCGGCATCATTTTTATAGAAATATGGACCGATGATTCCACCGGCCCACAAACCACACCAAACCTTTGTTTTTTCTGGATGAAGTGGCACTTTAGAATCTCTTCAGCTTGGTCTTCGTCCCAAATGGGGCAATTTTGTTGGTGTACATACTCATTGAGCCAGAAATGGGCCTCATCGCTAAACGAAATTTGCCTCGTAGGATCTTCTTGAAACTTTTCAAGAGTCCATAGAGCGAAGCGATTTAGGCGTAAGTCTTTCCATTATAAAATGGCAACCAATGACATGATATGACGTGATCTGTCAAAAAAAGGCTATTGAAAAAAGTACCTCGAAATGGATCGAAACGTCTTAATTGTAAATGAATTTATAATTTTTAATTCAAAATTATTCTCTTCTATTTGATAAAATAATATATTTTTCTCTCCCTCTTTTTCTCAGCTTTTATTGCTCATTGTCGCTTACGAAAATATAAATTAGTCTAAGTTTGCTACAGCCAGAAAGGTGGTCATGTAGCCATGTAACTATGATGGCATGAAAATAATCGTCATCTTATAAACGTGTGTATTTTTTATTTTATTTTAATGTAGGGGGAATATCGAAGCAGACCACTTCCTTAACGGGTCCCTTTTCGACCCCCTTCCGTCCTCTATGATTATAGACAATCAAAATGTAATTACGGCAACCTTAACCTCATAGAGCCACGTGCTACAACCAGCCTTTAATCCTGACTTTAGTGATTAACGTGTGTATTTAACTTTTGTCAGGTTGTATTCGGTAGCCTGCAGTCGCCTATGTGTTTAAGGCATAATTTGGAAATTTTGGAATATAATAAAACGATACACACACATACACATATTAAAATTTATTTATTTATAAATTATTTTATTTATTAGTTAAACATTTCGTAATTCCCTACAGAGTTTCCACTTCGGGGGTTCTAGTCATTAGTTGCTAAAAATCAATTAATGTCATTCTAATGCCGTTTTAGCTTGTGTTAATACTAAAATAAAATAAAGATCCTGTTAACAAATGCGTTCGTTGTTTAAGAAAAAAATCGGTAACGCAATTTCAATTTTAATTGAAATATTTTAAATTCTTGGTCATTACAAACACACATACAATTGGCTTAACATGATTTTAAAGCCATTTAAGTACAACTAGATCTAGGCTTTGTTGTCAACAAAATTTAGACAATCTTCTTAGTACTACAAAGTGACCGCAATATACCATGTAGGGGTTCAAGTTAACAAAAATGAAAAATAATTTAAAATCAGGTAGTTGTTTGTTGCGGCTTTTGCTAACAATTTTTAAAGAGTTAAATCAAACGAAAGCCACTTTAATATGAACAGCGATCAAGTGAAGTCGTCAACGTTTTTGTTACAAAGCTTGCGACAAACATGCCGTTGCTTTTGTAAACTATAGAACTTAGCCGGCGAAAACTACTTAAGTCATTATAAATCAATATTTGTATTGATTTTAGTATGATCATATGATTGAGAATTGTTATCAACTATTTACTAGTATAGGTAAAGTGCACAGTGGGGCCAATTGGAAATAATTTTTATGCGAGAATTTGGAACACTGATTACGGAAGGTTAAATGAGGCGATATCTGATATAAAGAATTTATAAAATACTAGCTATTCCGGCCACCTCGTGAGCGTCCTTACAATATATTGTTCGATTTTGCTTGTAAATTAGTCCACACCAAGTTTTAAGGCCCTTACTTTTATGGTTTATGTAATTACTTTATATGGAGGTACCCATCCCTAAGTAATTAAAAAGGAACATAGGCTTTATATGAAATTCTAAAATTTATATAGAATTCGAAAATTATTTTAGAGTTCTGTTAATAGTGTTAAACATTCCCCGCTGACTATTTCTCTATTTACTCTTGGAAATGTGATATTTTTACGGAAAAAGGGTATACTATATTTGAACTGGGATATTAAGGTACCTCATCACAAAATTTTATTAAAATTCATCAAGTAGTGTTTACATGATGCGAACACAAACAGACAAAAATTCTAAAATTCACTGCTTTGTATTCCATTTCGATAACATCAGCAAAAAAATTTTCAAAATATATTTCATGTACAGAAATGGTCCTGTTACAGGTTTATTATATGTAGAGATGCTAAGCAATATTGATTACTTCAAAAGAAAAACTAGACATTTAAGAAGTAGTGTCTATCTCCCTTTTTATTGATTTAAGGCTTTATTTAATATTCTTACAGATTTGGCTATATCAGCCATTTTGTTACAATTATTTCTATTTTGTAGCTTAACGAATTTTTTACTGTCCGTGAACGTGATATTTTTTTATTTTTGATGAGCCCCAATGTTGCCATTGCCCAGAAAAATGTTTTTTGGGGATCTGGCATCTTTTCACGATTTAAATTTTTAACGCAAAATAGAATAAAACCAATCGTGTTGAAATTAACTTAAAATGCTTTAAATCACCTAAATTTGTTGAATTCAATCTCAAATGACTTAATTACTAACAATTATAAAAAAAATTATTAAACTTAAAATATAAATGTTTTCGTTCTCTTAAAATTATTTGCAATTTTATGAAATGAATATTTTATTTTATTTGTGAGTTTTTTCGATTTTGCTCTTAATCAATTCAACTGGAAAATGGCTAAAACAAAATATTTAATTTTTAATTAATTTTTATTGCTGGTATTGGAAAAGTAATTAATTGCTTTATATTTAAACGCATTTTTATTACGATATTTTTTCTATTTTGTCATAACTAGTAAGTCTATAAAATATTGTTTATTTTATAAAATTTGACATTCAATTCATGTTTAATTAATGAATGCATTTGTTTCGTTGTGTAGTGCAATTTTTTTATTTAATCAAAATAACTCTTGATATAAGGGGTGTTTTTTTTTTTTGTTGTCAGATTTACAAATCGTATTGTCAGTTCGGGAACGTTTAGTCCCCATATTCTGTTTAGTAATGAGGCTCATGTAAATTAGTATAATTGTGGTATTTGGCTTGTTAAATATCCATGATAGATTCTCCAGGTACCGCTACATCGAATTGAATGGGGTGTTTGGTGATACATTCACTAAACATCCAACATATAGGGAAGGCGTTATTGCATTAATATAATCGAGCGTGAGGCAGTAAATCGAGAATCGCTGCAGAGCCTGCATACTGGATTTACACAAGATAATTAGATGCATAATAACCTTCAGTGGTTTTTAAATAATTAAAATAAATGTAAATAAATAAATAAAAATAATTTATACTATTAATAAAACTGTAACAGGACCATTTCCGTATATGAAATATCTTTTGGAAAATTTTGTTGCTGGTGCAGATAGTAATCGAAATAATCTGCGTGTGTTTGCATCATTTAAAAATACTGAATATATTTTAATAAAATTTCGTGATTAGGCACCTTAGTATCTCCGTTCAAATATAGGATACCTCTTGTAAGGGCCGATGTTGATTTTGAATAAAACACAAAATATTTAGGAAATTATTGTAATTTCTGTTTATTTTGATAACATTGGTATGATTCAATTATGTATGGAACAAAATATCGGCCAAATGGCCGCCGCGACCTCGGCGGAACATCTCCATCCGATGCTCCAAATTTTCGATGACGCTGAGGCATAATTGAAGTTCTCTGCCGTTAATTATCTCATCCTTTAGCTCTTGAATTCTTGCTGGCTTTTCGACGTACACCTTTTCTTTCAGATAACCCCAAAGAAAGAAGTCCAACGGCGTCAAATCACATGATCTTGGCGGCCAATTGGCATCGCTACCACGGCCATTCAATTTGTCGTACAAAAGAGCCATTGTTTCGTTAGCTGTGTGGCAAGTGGCACCGTACTGTTGAAACCACATATCGTCCACATCCATATCTTCCAATTCGGGCCATAGAAAGTTCGTTATCATCTCACGATAGCTAACACCATTCACAGTAACTGCCTGACCGGTCTCATTTTCGAAAAAATACGACCCGAAGATGCCGCCAGCCCGTAAACCGCACCAAACAGTCACTCTTTGTGGGTGCATTCTGTTTTCGACAAGCACTCTTGAATTATAATTCGCCCAAATGCGGCAATTCTGCTTATTGACGAATCAACTGAGGTGAAAATATGCCTCATTACTGAAGATCAGTTTCTTCGAAAATTGATCATACAACGTTTCCATTACTTGCCACCATTCTGACCATTGCTTGATAGTGTATCTTTACATGGTTTTAATTAAATTAGTCTGAAATTGAGATATGTTAAATTAAATGCAGAAAAAAACTTGAAGTTTAGGTGTGGTTCACACTCAACATCGCCTTAAAATTTAACTACCCATTATTTCATTTCTAAGAGATAAAAAAGAAAAAATTTGACAGCTTGACAGCTTGACAGCACCTTTAAATTTTTATATACATAACTCTACAATAATTCAGATGAAATTTAAAGTCAAGCTTAAGTTCGTTTTATTCTCTCTAAGAAAGAATAAATTAAATTACAAATTAGGTCATAATATAAATATTTAGACACCAGCAGAGCGGAATGTACATTTTTCTAGACAGCTACGTCCGTCGCACTGTGGTCAATATTTTGAGATAGCGGCCAAAACTCCTTTTGGTTTTTGTTCTCTGATTTTAAAGTTATTAGACTCATATGAAAGTAGACAGTCGTAAACCTCGGGAGCCAAAAAATTAGAACTCTATTTCAACTATTTCACTGAGAACAGGGTGATCCAAAATGGGCTTTTTCAGAATTTAGTAAATTTATGATATTTTTAGTTAATTTTTAAAGTTTAAATGATCATAACTTTTTTGTTTTTCAAGATTTTTGGACGAAATAAATTTTGTGTTGTAACTTAACTTATTTCCTATTACTGGTAAGAAAAATTGAAGCTCTACTGTTTTCAGAACAATTTAAATATTTTTTTTAAAAAAGGTCAAATTTCTCGGAAATTTCCTACTTCATAGAGCACAACTCCTGTGAGTCAAGCTGAGTCAAAACACAAATTTACTATTTTGTAGCCCTAACTCTCCCCTACATTCCTATATATACATGTCCATGCATCGGGACTGCACTTTTTGAGCTACAGCAATTTATCTGACCCAAGGTAAGATATTCGGTACAAATGCACGTCATATCTTTTGAGAAGTTATTTGTACAAGAGTTCTTATAAAATAATTCTGTTGAAATTAGGAGAAGTTGGCCCATATTTGGACGTAGTCCACATAGGAGGGTGTATCAAAATTTTGACAAAAATTACAATAGAACTCTCAAATTATGTGGTATCTAGCAATTCATTTGGAAAAGGTAAAAAATGATTTTTTTGCTATCTAATATTACATAACTTAAATACCTGAAAATTGCAAATAAATTTAAAACCAATGAAAATAACTGGTAAAACCAAGTACCTGTTATATTATGTTTCAAAGAGGTAAAAAGGATCATGTTGAAACTTCGAGCAATAGTATATTAATCCATGTATTAATTTTTTTTTCTTCATTATTGTTTAAACAATGGCTAAATTCAGTTATAGTGTTCTATCTTATATATATTTTGAACGGAAAGATGAAAACGACATTATTTTACATATAATGAATAATCCATTCTTCAAAATATGCGACAAACAAGAAATAAACTTATTTTTAAAAAGCCATCAGTAACTACCACGGAAACTGGAAAAGGTGGTCGACCAGCAAAGCCAATTGATAATTGTAGTGAAAGATCACGAAGACGCAAGCTTAAACATATCAATGAAGAAGTTTCTTGTAGCATCATAAAGGATTCATTTCTGCATCAAATTCAACCATCGAAAACTAAAAAGAGTAAAATTGCTCTCATTGAAAAAATAGTGGAAGCAAGCCTCAGACGCACAAAAAGGATTTTAGAAAGTATGCCGACACCAACTGAAGAAAATAAATTTACTCCAGAAGAAGCATTTGCACTATTTTTGGATTTGAAAATGACTAAAAACCAATATACAGAATTGCGGAAGCGAACCAATGAAAAAAATTGTGGAATTTTTCCATCATATCGAGATATAGTTTCTGCCAAAAAATATTGCTTACCTTCACCAACTGCTATTAGTGTAACTTCAAGTTCAGCAGAAATAAAATTGCAGGATCTTCTTGAACACACTGCAGAACGATTATTAAAGACATTTGATGCTGACTATTTAAAGAAGTTTAAAAATTGCAGCATGACTTTAATTTCTAAATGGGGATGGGACAATGTAATGCGGAAAATTCATCAGATGCCAATTTATTCATGATTTCTTTCGTTCCATTACGTTTAACAAAAATTTATTGGTTCAGAGCCGTCAACTAGTAGAGCTGCAGAGATAGATGTATGGAAGAATGAAATTCTCTCGTCAACAAAATTTTGTAGACCAATAAAGTTTGCTTACAAAAAAGAAACTGAAGATGTCATAACTGAAGAAGTTGGCAAAATAAGAGATGAAATTAAAGAACTTCAACCAGTGATATTTGAATTTAATGACCAATCCATCGAAGTTAACTTTAAAATGTCACTTACAATGATCGATGGAAAAGTTGCATAAGCTTTAACCGAAACAAAGTCTTCGTCAAGCTGCACCATATGCCAAAAAACATCAAGTCAATTGAGCCAACCACCAACACAAGACGATAGTTTTAATGAAGCATATGAATTTGGAATGTCACCGCTTCATGCTAGAATTCGTTTTATGAAGCATATTCTTAAATTGGGATACGATTTGGAATTTGGCCCGTTAGGCGAAACAATGAGAAACAACAAAGAAAATTTGGAAAAAAGAAAGCAAAAAAAAAAAGATATTCAAGAAAAATACCGTGAGATAAGCCTTATAATTGACCAGCCAAAGCAAGGAGAAGGAAATTCTAATGATGGAAACACAGCAAGGAGATTTTTTTTTTTCGATCCAGAAACTGCAGCTTCTATAACTGGAGTAGATTATGATTTAATACGACGATTCCAAATCATATTAGAAGTTATAGCACGTAGCAAAAAGATGCTAATGATAATGCCAACCACAGTTCACAAAATTTTGTTCCATACGGAACAAATAATTCAGCACAATATGCTTCCAATTGGAGATCTCTCAGAAGAAGCGCAAGAAAAAAGGAACAAAGACTACAGATTCTTTCGCGAGCACAATACAAGAAAAATTTCCCGATATTGTACTAATGAAGATTTTATTAATATTTTGTTGTGCACATCAGACCCATATATGTTCAGTATTCGACAAAAATGGAAATCAACCTCATTAGAGTTAGATGAAGAAGCTAAACAACTACTGCAAAATGAAAATCAAAGCTATTTGAAAGAAATTTTTACTAATATTGTTTAGTTAATACTAGTTTAAAAATTATAATTTGTTCTAATTTTATTATAAATTTTTATTAATACATTTAAATAAAATATATGTGCACTTTAAATCAATAGTAAAAGTTTACTTAAAATTTTATCGATGTTGTGTTCTGTATATAATATATCCAAATGGTATTGATATTGTGGGGAAAATCAGTGTTATTTTTCAGTTTAATCCTCACAAGAATAAGCTTTCTTCCAAAAAAAAAAACAACCTTTGGCCCCTGTGAATATTGAGACTAAATAAATGTCAGGGGCCAAATGTTGGCATTTTCTGACCAAAATTAAGTTTAGGAATAATAAATAAGTGGTTGCAAAACACGATTGAAGAAAATAAGAAATTATAAAAAAATACCTATTTAAAATGTCAAAATATTCAACTTTTACATGGAAACTCAACAAAATATTAAATTGCATTTTTAACTCCACATTACTTACTTTCCTATCAGTCGATTTTTACGTTTGAACACGCAAATTGAAGCTTAAAGTCCCTCCTATTGAACAAAACAAATTGCGTAAAAAAATACCAATCCGGCAAAAGTTATAGAGTTTTGACCGCTATCTCGCGAAATTGACCACTGTGCGTCGTCAGCACTCTTCGTATCTATCTACTTACTATAATTTTAGAATATTCTATTAATTTTAGGATTTAGGAGTAGTTACCAGGGATGTGTACCTCTATATGAAGTAAATCCATAAACCAATCTGAAGCACTATAAAATCGTAGGAGTATTGATATTTGGTGTGGATTACTTTGCTTACTAAGCAAGGCTGGAATTCGTTTATTCTTACAAGCTATTTATTAAGGCTAAAAGAATTATTTTTACAAATTGTGTCATTAATTTAAAGAAAGAATTTTTATTTCTATTAACCAATCAATCTCAGTTAATAGAATACGAGAAATTTGTTCTAAAAATCTAATTTCAGTTGTTTAGAACGAAGTCTTCCACGACTTGAAGTTTATCTCTTGTTAAAGAATATTTCTTTACATAAGTGTGATAATATTTACAAACAATTTTTTTGAGTATAACTTATTATGGTTTTTATTTCGTTTAATAATTTATCATCTGCCATCTCTTTACTTTTGTGTCACAAATGTACATTGCTTCGTTTCAAGTAGCAAGAAAAGAATATTGAACAATTTTAAACTATAGTGTTGCCAAGTTTAATTACCTGTGATGTGTCATAAGCTCTGGTATTTCTTTCGTTGCACGCTGGATTGGCCCTTTTTATTATGTACTAATAGTGAGCACTGCGTCAGCACAAAAAACAAAGATCATGAGACGCTCATTATTTCATTGAATTCATGTCTGCTCATTGCTCACGAGTAACGATGAATGGACAATAATAAACAGTGAAGACCAGCTAAATATGATGAGCTTGTAGAGTTTCCATACCCAAGTTTGAATAAGCATGGGTAAGTGTTAAACATAAGAACAATGAATTTGGGCGAGTTCAAGCAGTTTTTGCTTTGAGTGAAACACGAACACAGTTAAGTTGTACAAACAAAAAATACAGATTTTTTTTAACAACATTAGTTGCGTTAATTTTCAGGTCTTCATTTCTTAAGAAATACAAAAAACCTCTAGGGCAAGCAAATGCACTAAGCATTATCCAAAAGTTCTAACAACTACTAAACATAACTAAGTATTGCGAACATGAGACGAGTAAAAATGGCGCTACTAGTATACAAAGTTCGATTTACTCGGTCAGCTCATTTCGTTTATAATATGAGCAGAGGTGTGCTCACTAATAGTATGGCATGAGTAGGCATGTGGTCAGTAAGCTAGTTTGTGTTCGAGTATGGCCGCTTGGTCATGAGCTTATGAGCACATCCATAAGATGAGCTTGCTCATGCAACTGTTATGTACATATCTGTTGTAGATAGGTTAACGGCCGAACATCGAGCATAGTGTATACTGGACCTGGTTAGTGGTTAGGGAAACTCCGATGTAAGGCATGAGTAAAAGAAAATAAGTCTAAATAGTTTACATGTGTAACATACCGATAAAATTATTAACTTAAGTTATAAAATTTCAGTGCATTATTAAAATCCTAAGCTGTACACCTTCAACAAAAAAAAAACCCTTTACAATAAATATTCATACAAAAATTATGAGATTGAATTTGTTATAAATATGAAGTTTTAAATAAACTGCACTTAAAGAAATCTTATATTTAAAATATTTAAACCAAAACAACATTGAGTTTTTACACTCATTGGCGTAGGAGAACATATTTTCTAGTGGGGGGAAGGCAGAAAGAATCACTTGGAAAATAATTTTATGAAAATAAATATAAAGTCAAATTTTTAAAAATTCTGAGGGGGACAACAGTAAGTCTAGAAGGGGAATAACACCCCCAGAATGGCCTTTCTACGCCAATGTTAATACAATTTTATTTTTGAGATTAACGACCGAATTCTTCAATTCTTAAAAAACTCAAATAAAAATATTGGGTTTTAAATTGTTTATTGTCTTTAATTGTCGGTTTAAATGTGTTTGGTGATGATTTAGTTTCTAACAGTATTTTTAACAGTAAATCTCTCTGTGTAGTTGGATTTTTTAAATGATTTTTATTATGATTTCAAATCTATTCAAACCCGAAATCCTTCACAAAATATTGAAAATGTTAATTGTTATAAAGTTATTTTTAATGATTATTAATAACAAAGATGTTGATCTACAGCTAAAAGCGCCGGTAATAGTTGCCTCTGATAATATCGAGACTTTTAGATCGAACAGCGTCCGTATCGAAAAAAACACAAAAGTAAAGATAAGATTTGATTCCAACTAACGATCAATAAAAAAAACTTTCGTGAATTTAACAAACAAATATTTTCAATATCAATTCAATTCTTTAAAAATTAGTGGAAAATAAAAGTTTTTTTATATTTTATCTTAACGCAAAACCATATAAAGTAATGATTTACAAATAATGATAACGATGAAAGTTCACAAAATACTAATCCTCAGTGGGGAAGAAACAAAAAATTTAAAAAATAAGTCGGTATTTTCTAAGCTACTAGTACGATCGCAATGAAATTTTATATGAAAATATAACGAGTTGTATTTGAATTTGATGATTAACTATATAGAAATATCAGGAATGTGAGTGTGGGTTTTTAATATAGGCCATGTTGGACATGTAAAATGTTTAAACAATGGGCATTTGGGGTTCTAGAGTCCAAAGAGTAAACATGTAACCCTATTTATATTGCTACGATGTCTGTCCGTCTGCCACAGGCCTTAATCTCCATAACCGCAATAGGTAGGCAATTGAAATTTTCACAGAAGGTTTATTGCTATGGCCACTATAACAACAAATATTGAAAATTAAAATTATAAAACTTTTAGTAATAAAATTAAAATGAATAATGGTGCCCCGGTATGCTACTAAGTAGTATGCTAGTCTATAAATCTAGGGGTTGTCGGTTCGATTCCCAACAAAAACTTCTGGATGTTTTACTACAACGATATTTAAGTTAAAATACAATTTTTAATTGTATTTTAACATTTATTAACAAAATATGGTGTATGTGTATATGATGGTGTGCATTTTTATTGCAGAATTATGAATAGCATACCTTTAGGGGGAAATATCAACAGACAAAATAGCATAGTGCCATGGGAGCGTAGTATTGTGTTGTTTCACAATTTTCTACCAATAGTAGCTTGCTTTTTTGGCTTTTAATTTTATGTTGTTACGAAAATAAGTGTTGTTAACTACCTTAAAGGCCATAGCAAAATTTGGATATTTAAGTCTTATTTATGTTGCCTTTAATGTAAAATCTACTGTCGTTCTAAACCGTTTGTATGTACCTAAGTCCGACTCGTAATTACAAGTAGATTTATTTATTTTCTTACATTTCTCACATTGCTTAAACCGTTGTCAAACCTTTAAAACAAAAGTGTTTGCTTTTGCTAATTAATTGCATTTAAAAATAAATTTCTTTAATTTTTAGTATCTTGGTCTTTGATCATTCTTTTTGCTAAAACACATTTTTTGTAAAACATTTTATTTGTTACTCGCTAACCCCGATGCGCTTTGCTACCCCTCAACTAAACCTTTGGAAGTAAAAGTATTACCAAGCTTAAAATCAAAACCGCAAACACATTTAGAGAGTGTCAGTATTGCAGTTATCTAGATATATATATATATATATATAATATAGGATAATTACTTCATATGGAGGGTACCCGGCCCTACCTTTAATCATTAAGTTTTAAGTTGAAACCACACGTTTTTCCCAAAGTATACAATTTCAAAACTCTACCTTTTATAGTTCCCTATAATACGGAAGTTAGTAGTATGTAATATCAAAACCTCACCTATATTTGTTCCTAAGCTAACATAAATATTTACTTTGAATGGAAGTTACCAATACATAGCACATTAACAAGGGTGTTCCTCGTATAAAATTTCGAGACTCTACCTGTTGTAGTTATCTAATTACAGATAATAAGTTTTCTCTTAGTATGGGAGTTACCATGCCCATTGTTCCAATCAAGACGTTGCTTGTGAAAAATATCTAGTGTTTACCTATTATAGTTCTCTAGGCACACGATTATAATTTTGCACTTTGTATGAAAGGGGCTCGGCATCTGTTCCAATCCATCTGGTCTTTTTTTAGTCTATGCACGTTAATAAGGGACAACAAATAGTGGATAATTTCAAAATCCACCTAGTATAGTTCTTTGTGTACAGGATAAAAGTTTATCACTATATATGGGAGGTAACATGCCCACTGTTTCAATCTTCATCATCAATTGGCCCAATTATGCATATTGATAAAAAGGCTAGTGGTTCGAAATTTCAACACTATACGTGTTGAAGTTCCCCAAGCACATTATACAATTTTGTACTTTATATGGGAGGTACCACGCCCACTGTACTTATCCATTCTTTTTTTATTTAACTATGCATATTAATATGGGATTTACTTGTGCAAAATTTCAAAACTCTGGCAGTTCCCCAGACACACGATGATAATTAATCACTGTGTATGAGAGATTCCACGCCCACTATTTCAATTCATCTAGTTTTTAGCTTAACTATATAGCATATTGATGACGGAATAACTCGTGCAAAATTTAAACACTACGTATTATAGTTCTTTAGGCACACGATAGTAATTTTTCACTTTATGTGGGAGGTACCACGCTGACTATTCCGATCCATTAATAAGAAAATTTCAAGGTTCTACTTATTACAGATCCCAAGTAAAACGTTGACAAATATTTACTTTGTATGGGAAGTGCACGACCACATCAAAGAAATATAAATATATCCGATTTTACCCACCATATATCTGGTAACAAACTGCGAAAACGGTGGAGCGAAAGATCGTTCCACCGGTGTAGGCAGCTATAGCTTTCCGATGAACAAACCAGCACATTAAGTGCTTTATAAGTACTGATATATAAAGATTTTAGGCTTTTCTAAAAATCCAAATGTGGACTGTTAGCAACATACTAAGAAATCTAATTTTGGGATTTTCGTTAATTTTTGTGGAAACTGTGTATTTTTTCAAGTGCAATGATATTTTGTTTTTATTGCTACAGAATATTTAATTGCATAAAACATATACATGTGATGAAAATATCGGAAATATCGGAAACAATTTTGGTCAGTTTTTTATATTTTTTTAGAGAACATATTGTTGTACTAGCCTTTTTATTTGTTAAATCTGGTCAGACTGCAAAAATCATAATATTAAACATACATGTGCTCTTAGTGATTTACGAAAATCAATTACCATCCCTGAACCAAATGTGGAGTTTCTGGGCATAATTAATTGAAAAAAAAATAAATTTTGTGATTTTTGTTTTATTTTTTGGAATTTGCTACATAATATTTTTATATTTACAATAATATGTGATCGTTAATATAAATGTTATGATATCGCGTTTGTGCTTCAACAGTGTATGATTTCAAAATTTTTTGCACAAAACTGATTAGCTTTGAGTACTCTTTCCTAAAAATAAGATTAATATTAGGTTGGGGAAAAAGATCCTTGGAAAAATGGAATGAAATCGACCCACTTCTTAAACGGATGGTGACTGGGGATGAGGAATGGGCAAAATGTGACAATATTGTGGCATGCAATTTCGCCTTTATCACAGCAAAAAATGTAAAAGATTTTGTTTAGTGTGAAATGTTACGTTGACAACGAATTTGAAATTGTTTAATCGATGCTTTACACTCGATCACTACAGCCATCTACCGAAAAAATAATGGATTTCTTTTTCCAAAACTATTATAAAGTTTAATTATAAAATATTTAATTAAGTTTTGTCCATAATGCATGGTACTCTGTTCAGTTTTTCATGCGGAATGCTGTCAAAGTACATACATAAAAAATTTGTATGAAAAAGTCACGATAAAATGTTGCAGAAGTAGTACTCTGTTTTTACTGTGGAAAAAACATTGAAATATTTCTGGCAACATTTTATCAAATCTGTGAAATAAAGTAAATGGGCACTATTTCATGTGGAATTTTTTGTAAAATTTCTTTTAGGAAAGTTTTTTAAAACAATGTGGTATATTTAACAGCAATAAAATCGTAAAATTCTTCTGAATCGCGAGATAAACATCAAATTTTCCTTGTGAAATAATAAATGTTGCTCAACATTTTTCACAAATTCGAACAGAGTACTAGGCTTAATGCAATATTGTTGAACAAGAGCGATATGTTAAGTCTTGAAAATCTTATTTGTTTTTACATAAAAGAAATCTTTTTATTAAAACACAAATAAATAATAACAAAAAATTGTTTAAATCTCTTTAACAGTTAATATATATTTCAGATCTTCCAGTAAGATCACCAAAAACTTCTTACCCTGCACTTGTTGCAGAAGCGTCAATATTATAATAAAATATCGATGCTCTGTTATCGCATCAGTCATTTTTGTACTGATAAAGTTGATCATAAAGCTGATGAAATCATTCACCTTTTGCTTGAAATACAAAGAAGGCATCGCCTGATGAAACAAAACAAACCTGCATGAACTCAATTCTTGAATCGAAAGGTAGCAGTAAAAATAATGAGCCAGCAGATGTAAATAAATTTACACAAGATTTTAATCAAATAGAAACAGTCATTTTTCTTTAGATTGTTACTCTTTTTGTTATTGAATCATCAGGTAAATGCCCCCACCACGACTTTGCACAAAAGCACGCTTTCGTCGAACTTTTCTATTACCAATTTGCAAAAGGGTGGCTGAATTAATTATTTATTTATTATTATTTATTAAATATAACAATACAATTACAAACTACGAAGACCTTCACTCGTTATAGTGCAACACCCAGAGTCTTTGGTGCGAATCGAGCTCACAGCTCCAAGACTGATAGACTAGCACACTACCTACTAACCTACCGGGCCACCCATGGCTGAATTATTTTGATGAAGCTTTTCTATCTTTGTAATTCATAAGGCTTTAAATGTGTTAAATCACAATATCTGAGAGGAAATTTTGATCACCGAAACGAGAGAAATGTTTCATGCAACAATTAAGATGTTTCACGAGCTGTATGGCATGTGTCTCACTCCGTTTCGTTGACACCACATATTTTCAATGCACACTGAAAAACTAATTTTTTGATCTCGGAAGAACTTAGGGTGTTTCTGGGACCTCTTCACTTCGATTGGGTTGACCCAACAAAAAAATGTGCCAAATATTTAAAACAGTTCACTGAAAGACTTTAAAGTTTTCAAAAAAATTTAATATTTACGATAGAGCGCTACTCATCTGAAAAACGTGAATTTTTTTTAGTCTTTTTGAACCAATTTCCATATCGAGTGACTTCCCGTTCTGGAGACGGCACCAGACTTCCCTATTTGGACCCTTTTAAAATCTTGCATTTATCACAACTAACCAGAAAGTAAGGAGGTCTTGAAAGCTTGCAGTGAAGAAGAAATATCGAATTTGAATTTATTTAAAAAAATACTTCAAAAAATTGCCTTCATTAAAAGTGCCTTTTCAAAACTTTTTTTAAGTACGTTTATATTACCCAAAAAAGATGTCCTAAACCTATAAATAACCTTCTAAAGTAATTTTAAAAAACTACAAGAAGGACCTTTAAAAAAGTACCTTAAAAACCCTTTGGAAAAAAATAATCTATAAAAAACTCCATCAAAAAACTACATAAAAAAGTAGGAAAGTACAAATAAAAGACAATTGAAAAAGGTATATTTAAGAAAAAAATTAAAAAGTTACCTTTATAAAAAGTACCTTTTCAAAACCTTTTTCGACCGTTTATATTACCTAAAAAGGATGACATACATATAACAACAAAATTCCCATAGCATAGCCTTCCGTGTTAATTATTTTAAAAGTTTTTAGAATTCAGTGATAATAAATTAAAAAAAGAATGAACTGAACGAACGTTTGTTTCATATAAAATTATAATCAATATCAATAAGAACCGCTTTTAAAATGACTTCTTAAGTTACTCTCATGTTTAAGATAAAAAAGAACCAAAAAATTCTCATTAAATTGCATCTTAAAAATTAATTTTAGAAAAAGCAAAAAAAGCCCCAAAATAAACTTGTACCACAATTTAAAAAAGTACCTATCTTGACTGTGTATCTTTGTAAAATACAAAACAAAAATTCTAAATATAAAATAAAAAGTACGCTCAGTCGGACCAAACTGATGGCAATGCATCACCTCCTTGTTTTATTCTTTATTGTTTTCAGCTCTAATTCTTTTTAGCTCAATATAGAAGGCAGTACGGAACTCTACGTGTGTGAGTCTGACTCGAACTTAACTGATTTATTTAATTTCTATCGCAATGGCAGCCAGCTCACTTAGGCAAAATATTACTTTTGTGCCACCTGTTGAAAGTGGTTGGACATGTAAAAATAACGCATTTCTATACTTCAAGAGCCCCTCCTCTTTAGTTTAAGAAGTTTCAATTCTTTATTTTACACTTCTTTTAGTTGCTTAAAAATGTTTCTTATATCGTTTATTTGTATTAAGAAATGATCTTGAAATATTTTCCATCCTATCTTTTTAAAGTACTTCAGACATATGTAGGTCCCCTTACGTATTGTTTGTATCCGATAGATATAAAAAATAACACCGAAGGACTACATACATGTTCTGACACTACTTCAACGCACACTACTCTTTTGCATTTCCTGTCTAAAGGTCTATCCATTGGTTCGTCTGTATAGTCTGACATTTAACGTCATTGTAATGGTCAGGATTACACATGAAAAAGGACAACAAAAGCCAACGGTTTAAGTGAAAAGTGCTTAAATAAAAGTCAGATTAAAAATGTTTGACCTAAAATTGCATTTTATTGAAGGATTATTTGTCCTCCTGTCCGTCTGTGTGCCTGCAAACATGTTCACTTGTTTAAATGTTTTCTGTTTTACGTCAAAAATTTATTTATTTCATTTTTGTTTATTACAAAATAAATACAGAAATTCTTTGTAAATGACGTAGCCTAACATTACACACACTTGGAAGTCATGGAAGTCATGGGGTTTTGTTTTCTTATTTGTTTTGTTTTTTTTTCTGCTCAATGATTCACATGTTTATTTGAAAATTAACATTTTCATATCCCCATTGTTTGAAATGTAAAATAATGAAATTAAAGTAAGAAAAAAATTAATAAATTATTAAATGAATATTGACATTTATTATTTAACATTTTCATTGAAGTTTCCCATTGTCTTTCAATATTTGCTCGGGCATATTAAATACAGAACTTTGAGCTAAAAAGAATTAGAGCTGAAAACAATAAAGAATAAAACAAGGAGGTGATGCATTGCCATCAGTTTGGTCCGACTGAGCGTACTTTTTTATTATAACTATATTTAGAATTTTTGTTTTGTATTTTACAAAAATACCCATTCAAGACAGGTACTTTTTTAAATTGTAGCATAAGCTTATTTGGGGTCTTTTTTTTGCTTTTTCTAAAATTAATTTTTAAGATGCAATTTAATCAGAATTTTTCGGTACTTTCTGAGAGTAATTTTAAAAAAGATTCTTATTTACTGGACTTCTTCAGCTAAATTGATATTTGTTGAAAAAGCTGTTTTTGACAATAATTCTTTCTAGAAAAATATCTAAAATTTAGTAATAGAAATATTGATTATAATTGTATATGAAACAAACATTCGTTCAGTAATGTATTTCGCCATTTTTTAAATTTATGATCACTGAATTCTGAAAACTTTTAAGATAATTATCACGTGAGGCTCTGCTATGGGAATTTTATTGTTACATTAGATGTGACCGCCACGTCGTGGGCGTCCTGACAATATTTTGATCGATTTTGCTGTGAAAGTCTACCACACCAATCGTAAGACTCTTACTTTTATAGTGCTTCAGTTATGGTTTATGTATTTACTTTATATATAGGTACCCATCCCTGGACAAAATTCTAAAATTTATAAAAAGATCTAAAAATTATTGTAAAGCTCTGTAAAAGGTGTTTAAAATATTTTAAAAACAATGTAATTCCACACAGTAAAAATACAAATAAATTACAAATTTTATTCAACTGGCGCCATCTGTTGCGCAAAGTATATTAGAATCAAGATGCTAAGGTACCTCCTCACACAATTTTATTAAAATGCATCTGGTAGTTTTTACGTGATGCGAACACAAATAAAAAGCAGACAGACAGACAAACGGAAATGAGTTACTATTTTATTATATGTATAGATTTATGACATCTTTTTTAGGTAATATAAACGTACTTAAAAAAAGTTTTGAAAAGGCACTTTTTGTGAAGGCAACTTTTTGAATTATTTTTTAAATGAAAGGTACAAGAAGTAAATTGTTTGTTTTTTCTACTTTTTTATGTAGTTTTTTTTTTTTTTGATTATTTCTTTTACAGATATTTTTTCCAAAGGCTTTTTAAGGTACTTGTTTAAATGTCATTCTTGCCTCAAAGTAAATTATATTTAAATGTTATTTTTTAGGGGTTCTTTATTAAAAGTTAATTTTATAGTTATATTTAAAGCATCTATTTTATATAAACGAAGGTAATATAAACGAAGTAAAAAAATGTTTTAGAAAGGTACTTTTTTTAATTATATATTATATAATATTTTTTTTAAATGTACCTTTCCATATAGTTTTTTAGTACTTTCCTACATTTTTCGGTAGTTTTTTTAATTTAGTTTTTTAGATACTTTTTTCAAAAGGCATTATTCTAAAGTTATAAAGAAAAATTAGATACCAGCAAATCAGAATGCATTTTCTAGACAGCTACGTCCGTCATCAGTACTCTTCGTATCGATCTACCCGGTAGTTTCAATTGCTATTAATTTTCTATTTAAACAAACTTATCAAAGAAATAGAATCTGATAAATTTTAATTTTAGATTATATTTCATAGAAGATAGAGCTTTTTTTCTTTATTTTAATTCTCTTTATATATTTCTTTTATATTTTTATTGGTATTTATATTTTTTATATTTTTTTAAATATTAATTTTGTTTAAACAATTAATTATTACGAAGGTTTTTACATTATTTAAACGGTATCAACAAATCTTTTATAAAAGTTGTCTTTCCTCAAAGTAAAGTTTATAAATACACTTTTTAAAACCTGTTTTTTAAAAACTAACCCTTTTTGAAATCCCCCTATATTTTTTTAAAGATACGTTTTTTAAAAGCAGTTTCAAGGTGTGCTTTTAAAAGGCACCTTTTTAAAGGTTCTTTGTTTAACAGGTACATTAGTTGAAAGGTTCTTTTTGAAATACTTTTTTTTTTAAGTAATTTTTAAAGGACTCTTTTGTACTTTTCACACTAATATATTTCATCGTAAATCGAGAACGGTTAATCTGATTTAGACAAATGAAACACCAAGAAATGGAAGAAAATGTTTGTTTTTTGGAGTTATTTGAATATTAGTGGTGAAAAAAGGATTAAATTCAAAATTATGTGATTCGGGAATGGTCAAAGCTTTGGCCAAAACATTAAAAAATTGCATGAAGAGGGTAGAATAAATGAATTATCTTGATTGCTCTGGATAAGATCATGGTTGTGAGAAAGAGTATTATAACGATGGTCCAGTGATACCAGCACTGAGCATTTATGGGATTTCCAACGAGATCTAATAGCTTCAGTTAGATCAGACAAAGGTTCTTATTCTTAAAAGTGCATCTTATAATAGTGTTCAAAAGGTATTTGTTTCAAAGGTACTTTTTTAAGGTAACATTTTTTGTTTAAGGTAACATGAAGGCGCTCTTTTAGATGGTTGTCTTTCAAAATGTACTTTTTAAAACATACTTTTAGAAGATTTTTTTAACAGCACTATTTTAAAAGTATTTAAAAGAATTGAGAGAATAATGTTTTAAAAAGTCAAAAGGGTTGAAGGTGGTCTTTTTAAAATGACACCTTAATAGAACTTATAATAAAAAACTTTAAAAGAATTAAAGTACTTTTCCCTTCCGCACCAAAAAGTTTAAAACGTTACCCTAATTTTTTCGCTACACTGCCTGTCCTTCTGTCAGCGCATATATGACTTATTTTTTGAATCATAATAGGTAGACTCTTGAAATTTTCACTGAAGGTTTATTACTATAACAAATAGTAAAAATTAAAAGGTGTTCCGACAGTGACATAAATTGCTCATATGTGTATGTAAATTTATCAGCGACACGATTTTGCATATATGACCTTATATTTAAACAGTAAGAGACTGACACTTAAAATTAACACAGATTGTGTATTAAAGGCAGACATTATATATTAACACAAGGTTTTTAGTTCAATGTCTAGTATAATAAATAATTAAAAATTAAAGGGAGCCCCATTAGACTTGCAAAAAAAGGTACTTTTTAATGTACTTTATGAAAGTTACTGTTCTAAAAGGTACTTTGTTTAAAGAACTTTTTAAAATTTCATATTTTCTGTTGCAATGAAAGATATCTTGAGGTAAACTACAAAATAGATTTCATTTCATATTTAATTAGGCAGACTTAACAGCTGAAAACTTGCACAAATTAGTTGTCCACCTTTAACATCGATTATCTAAAAACAACTAAAAACTTAAAAACGTCAATTTCTTCGATTTTTGACTGATTTGTTTACGCTCTATCCAGTATTTTGTGCTTTATCGAAAATCATCAAAACTCAATTTTGACCCTGGCTAGATAAGGTTCCTCTTGTCAGCTTGCGTCACATAAAACTACTTATATTTGTTTTTGGGTTTTATTGTTTCTAAAAAAAATTATAATATTATTTTGCCAGAACATTTCTATTTAAACAATAACTTACGTCAGAAAATTTATATTCTTATGAATTTGCATCTTAAAGAGTAAAAAATATTTGCAAAATATAAAAATTATTATTTTTATTCACACACACACTTTTATTATTCAGCAGTGTACAAATAAATATTAAAATATAATTAATAGTATTAAACAAAAATAAGGAATATGCATTTCTAATATTTGTTCAATTGTTTTTGTTTTGTTTTGTTTTTATTTCTAAAAGAAAATAAAGCGGATGGATGAAACTAATCAATTTGTTTTTATTAGTGTACGAGTGAGTATTGGTTATTATTTATTAAAAAAATATATAATAATTAATTAAAATTCTAGATGGGTTTTAATTATGGGATGAGAATAATTAAGCCTGTTTGATGGATCCACGTACATCAATATAATGCAGGGAATGATTGACGTTAATAACAATGGCAACGCAAGAATGTGTGCGTTAAAATGATAAGGCTACTTGGTATTTATACGGTTAGGTTGATGCAGAAGTGTTAGCAACCCCTAGATTTTTCAGGTTTTAGCAAATTCGCTTTTATACATTGCAAATAATTTTAAATGTTTCTTAAATTTAAAAGCTTGATTAAGAAAATTATCGTAAACAAACATAATTTGTTAAAAATCAGACCCATGAGAAGAATATATATTCTAAATCTATACATATAATAAAATAGGAACTCATTTCCGTCCGTCTGTCTGCTTTTCTTTTTCCTTCGCATTACGTAAAAACTACTGGGTGAATTTTAACATGATTTTTTGAGGAGGTACCTTAGTGTCCTGATCCCAATATAGGATACTTTTTTCCGCAAAAATATCTTCTTTCCAAGAGAAAGTGGAGAAAAAGCAGTGAAAAACGCAATTTGCTGTTTAAAGGTATATTTTAAACACGGTTATATAATCAAGACACCTTTTTATTTTTGAAAGTGGGATATTTTAAAAACTATTGTGCAACAGATGGCGCCAGTGGAATAAAATTTGTATTTTTAGTTTGTGGAATTACATTGATATTAAAATATTTTAAACACCTCAGACAGAGGTTTTCAATAATTTTAAGAATTTTAGAATTTTTAATGAATTTTAGAATTTTATCCAGGGATGGGTACCTATATATAAAGTAAATATATAAACCATAACTGAAGCACTATAAAAGTAAGAGTCTTAAAATTGGTGTGGTAGACTTTCAAAGCAAAATGGAGCAAAATATTGTCAGGACGCCCACGACGGGCTGGCATAGTTAGCAATTACTAAAATGTTTGACAAAGCTGAATAAAACTGAGTATTTCCCTTTTGTTTACTTGTGCTACGCTGTCATTCCTATAACAAATAGCTGAGCTGAAAGCAAGTCAAGTTTTTCTGTTTGACTATAAGAAAGATTTTAACATGGCTTTGTTCAACAATGAACAAAAATCCTTGTTGCAGAAAAAACTGTCAAAAGTTGTAGGACAGTTTAAAACATAAATTCGAGTTCATTTATTAACCAATACTGATCATCAATAATACAGTTAAGGTTTAAATGTTAAACTTTAAGTTTAAATGACTCCATTAAAATACAACAAAAGAAAATAGTAAACAAAATTAACAAATTGTTGGCCATTTTAGGAACAACAAAAAAAAAACAGCCATGTCACTTACTCTATATCTATCTATACATATAATAAAATAGTAACTGATTTCCGTATGTCTATCTTTCTTAATTTTTGTTCACATCACGTAAAAACTACTGGATGGATTTTAACACAACTTTGTGAGAAGGTACCTTAGCATACTGATTCAAATAAAAGATACTTTTTTCCGCAAAAATATCTTATTCCCTAGAGAAAGTGGAGAAAAGTAAAGTAAAGTAAATACATAAACCATAACTGAAGCTCTAATCGGATATGTATACTTTAATGCGGCAGATGGCGCTGTTTTATAAAGTAAATACATAAACCATAACTAAAGCTAACCGATATGCAACATAGTTTAATGCGGCAAAAAAAGTAAGGGTCTTTGGTGTGGACTGCTTTCAAAGCAAAGACACTCACGAAGTGGCGGTCTATATAGATAACATCAAATGTCGTTCTTTGGTAATCGTATCACTGAAGAACGACTGCAGCGAATTGGCCAAGTATTTTTATAACTCCATTATAACCCAACTTAGATTTTTACAGAAAGAAAAATTTACCACGCCCACTTTTTAATTAGCTACAGAACTGTAATGGGTAGATCTTTTAAATTTTGCACCAGTAACCCCCTTATTAATATACATAGTTAGCGAAACACATGCTGGATTGGAATAGTGGGCGTTGTACCTCCCATACAAAGTTCACAATTATTATAGTCTACCAGAAGATCTCCTATAGATAGAGTCTTGAGACTTTACAAAAGTAGTCCTCATACGAATGAGCATAATCTAACAAAACACAGACTGTAGTGGGATGGTGGGCGTGATACCAACCATATAAAGTGAAAAATTATTATCGTGTACCTAGAGAACTTAAATAGGTAGTGTCTTGACACCCTGACACTAATGTACATAACCTAGGAAAATTTAGACTGGCTTGCGACAGTGGGCGTGGTAGCTTCCATACAAAGTGAAGAATTATTATTCTGTACCTAGAGAACTACAATTTGTAGAGTTTTGAAACTTAGCACAAGTAACCCTCATGCTAGAGTGCATAATCCAGCAAAATACAGACTGGATGCGGATAGCAGCAAAAAACAGATCGGATGGGAACAGTGTGCGTCGCATCTTGTTCATATACCTAATATAAACTGAAAGTTTTGTCGTGAGAATAGTTTGCGTTTTCGAGTTAAAGGTTGGCCATACTTTTCTTCCAAGTGTTTATTGTATTTTTTTGTGAATGGGTGTAGCGAAGCGCACCGGGGATAGCTATTCAACATTAAAATTAAAATGTATAGAAAAAGGAAATGATTTGAAAATAAAACGAACAAACAAATATAGTAAATTCTTAATTAATAACAATTGCAAGTTGTTGTGATATTGTTTAGATTTGTTATTAAAAAGGCATCCTCATGGAGCCAGTATTAGTAATAATTTATTTATTTTTTACATTAATTTATTGGATTTTGTGCTAAATATAATTTAGAAAACTATTAATAACAATCAAAAGGAAATTGTTCAATTCACTTTTACAGGCGATTAGAAATTGTTGACTTTTGATTTATAATGTTTCGTTACAAATGAAATTCTTAATTTATTATGTTTAAGTTTCTTTTTTATCTCTTAATTTTAATCTTAAACAATTTTTAAATAAAGCTTAAAACGGACATTCCGGCATATAATTTTTCACAATTTAAATTTCGCCATTTATAAAATTTATTTTTTTATTTATAAAAACCAGAGTCATAAGCAGGTTATGAGAGAAATATTGCGCTAAGCGAGTTTGTTTATTTTTCTTTTGTTTTTAACCTCTTTTTTTATTATTATAAAAAATGAACCAGTTATTAACCTTTTTATTCCATAAACGAGTTACAAAAATTTTTCTACACTAATCTGACATGGAAAAAACAAAGTGAAGGGTTTGTAAACCCCCGTCTTCATTTGCTATCAACAAAAGTCAAACTTCATATACAAAAACCGTATTAAAAATAATGTTTTTTTTATATGAAATTTGAATTTTGTTAAGACATATTAATGTCTAATGAAGACGGAGGTAAAGAAAAATGAAACAGTTGAAGACGAAATATTTATATGAAGTTTCACGCTTGAAAGTTAAAAAGTTTATATACAAAAAATAATAAGCTGTTCTGTAACTAAACACTCCGTCTACATTACCCCCCGTCACCATTAGACATCAACATGTCTTAAGAAAAGTCAAACTTCACATACAAAAATTTTATCTTCAATACTCGTTTTTTTTTTATATGAAGTTTGGCTTTTGTTGACATGTTAATAGCTAATGTTGACAGGAGTTACACATAAAATGCAAAACATTAACACTAACATCATGTTAGTATTATTTTATTTCGTGTTGACTGTATTAGCAATCAATTTGTATTAACAAAAGCCGAACTTCATACCAAAAAAAAAACATTATTTCTAATACTGTTTCTTTATATGTAGTTTGACTTTTGTTAAGACAAATTGATGGCTAATGTAGACTGGAGTAATAATTTTTCCATGTCTTAACATGATTCTTAAAACATTTGTTATAAAAACTCATTTATAACATGACAATGGGGTTTTAGTTTTTAAGTTTTATTTTAAATCAGCGCCATCTGTTGCTGAACCGTATTAATACTCTTTGAGTTGTTGGAAAACAGTAAATAATGGTCAATCAGAACATGAACATATACTTGTATTCGCCACCTTTAATAACATGTATAAATTAATACCGTTGCTCTGTCGTTCAAATCGATGGCTAGTGAAGAAGGGGTGTAAGTCTGTCTTACATAAAATTAGTATAATCATCTTGTTTAGTACTGAGTGGTGTAGACCTAAGCAGAAATTTTTTAAATAAAATAATAATAAATAAGTTGATGTTTAAATCTAGCTCACCCTGTGTAAAAGAAGTTACGGAAAATTAATTCATGTAAAGGCCAGGATTCACTATTTTACACAATCAATCCATTTTAAACAACAAAATTTGTCCTAGTCAAGAAGGCGTTTTTAAATTTTATACAAATTGAATATTTTGCAACTCTGATCGCTTGGAGAAAAATATATATGTACATATCTGTCACACAAAAACTCTTTTAACTATCATACTTTTTAAGCACAGATCGTACAACTTACAGCCAATTTTAATAAGCCAAATAACTGTCTAAAATGCTTATGCACATACAAAATGTATATAGCAAACCAGGACAGTCGTATGGCTATCTTTATTTTTTGACATTTAAAAATAAAAAACACACTTCATCAGATCAGGGATGGATTTTTTAAGAGATGACAACTTTTCAAATATAAATCGTGTCAAAATGACGCAATAACAGCAGGATATATCGTAAAAAGAGTTCAGTTGGCATCACTGATATTTTTGCAAACAAAGAAGATAAACTTTACTCCCCGGCAACATTAGTCATCAATATGTCTTACCAAAAGTCAAAAAAACTCTTAATATAAACAAACATTATTACATAATACTTTTTTATGTCAATTTTGACTTTTGTTAAGACAAATTGATGGATAATGTAAACAGAGAAGGGTTACACAGCTGTTTTCATTTCAATATGTTTTGCTCTATACCAGTGGTGTAAACACACTAGAGTTGTGCCGGTCATGTACGACCTAGTTCAATTGAACGATTCCCGTAACTGAACGATTCTGACTCGGTCAGTGTTTTCTTTTTTATCGTTCATCGTTCGTTGCGTTTTTTTTTTTGTTTTATTCAGGTACTTGACATATTGCTTTATAAAAGTTCATAAAAAATGATCAACTGTTCAAATGTTTTTTTTTCTTATTTTTTTGGCAGTGCCGTCAACTGGTAAATCTTAAAAAGCAAATCATCTCAAATTTAATTTTGTAAATTAAAATAATAAAGGAGAAATTAATGCAATAATCCTTAACCTTTAATGTATGTATTAATATTGAATTTTTTAAGTACTGTAATAATTCCACAATATACATACATATATAAATTGTTTGTTAAAATTATTCAAAACATTTGTATGCCCTTTATTTCACATTAAAATCTGTACTAAAATAAAAAGATTAATTTTAAAGCTAGAATTAAGAAACCTGATAAATCAGAAGTGAATAAATAATAAGATAAATATTATTTATGTATGTTTGTTTACAATTGTGAAATGTTAGCAGAATTATCTGATATGTTTGATAAGAATTACGTTGAGTTGCTGTTTAAAATAAAGAACGATGACCGTAACGAACGACCTAGTTCATTAAAACTCGGTGTACGATCTGAACGATTCAGGGAAATGAACTATTATGCACAACTCTAAAACACACAAAATCACTTAATATTTTCTCTTGGAATGTACGTACGTTAAGTCGTACCGTCTAAGCCTCCCTTTTACACTGCTTTTACATTTGAACAGAAAATAAGCAGACAGACGAGATTTGTAGGCAAGAGGTTGAAGAGGTAGAGTATGTATTGGATTACAATCTATACAAATCTCGTATGTCTGCCCATTTTCTGTCTAAATGTAAAAGCAGTGTTAGTAGTTAGAAAATATGATTTTGACAGAACTTTAAGTAGTGAAGATGGCTGCAAACAAACTGTTTGATTATTTTTTTTTTTTTTGGAAAAGTGATGAAATTTTATTTGCTTTCTGCTTTATATAGCGATTTTAATTCTATTTTGTGTTTCAATATATTAGATTTCATTAAACGAAATAAGTTAACATTATTGCTCATGACAGATCGTTGCGCTCTTATTTACTGCTTAAACTAAACAAGAGCGTTAGGCGTAAAATAACTGTCAAAAATTCTCATTTTACCAACTTTTCCCATTCTTGGCAGCAATAAGAATACTGCTGAGAATTGAAGAAAAGAGAAGCATAAATACAAAAAAAAACACCATATTTAATTCCAAATAATGAAATCAAAATACTCTTGAATTTAAATTAAACTGCATCTACATATATATTCCAGCAAAATCACTAATAATTGATCGAAAATATTGTGGGATTTAAGTTTGGATGTTTTTATAATTAATTGGCAATTATTATTTTTTAATGTTCCATTACTCCTAAATTCATTCAACCAGCAGCCATTAACATTCCATTAAATCACCCATTAAAACGAAACCATTTTCCCTTAATTGTTGGAATTACAGATGAAATTTAAAAAAGCCATTCAAATGCAATAGAAGAATATTTCTATTTATTTCGCAATAAAATGTTATAAAACAACAAAAGATTCCTCACTAAGCAATAGAGATCTTAGAAATAGATGGTTAAGAATTTTGTATTTTATTTTTTAACTTTTATTAACTCGTTTGTATGCCATGCCACACCTCACCGCTAGAGAAAAAAAAAGTCATAATATTTTGTTTTGTATTGCCATAATCAAGGGGGAAGGAAAAAAATGTCGTTTGTACAATTTAAAAGTAAATTTATATGCGAAACACGCACTACGATTTTTCACACTAAAACAAAACGCGCTAAACACTTTAATTCTGTTTATGGGAAGGAAGTAGGAGACAAATATAAAAGGTACAAACATGTTAAATTATTAGCAGTATTGGCAGAGATTGCAGAGATTTGCATTCTTGTTCATATGGTGTGTTTAATGTTAAATAAATATATTTTTTTAAATTGAATATTTAAATCTTGTAATTAATTTAACTAATTACAAAGTGCAACAAATCAAAACTTTTCGAGACATGCTCGGATTTAAAAATTTCTCCACAATATTATAAATTTCGCTCACTAAATATAGAAAAAAAAATTTAAAAAATTTGTTGGAAATTGCTTAAAATATTTTGAAAAAACTGGACCAGGGTATCAAAAAATCTAAAATTTTAATTTTAAAATGCTTATATAATAATATATAGATTAATTTACAGATTAAACCATCATTTTATAGGTATTAACTAGACCTTTAAGATCATGTAAAATTTAAAAATCAAACAAAAATTTAAGAAATACCAAGCTCTAAAAGAACTTGCAGGGTCTATGTACCCAAATTTGAGACCACATAGCGCCATCCCTGGCAAGTGGATAGTGCCCACCGTCAACATGCCAAATTTTGAATCAATCGGCCTAGCCCTTTACAAATGGCTGAATTATTTCCAAAATACTTTTATTCTGCCCCACTGTGCGCTGTTATAGATACGCAAAGAAAGCTGCTCATTCGATATCAGAAATGGTTTCTTTTATATTTAGAAGGGCTCCAGGCAATGCCGGGCATAGTAAGCAAGTAACAAATAATTGAAGTGTCCCCTTAATGTCCCCATAATATAATTTTGAAAAGCTCCGATTTATGTTTTTTACTTTATATGCGATGACTGAATTTTTGTTGTTGAAGTCCCTGTGTTCTTAAGAATTATTTATTACATATTTATATGCGTTAAGAGCAAAGCAAACATCATGGTCTTATGGGCACTCAACTCTCGGCACTAAATCGCCTTATTCTAGAATCTAGATGACTACCTAATAAGTTAACTTTTTAATAGAATCTTAATGGATTCCTAAGTGGTCGGAACAAAAATACGTGACTTATTAGGCACAGCAGTTATCGTTAACAGTTAGCTGCTGTAATTTTATCACGTATGTCAGCTAGTTGATGATGAGGAGACAAGTATCTAGCTTCTTAATTTCTATCTATTGCTAGAGATACTTTAAAAATATTGTACATTGCAAAAAATATAGCTTTAACGTGTAGAAAATATTTTGCAATTATTAGTAGAATAATTTAAATACTGCAATAAATTAATTTATCTAATTCCATAGTAATTTGAAACATGTGTTCTAACAAACATTTAACAATTATTAAAAATTATTGTAAATTAATAAATCTTGTTGCTGTTGTATTTACCAGTTGTACTAATGTCATTGCAGGAGTCTTAGTAAATATTGTGCTTAAGTGCATATTTTATATTTAAATGTGTCATAAATAGTTGAAATATGTTTATGGATTTGCAAGGCACAACAAGAGATCAAATTAATAATAAACTCTACAGAATATTCAAAAAATCAGTCAAGTGCGAATAAGACTCACACACGTAGGGAACCGTACTATATGAAGTACAACTTTAAAAATTCAAAATGTTAATTTTTTCATGTCTTATGATTAAAGGCCCCCAACCAAAAAAAGGTGGTTAAAATGCAAATGGAGTGCTTTGCTAAATATTTAGCAAAGTGCCCTTGATTTAAAATTTTTACATGTTTTGTTCTCTTTGTGAGGTCCTGGTTGTGATTGGGTATGTGCTCACAGACCCTTAGGGGTTTGCGTGGGGGCTCTTGCTTATGGGTCACCCTTTAATTTAAAAATTAAAGTCATAATCGCGAAAATTGCATCACTGTTGGAACACACTTTAAATTTTAGTAATTGTTGTTATAGCGGCCATGGTAATAAACTTTTTATAAAAATATACATGCGCATACCTATTGCGGTTAAAAAAATAAGGTAATATACTTGAAAAACGTGTCACTGATGGAACACCCTTTATATATCAGTAATTGTTACAGCGTCCGAAGTACAACATCTACTGTAAACATTTCAAGAGTCTACCTATTATGGTTCCAAAAATAGGGCTATTTACGTACAAATCATGTCTATGTTGGAACACCCTTTAATTTTGTTATTTGTTATAGAGGCCATGGCAATTCTATTTCTATGAATATATCAAGAGTCTACCTATTAAAAAATAAGTTACTATAAGTGACATGTTTCACTGTCAGAACACCCTTTAATTTTAAGTAATTGTCATAAAGGCTTTGGCAACACATCTTCTATACTACTTTGGAGAGTCTATTACGGTTCAAAATATATTTCGTTATACATGCAAAACACGTCACTGTCGGAAAACCCTTTAAAGTATTGTTGTTTTTATAGGGGTCATAGTAATACACCATTTGTGAAAATTTCAAGATTCTATCTATTATGGTTACCGTTTGTAAATTTTTAGTCTATAACTCCTACAGTTCAAGAAATAAACACACATTCGTGAATAACACCTCTCTATCGGAACACCCTATAAGTTTTAGTATTTGTTGCTATAGCGTAGTATTAGTATTAACAGCTATACATCATCTGTGAAAATGTCAAGAGTCTACCTATTACCGTTCCAGAGATAAAAGGCGCTGACAGACGGAGAGACATTGTAGCGAAAACAATAGGGTTACGTTTTTAGCCTTTGGTTACGGAATCCTAATAATGTCGGTATCAGTTTTAAAAGTTTGAGGAGAAGAAAACGTTATAAGGTGATAAGAAAAAAATATTTAATAAATTTTATAATACAATTAAAAATTATATATTAACGTAAATTTTCGAGCATAGTAACGAAGACCTTCAATCGTTGTAGGGACACACACAGAGTCTTAAGCGGGAGTCGAACCCAGAACCCCCAGAATGATAGGCTAGCACACCACTATTCTTCCGGGCACCCAATTTTATTTAAAATCACACTTTCGTAAAAAATATCAACCAAAAAATTTCTTAAAGGATAATTTTTAATTAAAACTAATTAAAAATAACAATAATAAAAAATAAAATAAAAATTTAAAATGATGACAAGACTTCCTTTAGGATAAAACTCTGTAACTCACCGTCTTGACAAAAATTTGCTTATTTTCTTCTGAGTGGAGAATACATTTCGATGTGCATGTTCTGTCTAAACATAATTTTATGTTTCGTCAATGTTTTTTGGATACTTATAGCATAGCAACAGATGGCGTTGTTTGAAAATCACACTTTCAAACTAAAATCAACATTTTGTGGCAGATATCGTTGTGCTAACAAATCAAAAGTCCTAACAATGCTGTTTGAACAAGAACATGACATCGACAACAATAGTTACCACGAGAGATTTTAACGCGGGCCCAAGAAATTATTTAATGATTGAACAAATCATTGGCTTGTCAAGACGTAGTGTAATATGCACTGTTATTTGTTAGAGGTGGATAACTTTAAATTGGCAGCACTGTTTTCTGCGTCATCTGGTTCCATATTCTGTAATTCTCGTAGCTAAAGCTATCGCTAAAATTCTAAAAATGCACAAACAAATCAAGAGTATTTTTACAACAACACTCATAATTTGTTTGTGCATTTTTAGCATTTTACCGATAGATTTAGCTACGAGAATTACAGAATATCGTATCTGATTTTCCAGTTTTCGGTTATTCTGGGGTTAGTTTGATTTGGCAATTTCACATAAAAAATAGACTCCCGCCAGAGCAACGTTTCCAAATTGCTTAAATTAACTTTCAAAATCATGGTTCTAATCGACAAGGTTAGATTAGGTTAAGAAGTATTGGCACAACACTTCCTAACTTAAGAAGGAAATAAGAGAGACATATATGCGTTCTGCTACCTATCACTCAGCCGCCCGCTATCCTTGATGAAGACTACGACATCTTCGAGAAATCTTTAACCTAGCCATCTACAGCCATGTAATACCAATGACACACAATGTGCAATACAGTTTCCAACTCCTCTTCGTCCTCGAACATCCTACAGAAATACGATATCCCGGTAATTCATCTGCTGGTTCGTGCGCCAATGACGCAATGGCCAGTGGTAACAGCTATCACGAACTTTTCTGTCTAAGCCCAGAATCAGCTTAGTTTTTACCGCGTCCAATTTGGGCGAAATTGCCGGTCTGCAATTATCCCTGTCGTCCCAGGACTGATCCAAATATTGTGTTTATTCACTTTATGGAATATTTTATGAGAACATCTTGTTTGGCATGATTACAAGATTCACCTCGTATAGGAATTTTAGACTTACGATCAAGGATTACGCGGTACCTTTAGAGAATGGGCCGACGAAATAAAAATTGCTATTGACAAAGTTGATTTTTTTGTTGCCTTATTGAAAATAGTGCATTTTGATTAAAATTGTAACTGCCGCATTTGGAGCGATGATAATGTCTAGAAAAATTCATTGTTTGGTGCGCTTTATAGGCTGGTGGTAGATGATACTTAAATTTTTTATGACCTGTCGCTAACGGATTTATCCAGCTACAGTCATCCATACTGCTATTATATATGAGCCTTCCTTCCAAGGGGCTCTTTGAGCTAAAGGTGACCGGTATAGAGACATGCTTATTAACTTTTTCATTAACCAATTGGATGGCATTAGTAAAGTAGAAGTGTGGATTCAGTAGGATGGTGCCAAATGTAAATTTACCTAGAGAAACAATTGGCGGAAGATTAATTTCAAGATATGGGATTGTTAACTGTCTACTTCATTCATGTAATTTGACGCCATTAGATTATTTTTTCTGGTAATATGTAAAGTCCCAAGTGTATGCAGATAAACCAGTAGGTGTGTCAAAATTAGATCTCCAGGTTATGATATCTTAGCGATAGCCGGGCGGCCTCATGTCCTAGAATATATTTAATCATTAGTGCCATAAAATAATCTAATTTATGAAGCCAATTGGATTGGATGGATGTTAAATACGTTTTTCTCTGGTTTATTTTAATTTAAAAATTTCTTAATCTTAACATGGATGTCAAAACATTTGTGGCCCCCCGTTTACATTAGCCATTAATTTGTCTTAACAAAAGTCAAACTTCATATAAAAAAACAGTATTTTGTTAAGACAAATTGATGGCTAATGTAGACATGACAATAACATAGTCGTGTTTTTGGTTTGTTTGCTTGACAGTTTAATTTTCAAAATTGATTAACTGTACTATTACTATCTGCTTTGCTATAAGCAAGGCGAATTCATACCAGGTGTGAGTAGTAGGACAACAACTACAACAAAATAACAACTTTGACATTAGATTAGCAGATATGAAACAATGTATTTTTTGACAAGACATTAGCAAAAAAACGAGAGCAAAAAACAATCAGCTGGGCTATCGACTCCACCTGGTATGAATTCGCCTTGGCTATAAGCATTCAACCAACATTGATGGCAAACAGAAAAATATGGTCAAACTGAACATGAACATAAACACGTTTTCGCCAGCTATAACAACATGAAAGTGAGGACGGTGTATAAGGAAATAATTGTTGCCCAGAAGTTACGCAAACATCAAATAACCCTCGCATGTCAAGTCTTGCGAATTACTGACATCTTTTTTCAATTTTTTCGTCTTTTATTTAAAAAATAATCCATGAAATAAAAAAGAAAAATTTATTTGTTTATGAAAAATTTCCCCAATTACAAATAATATTAAAAGCATCATTAAATATTCCTTTAAAAGAAATCTTAAGGCAGATTTCTTTTTAATGAATACGCGTTTGTGATGTGGATGTTCACCAAAGATTTCCAGAAAAATGTTCTACAGCCCACACAAAGTTCAAAGTTGAAATGATAAACAAGTTCTGCTTTCTTTTGTTTTCGCTTCTTCTTTGGCCGCAAGTAAAAATTAAGTGAAATAAAATATTAAAAATAATAGTAATAATGAATATTAAAAAAATGAAAATATATACATACATATGTACATCTATACGCATCTATGTATGCGTGTATTCTCCCACACAAAATGCTTTGTTTAAAAGAAAAAACACTTGAAAAGATAAATTATTTGTTAAGAATAATTAAAAAAAAAATATGAAAGACAGAAATGTAACTAAAGAAAAGAAAAAGATATTGTAACGAATTAAGGCGTAAATTAAAAGTGAAAATTGCAAATAGAAATGAAAATAAAAGAAATGAAATGAAAAGAAAAATAATAAAAGGAATTAAAAGGAAGACAGCGCAGGCAGAATAAAGCCTTTGGCAAGACAGAAAAACGAGTTGATTAAAATAAAATCCGGTTTAAGTTTAAATTGGATATGATCATATACATACATTTGCTAAAGACAAAGGATTACACTTTTAAGTTTTATTTCGAAGGAAACATAGAGCTGTAGTCAATAAACTCCATTAACCCCTAACAAAAGCTAATCTTTTACTCCAACTTCTTCCGCAGTTCTCGGTTGACTGGTTTAGGTGAAAGCTTGCTGCGCACAAGCAATCAAGTAGAAACAAGCTATTATGATTTGACAAAAACACCATTCCTTTAGTCTAATACCCAATACTCAATGCAAGTGTGCATTATGCTGAATAGCTACACCTACACTGTCATATTGAGACATTTTTCAAGATCAGTTGGGCTGACCATCTATCTGATAACTCAGATAGATGGTCTAATATGTTTTTCCAAAAAAAAAAAATGTCTTTCGAAGAATGAAGCGTCGGAAATTCACACAGGATTTGAAATACAGTATTTTCCTTACCATGTAACCTGCAGCTATAAAAGCGCCTATTGTCCTAGTTTAGCCTACCGGCAGGTGTACCAATGCTAGACATCCAAATATGTCCTTCCTGTTTCTATTTACCAATTGAGCAGAACAGTTGTCATTATACTACGGCGGAATTTTCCGAACCACCTTACATAGGTCCAATTTAAGCCATCTGGAGGTAATATTTAAAATACCGTTTCTAATTGTGCCAAGGGGTAGAGCGACTGATACTACATTGAAGACGTCAAAAAGCCTGCTTAGTTTATCACTACCAAAGATGTCATTAAGTGCAGGTATTCAATATAGGATAAAGTCACCCTGCCCTTTCAACCGAGATATTAATTAGCCAACTTAGGAAAAAGTCTATAATTTTAGTGACAAGAGAGCCAGCCACCTGATTATCAACAAACATGTCGACAGAGCGATTAGAAGCCAGATTCTCAGTTTGAAAACCACGGCTCATTTGGCACAAGAGTCATAAAACTTGTTGACTATGCAAAGATTTCCAAGCCAATGCCACAGATCAAGGAGATATAATACTAAAAGAATTTCTTTCTTTCTCCAAGCTTAAGGTCATTTATGGTAAAATTATATATATATATATATATATATATATATATATATCTTAATGCTTAATAAGCTGTCAAAGTGAAATATTTATAGTTTTTTTAGTATTTTTTTTTTAATTTATGTGAGTACTAAAATAAGTGTTGTTAACTACCTAAAAACCAATAGAAAAAATTGGACAATTTAAGCATATTGATTACAGCATATTTATGTTAGTACGTAAGCCTTTGTAGGTGAGTCGAACTCGTACTCCTTCCTTTTCTTTTCTACTTTTCTAACTACAATGGTAACACATAAGGCAACAAATGATGCAAACTCAGAAAACATTCAAAGACGCCAAAATAAAATTTTACGAATGATTACAGTCGAACCTTGGTATAAACAACAACTCGAGCATTCATAAAGATCCAGACATTACATTAAATACTGATGAAATAGCGAAATATGCAGCATCATATTTGTAAAAGCTAGAAACGCATCCAAATCCGCTGGCTCGTTACATTCAACTACGAAGGAGGAATCTTGCTTCTCTTAGCCGAACACTAACAGAATTAATATCTGCAACCGTGATATATATTTATTAGGACTGGCACCGGCTGGACAAGTATATTTTAATTGTGCTTTAGATTTAAGATATGAGTACTTATTGTTAGTTCTAATACTTGAAGATACAATAAATAATTTATGGAAAAATATTTAGTGTTAAAATTCCTTCAAATCTGAAGAAAGCTGATCTAAGATCCATATATGACCATAAGTTCTAGATTTCCACCAATCAGGTGCAGACAATTAAAAGAAGATCTTTTGGAATTAAATACAATATGGTACACATAGCGTCTGAAGGAATAGTACATAAGCAACCCGTTATACTAATACAAGCAGCGCTTTGAACACTACAGTTCGTTTATAACATACATATTTCCTACGTAGCGATCCACCATTCGATACGAACCACATAACTACATTTTAAAAACTGAGGGCCTATTAAGCCCATTTTAAGCCAAATATCCTGCGATAGATAAAATGAGCGATCGCAGTTGTCTTTCAGTATAATTTAAATTTCAGTAGAACTCTGCAGTTTCTTATATTCGGCAACAGTTTGTATCTTTTCCAAGCATTGGGCGGACGCCTAGGTTCAAATCATGGACTTGCAGGTACAAATCATGGACTTTTCTTACGATGGCTGTTAGCGTGCGACAAAGCATTTATATTTTTGATAAATGCTGTGTTCCGCGATAGGAGGTTGTTTTGTCCCATTCGCAACCACAGCTCACCGTTAGTTATCGTTTCGAGACAAAATATATTTAGGAAGAAATCGGTTTACGTAATAAACAGTTGCATGAGCAAGCTCATCTAAAGGATGTGCTCATAAACTCATGAGCAAGTGGTTATACTCGAACACAAACTATGTTACTGAAGACATACCTACTCCTACGATACTATTAGTGAGCAAACCTCTCAGTGTGTTCATTTGTTTAGTAGTTGTGTCGAACTTTTGGATAAGGCTTAGTGCTTTGCTTAGTGTTTTGCTTGCACTAGTGTTTTTTTGTATTTCTTAAGAAATTATGAAATTGAAATAAAAGTAAATAATAGGTCTGTTCCAGGTGCATAACAAAACAGTCCGAAATTGCACAAATGAGTCCAAAAGCATTTCAGATAACAATTTTTGTGTAATTTTGAGCGAAAATGAGATAGTAAAATTTTTTTTCCTGTACAAGGTTTTCTTTGGGTAAGTTCAGATTAGAATTAAATTATCAGCTGTTTTTGTTTATATTTTAAATTCACGAAATTTTTAAATAAGGGAAGAAAGTTTTTATTTCAAATTTATTGAACAATTAAAGATTTTCAAATAAAGTTTCAGGAGAACGTGCAATAGTTACTTGGCTTTCCATTTTGCAAAAAATTATAAATAATAACTGGCTTTTACTTTTTTCCATTTTTATTTTCATTCACTTTTTACAGCTGTTGCCAATAATGCAAATGATTTATTTTTAAAATATTATGCATTCAAGCGTCTAAAATCACTATAACAAAATAATTTAAGAAAGTAAGCAGCATTAGTATTTCGAAATGTTCAATTTTCGTTTTTTGCGTTCTAGCAACTTTGGACAACTTTGTCACATTCAGAGAGTAATTTTTTTTACTCTCAAAAGTCCGGACTGTTTTCTTATGCACCTGGAACAGACCTAATGTTGTTTAAAAATTCTGTGTTATTTGTTTTTATACTCGAACTGATTGAACTCACCTTAGTTCATTGTTATAATGTTCAGCATTTACTCATACTTTTTCAAACTTTATTATGAAAACTCTTCAAGCTCAAAGCATTTAACTCGCTGGTCTTCAATGTTTATTATTGTCCACTTATCTTTACTCCTGTGCAATGAAAAGACTTGAATTCAATAACATATTATAATGAGCGTCTTATGAGCTTCGTCTGTTTGTACTCATGTAGTGCTTTATTACATAAGCGCGAAGTCTTCATAACTCGGTGGAGAAGAGATTCAAATTTGCACAGACTGTTTAAAGAAATAATTTAATGTTAGTGAAATTTTTGGTGATCTCCGAATTTTGTGGAGAATGCCAAATAACCGTGTCGAGTCTCAAGATCACGATAATGTGCATTGCAGAATATTATTATGAAAGAAAATCAAGATCTAACGGAGCCATTTTAACACCAGTGTACTAGCCTGTGGGCTGTGGGTTTTGGGTGCAATTCACATCAAAGACTCTGGGTGTTTCACTACAACTAACGAAGGTCTTTGTTGCTGTGCTCGATAATTTAAGTTAGAATATAATGTATAACTGTATTTTGGCACAATTTGATGGTTGCATTTAAAACCCATGAAATAGTAGTTTCATTGAAATATTGTTCAGTTTCACACTTAAAATTCAATTTGTGTGGAAGTGAATAAAATATTTTTTTGTTACTTTCTTTACATCTTTCGATTCATTAGCGTAGGAGGGCAGATTCTCTAGGGGGGGGGGGGCAAGCCCTTTTTATAAGAGAATAATATTCTGAAATTAAATATGTAGTACAATTTTTTAAATTGCTAGGTAGGAAACAGCAAGTCTGGAGGGGCCATTGCTTCCCTCAGAATGGTCTTTCTACGCCAATGTTTCGAATTTAAATTAAAAGCAGTATGAGCGAGTATCCATTAGAATAAGAGTAAACGTGAATGCCTGTAAGTATGAGTTCGTGTGTATGTATGTATGTATGTTTGTTTGTGTAAATGTTTTAAACTTTTTGGTTTGTTGCTGTTGTCGGAAGATGGTTTTAATGTTTTTACCACAAATAGATGCTGGCTGGTTTCTCTCACTGTTGTTGGCCCCAAATTTCGAAAGGGATTTAAATGGTTGTAGAATTTAGCGATTTGTGTTTTATTGGATTCACTACTTCTGGTTTTCAAGTCAGTGACCTTTTTTCTAGCTTTGTTTTTGTTGGCCAACTTCTTTTGTTTGGTAACTTTTTCCTCATTTTCTTTTTTGCGTAATCAGTTGAGTAACTTGAACGGGTCGGTCTGTCTGTTTGTTTATTCTTTATTTTTAATAGTTCTTTTGTTTTCAAGCTCATGGCTATTACTTTCATTTTTGTTTAAGTAGACAAATGAGAATAATTAATTTTAAATGCAATTGCCGCTAAAAACATTTAAGCAATATTTTTTGTTGTTGTATCATAAAGCAAAAAGCGTAATTAAGCTGGTACAAGTAAACAGATTGGCAAAGTATAATTAAAACCAAATTAATGTTTTATCTATTTAAGGCCATCAATTTAAAACTTTGGGTAGACAAATTTTAAATTAAAAAAAAAACAATCAGAATAAAAATTGTTGTTGTTGGTTTATTTTACGGTGTTATAGCCCGTTCAGGCTACCACGAAATTAAGTCATTACGTGATTTCGGTCGAAATCAACTTGAAATTACGTAATTTCACATACATTTTACCACTGCCCAAATTAACTCATTATACTTAATTTCGTCGAAATTAATTGGAAATTAAGATAGACAACGCTGGTTTTGTAGAAAAAGCTACTTTTTTTGCAACCATGACCATATTTACAACCTTGAAAGTGCGCTTTTGCCAGAAAAAATTTAAAAGCCAAATGAAATAATGGAAAAATCTACATAATTGTACATTAATTTTGTTGTAGTGTTGTTTTTAATATCCGTGTATATTTTAAATTAATACGATAGTGTGGTTCGAAAGCCTTTTGCAAAAGAATTAAATTATACAAATGTAACTAAACGTAATCAACTGTTTGCGAAATTAACGAACGGGCTTTTAAGTAAAACATAAATAAATTAAATTTTAGTTTGGAGTCTCTAGGCTGTAGTTCTCTGCTTTCGTTGAACTGCTGCTGCCAATCAAAATATTTAACTAATATTAATCTAATTCTTACTTTATCTTCGAGAACCTTGATTTATTTGAATAGCAAAAAAAAAAATAAAAATGGCAGTTAGCAAGACATCAGCAATATTGAACCAAATGGCCCATTGTGATAATACACTCAGTCGAATAGTTTTTGTGAATGTTATTCCTTACTGAAATAAGACACACATTCCAACTTAAAAAAAAAATTACTACTCTATATTATTCTTTGACATTTTTCCCAATTAATTAGAGAATCGTTCAATATCTTTGAAATATATTTTATTGTTTGTTAAATTACTCGTATCGTTGATTCTGTGATCCATAAATTTATCTATTCATAGATAGAATAGATATCAAAAACATTTTCCCTAATTCTTTTTTATTAGGGTTCCGTACACAAAGTGTAAAAACGTAACCCTATTGTTTTCGCTACAATGTCTGTCCGTCTGTCAGCGCCTTTTATCTCTGGAACCGTAATAGGTAGACTCTTGAAATTTTCACAGATGATATATGGCTGTTGCCGGTATAGCAACAAATACTAAAACTTATAGGGTGACCCAATAGAGAGGTGTTATTAACGAATATGTGCATATTTCGTGAACTGTAGGTGGGATACACTTGAAATTTACAAACAGTAATTAAAACTTAGTTTACTATATAAACAACTATAAAAAACTAAAACTAAAAATTAAAGGGTGTGCCGATAGTGATGTGATTTGCATGTATAAGGCCTAAGTTTTGAACCATAATAGGTAGATGCTTGAAATTTTCACAGAAGGTGTATAGCTGTGGCCGCTATAGTAGCAAATACTAAATTTTATAGGGTGTTCCCATAGAGAGGTGTTATTCACGAATATGTGTTTATATCTTGAACTGTGGGAGGCATACACTCAAAATTTACACACACTAATTAAAACTTAGTTCGCTTTATAAACAAGTCTAAAAAAATAAACCTAAAAAGTAAAGGGTGTTCCGATAGAGGTGTTATTTGCATGTATAAGGCCTAAATTTTGAACCATAACAGGTAGAATCTTGAAATTTTCACAGAAGGCGTATAACTTTGGCCACTATAGCAACAAGTACTAAAACTTATAGGGTGTTCCGAAAGTGTCGTGTTATTTGCCTGTATATCTTTATTTATTGAGATATAGGAAGCAACCACTTAAAATTTGCAGTAATTTAAACTATTTCGCGTTATAAGCAAGTATACATATGAAACCTAAAAATTAACGGGTGTTCCGTTAGTGACGTGATTTGTATGTGTATATGGCATAGGTTTTGATCGATAATAGGTAGACTCTTGAAGTTTTTACAGGATGAGTATTACTATGGCCACTATAACAAATAGTAAAAATTAAAGGGTGTGCCGACAGTGACGTAATTTACATGCACATTGACTAATTTTTTAACCATAATAGATAGACACTTGAAATTTTCACAAATGGTGTATTACTATGACCCCTATAAAAACAATAAAAATTTAAAGGGTTTTGACGACAATGACGTGTTTTACATGTAAATAGCCCTATTTTTTGAACCGTAATAGACTCTTTAAATGTTTACAGTAGATATTGTACTTCTGCCGCTGTAACAATTACTAATATCTAAAGGATGTTCCATCAGTGACATGTTTTTCACGTATATTACCTTATTTTTTGAACGACAATAGGTAGGCTGATGTATATTTCAATGGATAGTGTATAACCATGGCCACTACAACAAAAATTGCTAAAATTTAAAGGGTGTTCTAACAGGGATGCAATTATGACTTTAATTTTAAAATTAAAGCGTGACTTCTAAGACATGAAAAAATTAACAACTTGAATTTTTAAAGTTGTACTAAACATAGTACGGAACCCTAAGTGTGTGAGTCTAACTCGCACTTGACTAATTTATTTTATTTCAATTCCTTATAAAAGCAATCGAACTTTTATCCATCATCTTTTTAAAGAAGTGAGTGCTTAATAATACCCTGCAATGATTTTATTATTTCCATTATTTTCATTATCACATTCTGCAAATTCTTATTTGTTTAAATAAAATAAATTTAATCATTATGTTTTTTTAATTCAATGTCATGGATTGCACTTTTCAGTACAAAAGGCAATTTTTTACACTTTGCTCTTGTTGTTTTAAAATTATCAATATTTTTAATAAGAAAAATAAATGGCTTTTGTCCTTAAATTATAATCTCCCACGCATAAAGAAATTAAAATTCATTTTATAATAAATATTTTTAAAATGTTTCAATTCATACAGATGAGATTTTAAGTCAAGTTTAATTTCGCTTTATTCTTTCTAAGAAAGAATAATTTAAATTACAAATTAGGTAATTAATATTAAAGAAAAACTGGAAAAATTTAATTTTAGACACCAGCAGAATGGAAGGCATTTTCTCGACAGCTACATCCGTCAACAGCAGTCTTCGTATCTGTCTACCAACCAAACTCATATAAAAGAATACGAGAAAAACTGTATCCAATAATCAATCGTCAGTTGTTATAACGAAGTCTACCACTACCTAAAGCTTCCCTCTTGTCTAATATTTTTACTTTAATATTTACCACCTTATACTTGTTGTTGCTTTACCAACAATTACCAGTCGACTGTCTGAAAGTCAAAAATAAAAACTGGAGATATCACGTAACTCAAGGTTGCTATAAATTACAAATCGGTTGCTAATAATCATTGAGAGCGGAAGTTTGTCGAAAATTACTCCTACATAAATAATAATGGCATTTTGCTTGGAAACTAGGAACGTTAAAGGAATAGTAAGTTTTTTAACAATACATTTTTTGTCAAAAGAGTGTGATTTTTTAAGTACTTTTCTAAGAAAGCAACTTAAAAAGGTTAACGATATTTTATTGAATTAAATTTTATTTCACATAAATTTCTTTAAAAAAAACTAAAACTAAAAAAGGCTTTGTAAAAAGAACCTTTTTTGAAATAAATAGCAGCAAAAAATTACTTTACAATAATATCCTCTACTTAAAATTTACATTTTTAAAGCTACCAACTCAAAAATTCTTTTAAAAATAACCTATTTATTAAAATGCCCTTTAAAAATTTTGCTTATGATAACAAAATACCTTTTGAACAATACACCTTTAAAAATGTTACGTTTTACAAAAAGTACCTAAAAGCACCTTTATAAAATAAAAGAAGGAAATAAAAAAGTTACTTTAAAAAATTCCTTTTAAGAAATGAACCTTTCAAAAAAAGTAACTTAAAAAATTATAAATATTAAAAAAAAAAAATACTTTTTTCGGAAATATATTTTATTGAAAAAGAATCTGTCAAAAAGTGCCTCAAAAAATGAGACCTTTTGAAAAACCACCGTCGACAAATTTGATTTATAAGAATACCTTTTAAAGAATCTAACAAAAATTACCTTAAGAAAACTACCTTTGATTAGCTACCTTTTCTAATTAAATAACCTATAAAAATTACCTTACCACATGCTGTTGGTATACATGATCATCCCATAACACTCATTCACGTTGACAGTGGCGGCCTAGCCAAAGTTGTTCTTAAAATAATATAGACCAATGACGCTTCCAGCCCAAACAGTAACTTATAACTTGAATCTATTGGAGATCTATTTTATTTGTCGAAGTACCCATTCAACAAAAAGTAGATTTCATCACTAAAAATGGCTCTTCAATGAAAGTTATGATTAGTTGCAACTTTTTTGATAAAAAAATTTCATTATTCACACCTTTTGTTTTACTTTAAAACAGTTTTATCATTTGCACGTTTTGTTTTTTTTTTTAACTCTATAACCGTCCAACAAATAGTATAAATGACAGCCAATTCGACAGAAGTGGCTTCAACAATATTGCCTCTATCAACTGTCAAATTTCAGTAATCCCTAATGCAAGTTCCTTTATGAATACACATGAAATTGTTGACTGATCTCAACAAAATATTTCGTAAATTCTATATATTGTATTAATATATGTGGCTTGTGTTCCTTATGCAAAACAAAACATGCATAATTTTGTGCATAAAAACACACCATAAGGATATGGTGATTAAAATCACCATAATATCATTCTTAAATTTTGTATTATAGAGTCATTTTTTTAGTATATAATATTCAAAAGTAAAAAGTAAACGTTTACATTTACAAATAAAGACATATTTTTAGGGTTCCGTACACAAAGTGTAAAAACGAAATCCTATTGTTTTCGCTACAATGTCTGTTCGTCTGTCAGCGCCTTTTATCTCTGGAACCGTAATAGGTAGACTTTTGAAATTTTCACAGATGATGTATAGTTGTTGCCGCTATAGCAACAAATACTAAAACTTATAGGGTGTTCCCTATAAGTTTGAACTGTAGCAGGGATACACCTGAAATTTACAAATAGTTATGAAAACTTAGTTTGCTATATAAACAAGTATAAAAAAATAAATCTAAAAATTAAAGGCTGTTCCGATAGTAGTGTGATTTGCATGTATAAGGCCTAAGTTTTGAACCGTAATAGGTAGGCGCTTGAAATTTTCACAGAAAGTATATAACTGTGACCGCTATATGTGCTTATTTCTTGAACTGTAGGAGGAATTCACTAAAAATAAGCAAGCACTAAATTAGAATTAGTTCGCTATATAAACCAGTCTGAAAAAAATAAACCTAAAAATTAAAGGGTGTTCCGATAGTGGAGTGATTTGCATGTATAAGGCCTAAGTTTTGAACCATAATAGGTAGACTCTTGAAAATTTTACCAAAGGTGTATAACTATGGCCGCTATAGCAACAAATATTAAAACTTATAGGGTGTTCCGATAGAGAGCTGTTATTTACGAATATGTGTTTATTTCTTACAAACAGTAATTAAAACTTAGTTCGCTTTATAAACAAGTCTAAAAAAATAAACCTAAAAATTAAAGGGTGTTCCGATAGTGGTGTGCTTTGTATGTGTAAGGCCTAAGTAGGGTGTTCCAAAAGTGACGTGTTATTTACGTTTATGTCTTTTTTTTGAGCTGTAAGAGGAAACCACTTTCAATTTGCAGACTGTAATTAAAACTATGTTTGTTTTATAAACAAGTATACAAAATTGAACTTAAATATTAAAGGGTGTTCCAATAGTGACATGATTTGCATGTATATATCCTAAGTTTTGAATGAATAGGTGGAATCTTGAAATTTTTACAGGAGGTGTATAACTATGTCCACTATAACAAATAATAAAAATTAAAGGGTTTTCCGCCAGTGACGTGATTTGCATGTATAAAGCCTTATTTCTTGAACCGTAACAGGTAGACTCTTGAAATTTTGTACAGAAGATGTGTTGCCACGGCCGATATGACAATTACTAAAAATTAAAGGGTGTTCCGACAGTGACATGTTTTTCACTTATAGTGACTTATTTTTTAATCGCAATAAGTAGACTCTTAATATATTTATAGAAAGGAAGTTGCCATGGCCACTATAATGAATAATAAAATTAAAGGGTGTTCACAGTTACAAGATTTTATAAACCGTAATAGATACCCTCTTGAAATGTTTACAGTAGATGTGCTACTTCGGCCGCTATAACAAATACTTAAAATTGAAGTGTGTCCATTAGTAACGTGTTTTTCACGAATATTACCTTATTTTTTTAACCGCAATAGGTAGGCTCCTGATATTTTAATAGAAAGTGTATTACCATGGCCGCTATAAAATCAATTACATATTAAAATTTAAAGGGTGTTCTAATTATGATGCAATTTTCGCGAATATTACTTTAATTTTAAAATTTAAGGGTGTCCCATAAGACATAAAGAAATAAACAACTGGAATTTTTAAATTATACTGAACATAGTAAGGAACCCTACGTGTGTGAGTGTAACTCGCACTTGACTAATTTATTTTAAATATCATATGATTTTGGTAATTTACAGGGTTTTATTTACTAATTTTTAAAATAGCAGTGTAAATAAATTATAAAAAAACTAAATTGTTTTTATAATAAAAAGATAAAGGCCCAAAAAATGTATTTATAAATGCAGCCTAAATAAAAATTATTCTATTTGCCTGTTACAAATAGTTAATGTGTTGGTGATTATAATCACCGGTTGTGTTATAATGGCTTAAAAACACCGTAATTACAAAAGGTAGTTTATGAATGGTTATTTAAATAAAAAAGGTTATTAAAAATCCTTTGGACTATATTCTTACCAACTAATGATAGATGATTGAATACAATTTTTTCGTATTCTATTAACTTGGTTTGATTGGTTAAATAGATGATGTTTACAACTAAACACGACCCAAAGTAGATTGATAGGAAGAATGCTGAAGAAGTTTGTAGCGATCCAGAATAAATAAATTAATTTTTTTATTTTTCTTTTTAAAATTAATCACCTAATTTGTAAAAAAAACATTATTTTAACCCTATTAGTAGGCAGAGAGAATAAACGATCTCAAGCCTTATTTTATTTGCAAAAAATACCAGATTGAAGAGAGCATTTTAGAATGCGGACCTTCCAAAATTTTTAGTATATTTTCCAAAAGGTATCTTTCACAAAGGAACTTTAAAAAATGTACGTTAAACAACTCTTTTAAAAAACTGTTCTTTAAAAAATTAATTATCTGATATAAAGTAAACATTAAAACAAAAAAAAAAATAAAAACAAAATTTTTTCAGCCCTACTGAGACGTTAGAGAGAATAAGCGAACTTAAGTTCGCTTATTAAGTTAAGAATAAGCCTACTTAAGGACAGAACAAATGTTTAAAAAAAAAATCTTCATAAACATTAAACATGAAAAAATACTGTTTAAAAGATATGTTGATTTCTATTGCGAAAAAAATTGTACCATTGAATTAAACCATTTTCTAAAACATGTTTCCAAAAATATTTTATAAAAAGTGCTTCAAAAAATTTTTATTATTCCTTAGTCGTGCAACATATACAATTTTATAAAAGCTCAAATTCACCACAATGATTCATCTTAAATTCACTTGTGTAAAGTGTGATTGATGTGCCCTTGAAATCCTTTTTAATCTTTTACTTCTTGCTTCGTTCCTCAGCTTCCTACAGCCTCAACAGCTTCTGATGCATGTGAAGCATGCAACCTTGAAAGTTCTGTTTTTTGTTATTTTTGTTTTTTTTGCGCTTGATATTTTTTAACTTGTTATCAATTTCTGACTGGGTACTTTAAGAGACTTTGTCCTCGTCGCCAGCTATTACTTGAGAAATATTTCTTAAAGCGACTTACATAAGTGCATAGTGTGACTATTTAGTTGCATTAAACAAACACGAATATTGTTATAGCACTTGTTAGTGTGGCAAGCAGGCTAATATTTATCGATTGTATCGCGTTTTATTTCAATGTTAACACTATACGGTTTTAGTTATCAATTTGTATATATTTTGGTTAAATAGCGGAAACTTATTTTACTCTTTGATATTTGCACAATTGCAGTCTGTCACAGAGGCTGTTGAAGTCTTGCCATAACTTCGCCTAAATTAACATTAAATTATTAAGATACGAGTATTTAGCCTTTAAGTAGTTTTTAAAATATCAAAAATAGCCTCAAGCAAACGATTTGAAACTGAAATTAATTATGGATTTCCTTAAAAGTTGTTCCCGTTGTCTTTCAAATATTTTTCAGAAACCTACTTTGTTTTAAAATAACAGTGCACAGTGGAGCAGAATCAAAATATTTTGGAAATAACTCAGCCATTTGTAAATATTCAAAATTTGACATGAGCATAGCAAAAGAGTATCTGAGCTTTAGTTTGGAAGCCGGATACCATTCACTTTCCAGGGATGGCGCTATGTGGTCTCAAAGTTGAGTACTTCGCACCTGCGAATTCTTTTACAGCTTGCCATTTTTGTCTAAAAAATTGTGCTTAAATTTGCAAATTATCTTTTGAATTGATTTTAAAATTAAAATTTTTGATTTTTCGTTACCCTGGTCCAGTTTTTTTTAAATATTGGATACAATTTTTAGCATTTCTTTTTAAAATATGAAGATTATATCTTTCATAAACTAGACGATTTTCAATTTAAAAATTCCAAAATAATTGCGTCCGATAGCATACCAGCTGACTAACTATAACTATATGTGTAACCGTTTAAACTAAATTTGGTATAAAATTGATCATCCTTGTAGAAGATGGAGGTCCTTTAATTTGACTTTTTTTACATCGAAATTTTGACCTTAGCCTATATATTCTAAAATTCAAAAGCTGGAATCGTAAAAAGAATTCTGCAGTAATAAATTGTTGCTGAACGTATTTCATAAGCCCTAGTCCATATGGGGACTTTATGGACAAAAGACTAAAAAAAAATCCAATTTTAGGATTTATGGCTGAGGCTATAGACACCTAAAATGAGCGGAAATATTATGTGGAAGAAATATTTAAAAATACAAATGTATCCTCAATCACGACTTTCACGAATGTAGTCACTGAAAATCCATAAATTGGGCTACAAACTGTTACCCAACAACATATCTCTAGAATTTATTTATTTAATTTTTAAAAGAGAAGTAACACAGACAATTAATTCCTTTCGAAAGGGATGGGAGTAGATAAATCTGTTGAATAGATTATATGTATAGTAAAGCTTTACATTCGGCAATAGCGTTGCCGCGACTCTGGGGTTATATGGACGCATTTATTTGAATGTAAGTATATCCATTTTGTTAATAACTAGCTGTGGACGCAACGTCTTCTGTGCCCTGGCAATATTTTTTTCGATCTTACTTTTATAGTGGTGTAGATATCGTTTAGTGCCTAAAATTTCCAGTTTACAAAAATAAAAGGCACTGTCAAGCTTTCAGTACCATTAAATGGATATAATTGCGTGCTATTACTACTTTATATTTTTGCGAGAAAAAAGTATCCTACATTTGAAATGAGGTACTAAGGTACCTCTTCACAAAATTTTATTAAAATTCACCCAGTAATATTTACATGATGCGAACATAAACAAACGGATAGAAACATAGACAGACGGATAGAAAGACACACAGACAGACGGATAGAAAGACAGACAGACAGACAAAAATTACAAAAATTGGTTTGCACCCGAGCACTGTTTAACATTTTAACCTCTATGGTATTGCAGGTACCTCCGGATGAAGGATGTCCATAACTTTGATATCATACCATATATCATAGATAGACCAAAGTCCGGCTATACAGACAATATTTTGTTATCAAAGCCGCTGTTCCATATACCATAGAGAGATCATTGAGCCATCCCGGCCAGTGTAGCCGGCCTTCGGCCGTATGGAAGGGTTTAACCTCTATGAAATAACCAACACCGGCTTCGCTTACTAAAGTTTTCCTGCATAGCCGGCCTTTGGCCGGGCGCAAGGATTTTCTCCTCTATGGTATACCAACACCGTCTTCGCTTACTAAAGTTTTCTGCATAGTCGACCTTCTGCCGTGCGCAAGGATTTTTTAAATGTTTTGTTGGGAGTTATTTCATTTTTCTTTTGGATCTATTTCATTTGGAAGATATTTGACGGTACCCAGAAATGGTCCTGTTACAGTTTTATTATATGTATAGATTTTACTTAGCCGGAATTTAGTGCGCTGTGATATGTACTGTTGTACATAGAATTAATACAGAATCAGAAAAATCGATGTTGTCTGGATATCGAACTCGTGACAGCCCCTTATTAATATTTGCTGCTTACAAATTTAAAGAAATTTCTTGCTGGTAAGCGATTTGGACCAGGGAAATAACGCCTATTTTTACGGCCTTGAGATTTTTTTTTTTTTTTGTTATAAGGACAAAACTATCTGTGAAGCTTCTAGTTTATCTGCAGAAAACGCCCAAAGTTTTTGTCGGTAATCAAACCCTTAACCCCAAAACTGATTGATTAGCAAACTACCTAATCTAATCAGTCTATCGACGTATTCATAAAATAAATAAAAGGGTATAAACATGCTGAAATAATTAAACAATTTTTTGCCAAAAAAAAAACATATTTTATCAACTAATTTACGAAATTATCAAAGTGACTCGGAGCTAGGTATTGCCTTCTTTTATACAAAAAAAAAAAAAAAAAAAAAAACATTTATAAATTTTGACTTAATAAATAAAATTTATTCTTAAATTTTTTCTAAGAAATAAACATTTTTTTAGTCATCCAATGTGAGTTTTAGCAAAGATATTTGTTATTGCTCTGCTCATTTTACGACAACATTTTTAATAAACTTCAGTTTACTTGAAATTTTTAATATAGAAACTTTTATACCGTAACTAAATTGGTTGCATGAATGCACAATCACATTAAGTTTGCTAGAAGTACTTAAACAAATTTCTTATGCTGTTGCACATTTCTTTCAATTAAAGCAATTCATATAATCTTGCTGGAGAGAGAAATAAAATAAAGAAGTTATAATTTTAAGATTTTATAATATTCTTGTCAGTTCTTTGCCAACTTTAGGATTGTGGCCGACAGTATTAGGACGAAAGAATAAGGATTGAATTTTTAATTACAAATGTTGCAGAGCTATGTTTTATTTTTGTTTGGAATTGATAAATATTAAGTCGCACCGAGTAATTAAATTTGGTAAAAATCTCCAGCACTAAAGTAACCGCCTTTGATTTATACATTCAACTATTAGTTGAAAAAAACTAGTAGTAGAAAAAAATTACTTTCTAAAAAATATTAGTGAAAAATGGACAAGAAAAGTATTTTAAATATAGCGGAAAAAGCGAAACGCGATTTTTATCGTTCGCAATATTTATCAATTGGGTAATCAGAGTTTTAAAGAAGGCGTTTAATTATTTATTCAATTTGTTAAAAAAAAACGCCAAAAGTATCGAGTAAATACTTTTGAGAATTAAGTACTCAAAAAAGGGTCAAATAATCGATACTCGGTATCAAATACTCAATACTTTGCCAGCACAAGATTATTTGCAAAAGGCCATGACAGTCGTAAAGTAGCTCTGGGTCGGGAATCTCGTAGGTGCGTCATTGTCTTTATCGTTTAGAGTCAATCAGGCCGTCCTTGTTGTTGGGCTTTCGAGTGGTTTGCGTCTCATTCTCACACTGGCTGATTGCCGTGCTCGAATAGCTGTACTACGGTACTGTTATTATAATCTAGACATTTTAATTATAAGTCGGATGTTGGTGGAGCTCCATTTTAAAAACTCAACTGTTAACTGGGGGAGCACCATTAAACTCTATTTTTAATTGGAGGAGAACCATTAAACTCAACTAATTCACTGGAGGAGCACCATTAAACTCTTATTAATTTTAGCTAGTTGAATTTGTAGTCCCACATCCTATACGAAAGTATAGGTCGCGCTGCAGATTTCGGAAGAAGCTAAGGCAATCACACCCTGGCGCTTTGGTTTCGTACCTTTGCCATTTACCATTTTTTTTTTTTTTTGGCAGAATACAAAAGGCCATAATTCATTATCATACTCAGTCTTACGATCTGTCAAAACTAGCATGTGTGCTAAAAAAAGTGTGATAGTGTGGATTAGAAATGTATGTGTGTGACAGGCTTTTTAACAGGTCTGTACGATTTGAAATTCTTTTAAAAAACTTCATAAAATAATTTTTTCTATGCGATCAGAGTTGCAAACGATTTTTTTTTGTATGATAGTGTGGCACCTTTTTGAAACGATTTTTTGAGTAGGACAAAGTGATTAAATTCATAAAAACGGTAAATTGTTGTTTTTTTTTCTTTTTTTAAAGGTTAAAGGTTGCATAGAATTTAATTTTAGAAATCTTAAGAAAATGCCCTTTCCGATAAGGGCAAAATTTTAGTTGTCGACTAAATATTTAAAAAAAATATGAACGACGAAAAACAGAAATTTAAGTGGTCGTAAGCGTCTTATCGAGAGTGTATGAATACTAATTATAAGTTTAAATTTAATTAAATATACATAAATAATTTAAAAAAACTTTTAATAAATAATAGATAAAAAACAATACCAAAGCAATACCAAAACATTATCAATCAATTTTTTAATTTGCTTTTAGACAACTTGGCTAGTTACAATACAGGTAAGTGGGATGTTGTAATTCAAATATCAAATTAGAATTATTCATTTTTAACAATGACATTTAATTGGCAAAATAATATATCTTCGTATATGAGAATTTGTTTTTTACGACAACATTTACAGCAAGTCATTTGACAGACGAAATTAATGTGTCACAATTTTATGATTAATTAGAGAAGAGTTTATTTCAACACATAAAACACTCAATGCTAAAATTGATTATTAAAGAAATATATCGCACACTTAATCATAGACAGTCTCACCTCTAAATACACAAATGTTTAGGACAGGCAAAAAACATGGTTGCAATTTTATAATCAAATTGAGTTCCAGTTTTGATCTTTTAACTGGTTAATAAAATAAATTATTTTTATAAATTTTGAGTTGTGACTGTATTTGTTTTACTCTATATTTATAAGAAAAAAAACTTATTTGAAATGTATTTTAGAACAACTTTTGAATGAAATTTTAAGTTTTAAAATAGATTTTGTTTGTTATAGAACTGTTAATAAAAAAACTATTTAAAGTTTCCACTAATCCTTTATTTTTCCTTCCTAATGCAACACTGACTGAGTCCTTCAAATGTCATGTACATAATAAATAATTGTATTCGTTAACAAATTAAATGTAAAACATTTTGTTTCAAAATATTTCAAAATGTTTTAGATTTTGTTTCAAAATGTTTGCCGGATTTTTTGTTTAATAAAAACATCTGGTTATTTTGATCGAAAAAAAAAACTGATCTTGCCATATCCAATGATGGCGTTAACAAAACAATATAACACATAACAACAACATTTAACATTCGCCTGTCAATCAAATTGTAAAAAAAAAAACATACACTGACACGGTACGACAAAAACATGAAAAAAATTATTTTTGTAAAAAAAAACAAACAGAAACATATTTTAAATGTTTGAAAACTTTTTGGCAATTACGCTTGTGTTTCATTAAACTACAATAGATATTTAATATAAACATTTCTGTTTTGTTTTACAAGTTGGTGACATCCAAAAAAATGTTAAATCTGATTGGAGATACATACAAATAACGGAATAACAATAATAATATTGGAAAATGACACATTAACAAAATACGCCATGAACATTAGATATAAAATAAAAAACAATAACAACATGTTAGTGTTAAAACATTTGTTAGAAAAGCTCTTTTATAATATCTTCATTGTGATATTGTTATTTTATTTTGGTTTTACAGTTTTATTTTCAAACAGCGCCATCTGTTGATCAACCTTACAATTGCGATATGCTTTGTTATAAGCATTTAAACAACATTGACGGAAAACAAAAAATTATGGTAATTATGTCTTGTTCAAATCGATGGCTAGGGAAGACTTCGATGTTTATTCTCATTTTTTAAACACGGTTAAATTTTAATAGTACTAAATTTGTGGTTTTACGTACGTACATTTTATAGCAAATTTTTTAACAATAATGCTAAGACGTGGACAAAATTAAAATGGGCAGTCTACCCTTAACACTAACATTATGTTACAGTAAGAGTTGTGACGGTCATGTACGACCTAGTTCAATTGAACGATTCTGATCCGGTCAGTGTTTTATTTTTTGTCGTTCATCGTTCGTTGCGTTTTTTTGTTTTGTTCAGGTACTTGACATTTTGCTTTTTAAAAGTTCATAAAATAATTCTTGCAAAAAAAAACCGACTACAAAACAAATATGTATATGTGCATCAATTCTAAACTAAAAATTTAAAGGGAAGTAATCTGTAAGAAATAGTACTCAAATCAAATAATTTAATACTTGTTGCTCTAACGGACATAGTAATATACGTACGTTCTGTACATTCAAATATCTATCCATAACGGTTTAGCAGATAAAGCCATATACGATAAATTACGTCAGATATGAGGACACCCTTTATTTTTTTACAATTGTTATTACTGACACAGTAATAAAAAGTAACGGTTCCAAATAAATGGCAATATAGGTTAAACAATATCACCTAGGTGACACCCTTTAATGTACAATTTTAAATTAAACACTTATTTTAAAGGACAGATTCTTTGTAAATTACAAATGTCTGTCTAAAACGGTTCAAAAGTTTGGCCATATGCATCAATTTACATCAACTATTGAGACACCCTTTAAAATTTTATATATTTATAAATATTATTATACGGGACATAGTATTGGAGATTCTGTCTAATTTTCAAGTGTTTGTCTATAACGGTTCAAAAGATAGGGCTAGATAGGTACAATTATACCAATTATGGAAACACCCTTTAGTTTCCAAATTTAAATTATATACTTGATGTTATAAAGGAATTAGATATACAGGTTCTTTGTAAATTTCAACCGTCTCTCTGTTACTGTACAAAAGTTTTGCAATATACATCAAATTACATCAACTATTGGGACACCCTTTAACTTCTAATTATAAATGTTTAATTTCTGATTATAAATATTGGACATTCTGTCCAATTTTCAAGTGATTGTCTACAATGGTTCAAATTGTTCATATATTAAAATTGACGTCACATATGGGGACACCCTTTAATTTTTAAGTTTATTTTTTTATTAATTTCTGCTATTGGCAGCTATAGTAATAAGCAGTTTTTTAAAATTTTAAAAGGATGCCGTTTACGGTTGATAATACACGTATGTTGTATGGGGACACCCTTTAATTTTCAAAATTATGAACTTCTTTTAAAATTGGACCAATCTGTAAGCATTTCCTTTCTTATAATGAAAAAATTTTTTAAATCGGTTCGAAAATGACTTAGTTCTGCGGGCACAAACATAAAAAAGCAACATTCAGACGAATTGATAACCTCCTTCTTTTTTTGAAGTCGGTTAAAAATTACACAGCACAACAAAATAAAAAAAATTTCATGTGCTCTTAAAACCACTATATAATTTTGATGTATCATGACTACCTTTGTACAAAAATGGTAAAATTTTTAAATTCTATGGATAGATTTTTTTTTAAAAAATTTTTTTTTAAAATTGCAATTTTTTTGAGACGTTTCTTCAAATAATTAATGATAACTCAAAAACTACTAGTCCGATATTATTAAAATAAATTCAGAAAAATTAAGATTTGCATAGCCTTTAATTCGTCTATATATCGCGTTTCAATCGGATCAATAGTATCGGAGTTATAATAAAAAACTTAAGAAAAAAATATATTTTTTACGTAAAAATGGCAAAAATTTTCGTTTTAAAAAAATCATAAAAAATCGAAAACGGCAAAAAACTTCCAGATTCATTTTTTTATCGCATAGCGACATATAATAGCAACAAAATGAGATATCGACCATAAAAATCGATTGATTTTTTTCGAATTTATTCACATTTTAGTGAATTCGCTCATTTTCACAAAATTTTAGTTTTTTGCTTGATATACGCATTATAGCGGGTTTTCAAATGTGTGAAAAACATAAATTTTCCAATTTCAAGGGGTGCATGTCGGATTAATGTTAGATTTGATGAGAAACTTCCACCCACAAAATTTTAGTTGAATTCGACAACGTTAACACGTAGCGCATAGGCCCCAAATCTGAAAAAAAGCGTTTAAATCGAAAATAATTGACAAATTTTCAGTTTTTGCAAAATTAACGCTATTTATTTCCCCTTTTGCAAAAAAGTGGATCCTGGTCCTTAGGGCAAACACAATGAGATTTACAATAAGCTACATGTCTTTAAGTTTTCGAGTTATTACAATTTTCACTGGCCATTATATGTCCTTGAGAACTTGCCGAAGACAATTTACAAAAACATTTTACTTTTAAAATTTTTTATTTTTTTCTTTTTTAACAATAAAATATAAAATTTCGCTAAAATTGACTGATATCTTCCTATTACACAACGCAACAAAATAAAAAAATTAGATGCTTTTGAAACCACTATACAATATCCAGGTACTGCCAAAGTGTTTTGGATGAATGAGAAATGTATGGCAAAACAAGTACGCGAAATACTGTTTTGGGCAAAACACGTATTTCTGTGGGACACGTGTTACTGTGGAAATACAGTATTGAATGTAGAAAATTGTTTGGAACAGATCTTTATGGCATTTTTATGATTTTCAGAATTAAAAAAAGTAAGCAATAAAGGAAAAGTTTTTTAATTTTTACGATTTCAGTAGAAATCTGATAAACGATGAAATGCTCCTTTTCTGTTGGCTGATCAGGGACCAAGCTGTACTCAAGTGCTTTCATCTTCACAAGGACACTCAACCTCAAGCATGTGTTCTCAATCAGGAAGTTCAGATCCAGAACTACCTATATCTGAAAATGACGAGTTCATCCCACACAAAAATATCTCACCGAGACCATGGAATCAAGACCAGCTAAATGATGTAATAAGAGAACTTGGATTGTCAAAAGCATCTTCGGAATTACTTGCATCCCGGATGAAGGAATCAAATCTCATAACGGAGGAAACTAAAGTTTCGTATTACCGTACCCGAGAAAAAGGCTTACTTCACTATTTTGCAGAAGAGGACGATTTTGTCTGCTGCACGGATATTCCTGGTTTGATGACTGCCATGGGCTTACATAGATATGATTCAAGCGAATGGCGTTTATTTATTGACTCATCAAAACGCAGCTTGAAGTGTGTCCTTTTGCACAATGGAAATAAATTTCACTCCTTGCCAATCGCACATTCAACCAAGGTAAAAGAAGAATACTCTGTAATTGCATTGGTCATGAAGAAGATAAAGTATAATGAACATAACTGGGTAATTTGTGTTTATATTAAGATGGTAAATTTCCTATTAGGTCAACAAAGTGGCTATACCAAATACCCTTGTTTTTTATGTTTATGGGACAGCAGAGCTAAGTCAGAACACTGGAAGAGAAAACAATGGCCTTATAGGGAAACACTGGACCCAGGTATGAGGAATGTTATAAATGTACCTCTGGTGCACCGAGATCGCATCATATTACCCCCTCTTCACATTAAACTTGGTCTGATGAAACAATTTGTTAAAGCACTTAACAAAGATGGTGAATGTTTCCAGTATATTTCAAGGAAGTTTAAAAGTTTGAGTATGGAAAAGCTGAGAGCAGGAATATTTGACGGCCCACAAATTCGCAAATTGGTCAAAGATACCGATTTTCTCAGTTCAATGTCAGAAATTGAGAAAAATGCATGGGATTCGTTTGTATGGGTTATTCAACATTTCTTAGGAAATAACAAGGATGATGATTATGTTGCGCACGTTGAAGAGATGTTAACTCACTTCCAGAATCTTGGATGCAACATGAGCATCAAGTTACATTACCTTCACAGTCACTTAGATCGTTTTCCTGAAAATCTAGGAGACTTAAGTGAGGAACAGGGCGAACGATTTCACCAAGATATTCGGACAATGGAGGAAAGATACCAGGGTCGCTGAGATGCACACATGATGGCAGATTTTTGCTGGAGTATTCAGAGCAACACTTCGTTATTCAATAATAGAAAATGTCATAAAAGAAAATTCCAAAGTTTGTAGTTTATAATATTTATTTATTTATTTCCTTATTTTATATGTTGTAATAAATTTAAATAATAAAATATAAAATAAAAGAAAATACATGAATAAAACAATGAAATGCATTTTCGATCTATTCCATCGATTTGACTTAGTTACATTTTTTTGTCAATTGCCTTCGGCAAGTAACTTGAAAACTGTTTAACCGATTTAAAAGATATGTAGCTTATTGTAAATCTCATTGTGTTTGCCCTAAGGACCAGGATCCACTTTTTTGCAAAAGGGGAAATAAATAGCGTTAATTTTGCAAAAACTGAAAATTTGTCAATTATTTTCGATTTAAACGCTTTTTTTCAGATTTGGGGCCTATGCGCTACGTGTTAACGTTGTCGAATTCGACTAAAATTTTGTGGGTGGAAGTTTCTCATCAAATCTAACATTAATCCGACATGAACCCCTTGAAATTGGAAAATTTATGTTTTTCACACATTTAAAAACCCGCTATAATGCGTATATCAAGCAAAAAACTAAAATTTTGTGAAAATGAGCGAATTCACTAAAATGTGAATAAATTCGAAAAAAATCAATCGATTTTTATGGTCGATATCTCATTTTGTTGCTATTATATGTCGCTATGCGATAAAAAAATGAATCTGGAAGTTTTTTGCCGTTTTCGATTTTTTATGATTTTTTTAAAACGAAAATTTTTGCCATTTTTACGTAAAAAATATATTTTTTTCTTAAGTTTTTTATTATAACTCCGATACTATTGATCCGATTGAAACGCGATATATAGACGAATTAAAGGCTATGCAAATCTTAATTTTTCTGAATTTATTTTAATAATATCGGACTAGTAGTTTTTGAGTTATCATTAATTATTTGAAGAAACGTCTCAAAAAAATTGCAATTTAAAAAAAAAAAATTTTTAAAAAAAAATCTATCCATAGAATTTAAAAATTTTACCATTTTTGTACTAAGGTAGCCATGATACATCAAATGTATATAGTAGTTACTCGAGCATATTTTTGCTGTTGCCCTGTGTTATCAACTGTTCAATTACTTTTTTTCTTATTTTTTGTCAGTGCCGTCATCTGGTAAATCTTAAAAAGCAAATCATCCTAATTTTAATTTTGTAAATTAAAATAATGAAGGAGAAATTATTGGTTAATATTTAATGCAATAATCCTTAATCTTTTGTGTATTAATATTGAATTTTTATTAAGTACTGTAATAATTCCACAATATATATAAATTGTTTGTTAAAATTCTTCAGAACAATACGTATTTCACATTAAAATCTGTACTAAAATAAAAGATCAATTTTTAGGCTATAACTAAGAAACCTGATAAATCATATATAATTAAAAAATAAGTTAAATATTGTGTATGTATGTATGTATGTACTTACTTCTTGTAAACATTTCTTTACAATTGTAAAGTGTTGCCAGAATGAACTGATGTGTTTGATAAGAATTAGGTTGAGTTGCTGTTTAAAATAAAGAACGATGATCGAACGATGACTAACGACCCAGTTCATTAAATCTCGCTGTACAATCTGAACGATTTAGCGAAATGAAATATTATGCACAACTCTAGTTACAGTTAATGTTTTTCATTTTATGTCTAATGTTTACGGAGGGTTACACCTGATTTTTTTTTTTCGTTTACACCTAGGCGAATTGATTTTACAAGATGAAAGCATTGCGGAAACAACTATAACATAACAACAACTTTGACATTTTGCTAGCATTTTATTCATATTTGACAAGACATTAGTAAAAAAATCTAGAGTGGCTCAATACTCAATTTTACCATATCTCATGGAAAGATATGTTTTTAGGGACATATTACATAAAAATACAAGTTCAAAGTGTATTCGAATCGAAAAAATAATTATTTTCGGTTTGTGGTGTGAAGTAAACTACCCGTACCCCTTCCGGTTATGGCAAAAAACTATACAGCTGTTCATCTTCTTACATACTTATATCAAAGACACATAATGAATTTCATTTTGCTATGTCAAAAAGTATGATCTGCTGGTCACAAAGGCATACATACCACCCACCCACAGACATAATCGCAAAAATAGTAAAAATGAATTCAAAAGCTTCAAAACGAAAAGATCATTCGAAATACCGACATACATTTTCTGTCACGATTACTATACTTTACCTATACAACATATGATAAAGTATAGGAAAAATAACCAGCTGGTTTATCGCTCATACCGGGTATATTAAATTCGCCTTGGTTTGTACCATTGTGCACACTAAATCATAGCAAATTGAAGACAGCTGCTTTTTTAATTTTTACCAAAATATGCTAAGTGAGCTCTTCATGCTTTATATCGTATTAAGTTAATTTTGGGTAATTTTCACGAGATTAGCCTTTGAAAAAATGGCATAACTTATAAATATCTATTCCTGATCTAATGAAGTGATGATGATTTTTTTAAAAATTTATAAAGTGGAAAGAGCCATGTGATTGTCAAGTTTGCTCCTGTATTTTCTCTTAGTGTCGAGTTACATTATGCAACTTTGGTCGCTGCAATTCCTCATTAGTAGGCGAGAGAAGAGATAGGAATTGAAAAGGGTACACATATGCATGTACTCTTGAATTTCATTTTGTACTCTCATTCGTAGTTTTAATTTTGAAGTTTAAAATGTAAACAAATGTATAAATACATGTAAGTTGCTGCAATAAAAATTGCACGATATAAACACAAATGCAATATTAAAGAAGAAACGAGAAAGATTGCATCGACAAAAGTTGCATAATGTAATTAGGGACTTAGTATCGCAAAGTTTCTGTACAGATTATTTTTTCTTCACGAATATTTTATTGTCATATAAATTGTATGATCGTGTAAACCGCTCTTTAAATAAACACCTTTAATAAATGTTTACAAAAAAAGTCACAATCCTATACGAATTCTGTCAGAGCTCTGTCCCCAAATTATATAAAATTGTTCACACGAAATCTGACAGACTTGGCGATACTTCTAACAGATATCTAACAGAAAGTTCTGTTATATAACCCGACATTCGTGTTGATTTCTAAAAGTATGTCTGATATTATTCTAAATTGAGAAACTTTTCATCCTGTTTTTCCAAGTTTTCCTAAAGCTAATCCAAAAGTTTTTTAAAATAAAATAATGAAAACGATTGTCATTATCTCTAACTCACGCGCTGTAAAACAAGATGACTATCATATTTTCATGTGAAAAGCTTCTCACAGCACTGTGGTTGTTTTTTAGATCTCGTTATTTAAGTAAGTAAAACTAAAATGTACTGAATCTAAAACATTTTAGGTTAAGCCCATTAGGCATGTTCCTTTATCTTTCGCCCAAAGTTTTGATAATTTTCTACCAGGGAAAGCTATAAATTAGATTATCAGTCCTCCAAAGAGCAACCATTTCTTTTGTAAAATGCGTCCAATTTTTTCATTGAAAACCCCAAAACAAATGAAAATTAAAACAATTACATTAAGTCTGTATGGGTATTAAGACGTATGGGTATTAAAAAAAAAATTCTTTCTACATGTTTATACTAAACGAAATTTCCCAAACATTTATAACAGAAATCCGTACCAGAATTGTGATTGGGGTCGAAAAGGGAATCATTAAGTTAGTGTTAACTTGCTTGAAATACAAAATATTTTTTCAGTTATTCACTAGAAAGGAAAAAATAAATCATCTCACTCATAAATGAACAAACACAAAATATTTTCTAGTCTCTCACACATGTATGAAAAGAATCAGAAAAAAACTCAAATGTACATACTCAAACATGATTGAGAAGTGAATGAGCATTTCGGTACTCTGGTTTTCAGACAATGTCGGAATATTTTGCTGCCTGGGGTGTCATATTTAAAAACAAAAACACACTGAAACAAAAGTAAGAAAATGTCTTTAAGTTTAGATAATTTTGATTAACACTTACGGCTACATATGAGATATACATATGCATATGTATGTAGATAATAAGTTCACGTAGATAAACTTAAGGGTTCAAAAGTTGTAATTTTATTTTTTTCAATTGCGTGTTCAATTACCTCTAATTTGAAATTGCACAGTTCCAATTACAATGAACATGTAGTGTGTAATTGAATGTGTTCACTTACAAATTACAAGTAAGTTGTACAAGTAAAAGAAATTTAATTTTTTTAATATATAATGTATGTATGTATACACGCATCAAATTGCAATTCACTTTACTTCTTGATATCAATTACAATTACTTATAATTTAAAGTATACAATTATATATTACGTGTAATTAGTTTGTAGCACAAAAAAACTAAATAAGTGGTGAACATTTTTTATAAGTGGTGAAAAAAATTTCCCACAGTGCACATGCTCCTTAAAAAAGTATTGTAAGAAAATGTACATAAGTTCTCGCATTTATTTTTCTCTACTAAAAAAATATTATTAGATTAAGGCCCATTATTATAACTTGCTTTTAGCTAAAGTTAGGATTTTGTTGGAGCGATAAAAAATTTTTCGCTAATAAAATATTGCTAAAAACCACTTTCAACTATCACGTACTATAAGGACAAGATATAGCAATGAGAATTATCCTCATTATTATAGTGAAAAACTACTTATCGCTCCAACAAAATCCTAACTTTAGCTAAAGGCAAGATATAATAATGGGCCTAAATGTTTCTATAGTTATTGAAAAAAAAATAAGAGTTCAGAATTTTTCTTAATTCATTTGTGTGCAAAAAGAATGAGTTTGGAAAATATGTGTAAATATACATAAATTTGTTGTAAAATAAATTAATAATTTCACCTAACAAATGATATTTTATAATATTGTAAAAAATATAAAATATAATGCGAGTGATTTTGAATAAGGTTTTAGGGATAAAATTTTAAATTAAAGTACTTTCGAGTGCAAAAATTATCCGTCCTCTCTCATCTGTGTTGAATACATACTGCACTCTTATATATAAAGAGAGAGACGGTGAGAATTTTACGGTTATATTTAAAAATCTTTAAAGCCTAGTAGCCTTTTTACACTGATAAACGATTAAGTGCAATGCATTTAAGATGTTTAAAATACAAAACTCAAATGTCACCAAAAAAAATTAAAAGAAAAAACGCATAACTCTTGAATAAATAAAAATAAAAAAATGATTTAAAAACAAGGAAAATTCTGGATCTGACTCCTCTAGATATCTACATCAAATACGTATCTGCCAGTTTCGCCCTAGGACTCAGGAAGTCAGGCGAATTAAGACATAGCCGTGTTGGACATGACACCATTCTTCGGCCTTTAGGTGGTATTATCTTGAGGAACCATACTGATTATCTAACCCCTGATATGGACTTCGACAAATCTATTGCTGTGAAAATTGCTCGAAGGGATGAGTGAAAGGAGAACTGCGTAATCGGAGCAATGTGGTTTCAATATTTACGGATGGCTGAAAGGTAGGCACAGGAACTGAATGGGGGATTTTCTCTGAGAATATTGATCTTTCAATTTCACTCATGCTTCCTGATGCCTGCACCGTGTTCTAGGCTGATATATATGCTATATTGGTAGCGGAAAGGAAAATTGGGGAACTTAAGACGGAGGCGTCAGCTGTTGATATTTTTGTGGATAGTCTAGCCGTCATTAAGGCCCTTGAGTCAAAAGTAGTAAAGTCTAGATGTGTATTGACATGCAGACAATCTTTAGCCTTACTTGGACGACATCGTGTAAGGATAGTGTGGGCCACGGGGCATGAAGGCATTCGTGGAACACGAAATGGCCGATCAATGTGCGAAGAACCGCTCGAGTCTGAATGTGGTAGACATCCAAGGGGACATCAACACCCCTTTGGCCGAAATCCCTAACACAATATGGGAATGGTCGTAAAATGAAACGGCTCGCAGGTGGTCTACAGTAACCATTTGCAGATTGTCTTAAATTCTTTGGCCTTCAATTGACAGGAGAAGAACGAAGGCTTTATTGACCTTCGAGAAAAATTCATTTTAACTGCTTATAGGGATCATAACGGGGCACTAAATTGTTGGACGTATGTATGTCGGATTATATGGAAATCTCTCGAGGCGGATGCTGCAAAAATTATATGGATGAGGAGGAATCAGTTCAACAGCTTCCCTGCGACTGTCCGGCTCTTCAAGAATGCAGGCTGAAATTTTTGGGTCAAAGATTATTTCAGGACCTGGACTGTCTCAGAGATGTGAGACTGAGTAGCCTACTAGAATTTGTGAAAAGCTGCAGGTGTGAAAAGCTCCTAAACATCATTAGCATTTACCATTTCGTCTTTGTTAGGAGGCGTTAGTGGTAATGAGTCATAGCAGATTCTCAGCAGATCCCCTTTTTGCTAGTTGATCTGCTGCTTCTTTCCCACCAGTGCCAATATGTCATTTAACCCACATCAATGTTACCTCGTTAACCGAGGAACATCTGTTAAGCTTTAAAACACATGCCAGCACTAGTTTGGAGTACACGTCCACCTGCTTCATGCATTTTATAACCTATTGGTTGTCAAGTGCAATGAGAACCTTTCTTCCCTGCACCCGACATTCCAGCAGGTGATCCAACGCATGTAGCAGCCCAAGCAATTCTGCCTGGTAAACGGAGACGTACTCCCCAAAACGGAGACTACAGGACAAGTTTAGCTCAACTGAGTGTACACCTGTCCTGCTCTACTGTCCATAAGAGTACCATCAGCGAAAATGCTGATGTCATTCTCCATACACTCATTGTGTATAACGCCGTCCGCAATTAGTGCCCGATGCAGTCTTTCGACTACATTTCTTCTACTAATGCGTTCCATTGGCATTTGTGCTTCCCTAACCTCCTTACTAATGAGGTCCAGAATTCTATTATGACCGATGTTTGGCCCAAAGCGATGCCAAATGTCATCACTCTTCATACCCAAAGCAAACATCGCAGCCGTTGATCTAATAAATAAGTCCAGCGGCAGCAATCCCAGCATTGCCTCAATTGCCTGTCTTGAAGCAGTGCGCATTGTGCCACATATGCTCATACAAGCAATTCTTTGAATCCCAACCAACTTACGCTTTATTGTTGTCTGAGAGGCTTTAGGCCACCAAACCAATGAAGCATAAGTTATTATGGGTCGCACCATCCTTGTGTAAATCCAGTATGCAGCCTTTGGCGAGACTCCCCACTTACGGCCACAAACTCGTTTACACTGATGCATGATCCTTTTTCCCTTAAGTGTCTTTTTCTTAATATGTTCGTTCCAGGTACTTTTCCTATCCAGAATAACTCCTAGATAATTCACCTTCCTTGACAAACTGATTTCCGACCCGAAAAGCATTAGGGATCCAACCTCTATGGCCTTTCTCTTGCGAGTGAAGAGCATAGCATCTGATTTGCCGGCACTAACATGAAGTTAGTGTTAATGTTTTTCATTTTATGTCTAGTGTAGACGGGGCGTAACGATAACAAATTATTTTAAATATAAAAATATTATGTAGGGAATTCCCCCCACAAAAAAAAATCCCAAAATTGGATGTATGCCACTATTTTTGTGAAGGCTCTACCATTACACATATCAAAATGTAATTCAGTATGTACATACCTTTTATAATCGGAAGGTGGAGGGGTAGTTTACTTATACCCCAAACCTAAAATATGTATTTTTTCGATTCGATAAACCTTGAACTGTTATTTTTAATGTGATATATCCATAAAAGTATCTGTTTTCATGAGGTATGGTAGAGTTGAGAGTAGGTCATTTTATATTATTTTTCTAGTGATGCCATTAAAACAAATATAAGATGTAAAATTAAGATAGGAACATCTTGTAAAGCTGTTTAGGAATATTGCCTTTTTTGTTGTTGATCAGTGTAAAATGGCTATTACGGTCTTATAAAGAAAAAAGCTTTACAAAATTAAGGAAATTAGTGATGGACATTGGACAATATACAAATAAAATATATTTTACAATAATTTCTCGATCTGTGGTACACAACATAAAACTTAAAATGTCACTTCTAACCCAGTGACTTCTTTTTATTGAAAACTTAATCAATTGGAAAAATATTTTTACAAATTAACAAAACTTATGAATATCTTGTGCGAATAATTTTGTTAAATTTTTTAACAAAAGTGCTGGTGCAGAAAAAATTTTAAATATTACAATTAGAAAATGGAGAGGGGCAAAAATCTACTAATTAAATCAAAAGAGCCATATGCAAAGAAATACAATTGACTTTCAGAGTATTAACTGTACAAATTTTTATATTGAAATGTACATTTGAAGTCAACTTTCTTTCTTTTGTATACTGACATTACTAAGGCGAATTCGTTTAACAGGTGGTTGAAACTGCGAATTCAATAATTTTCTTTTGTTGCTTTGAATGTGAAACTACGAAGCAATGCTTATTAATCAGGTAGCCTCACTATGGAGGGGAAATATTATGGCGAACATTTAAAAGTTTTTTATATGGATTTTGACAGTTAAACTTCCATTACAAATTGTAAATTTAAGTATCTAATTCGATATAAAAAATATAAAATTTTTTGCATTCATATTTCCCCTCCGTAGTGAGACTACCGGATAAAAGTGCCTTGCTACTTATATAAAAAAATAATATTTTAATTTATTTATGGCTTTTTGGGGGCATTAAATAAATTAATAATAATAGTTTGGTCCATGGCGTTTATTTTTTTTACCAGATGCTGATAATAGCGAATTCATTCATTTGCTTCAGTGTTCGAAATATCAAACTCTGTATATACGGAATATGATAATAATTTTTTATATTTATGGTTTGACATTTCCAGCATCGGAGCAAATTAAACTTTTCGCCATTGTTACAAATACAAATGCAATCATATTATTTTGACACTAATAGTCTTTTTGTTTCTGAAATATAGACTACCAGTCAGTATCACACCTCCGCGAACCCAAAATGGATCGTTTTACTTTTGAGAAGCTGGGCATTACAGAACATCAAATTCGGCCGAAAACTCATCTTTTCTAACGAGGCCGATTTTCAACTCGGCGGATATGTTAATAGACAAAATATAATCGAAAAACCCGCACGTCATTGTCAAGAAGCCAGTACATCTACAGTGAGTATTAGGTTCGGATTTCCACCTGGGGAATTATTGTCGTCTTGATTTCTAATAACTTGACGCCAATGCTCTCGGGGCTTAGGGGGGCATCGCAGCTAAGAAACTTCGAGGTCTGGCCACAGTTAAAATCGGCTAGTAACATTTGCGACCCACATGAGTAGCTTTGCCTTACAGAAGCTGGGCATTACAGAAGTTCCTGAAAAATCAACTTTTCTATAGAGGCGCATTTTCAGCTCGGCGGCTATGTTAACAACCAAATTTGATCGTAAAACTCGCACTTCATTGTCGGGGAGCCAACGCATCGGTAGAGACAATCAGGTTTGGATTCCTCCAGGGGGCAATATATAGTCTTTTTGATTTCTAATACTTTGACGCCAATGCACCTTCGGGGTATGATCAAAGTCCAAACTACTGATTCTGCGTGAATTTAGTCCTGTCCGATTTAGTACCAACAGAGGCACCGTAAGCGTGTCAAAATTTCGGATAGCCTACAACTCCTAAGGAAAGGGTATGAGCATAGTCTTGCCAGCCATGTTATGAAATTTTGACTTGTTGTGTCGCTATGCGGGTGTTGGTAGATACATTATTTTTACGCAAACACAGACGTAATTCTCTCAGGTTGGAGTGGATTTCAGAGTAATGGCTGCATTGGTCGATGCTGCTAGGAACACTATTTCAACCAGGGGCGAGCGCTGCAAAGCCATAATTACTGGTTCCGTATGGTCAGAGAGGGAAGATATGAACATAGATCATCTTTGATTTCAGCAGGATGGAGGACCATGTCACATTGCTCATTAAACAATGAACTGTTGCGCATTGAGTTCGATAATCGTTTATTGACCTTGTTGGCGATGTCAATTGGCCTTGTTAGCGATGCCAATCGCAGATGTGATTTGTCCTCTTTACACTTTTTCTTGAGGGGTGCCGTTATAGATTGCATTATCTAGAAAGGATTCACATTTTTAAGGCTAATATCATTCGAACCCTTCGTTTGAGATAGAATCAGAAACTGCCAACAAACTCATGGAAAATTGAATTGACAGGATAAGCTACTGCGAAGCCAGCCGCTGCAATCACATGACTTTAATCATGTTTCATAAATAATAGGAATATTTTTTTTTTTATATATCAAAAGAAATCGAGGTAAGTTTGTTTTATTTAAATCTTTTAAAAGATACTTGCATTTGCACCACCACAAAACTGCTGAAGGAGGAGGAAACCCAATTTTATACCAAATTTTATTTAGCATTTTTTTTTTATATACAGTTTGAGCAAGTTTCTATATGGAGTTAAAGCAAATTGCAACCATCTGTTATATTAATTCGCCTTGCGCATAACTAGTTTAATTTCTTTTAACAAATTTAAAAAAAAAAATTAACTACAAATTTAACACAAATTTAAAGGAAAAACCAAAGATAACAAAAACAACAAAAAAAATATAAAAATGTTGTTTTCCAACTAAAAGACTTACTGCCATGAAAAGCTGCCGGTTATGCCGTCTTTAAGACGATCTCTTAAAGAACGTTGTCTACTTGGTCCCAAACCGCTAAAAGGTGGCAACGTGACAACATTCTCATCGTTGCCATCCTCAAGAACGGTGGTTATATTTGACGTCGATGATGAGATGGCTGATGAGACGCCACCGCCGCCGCCGCCACCACTAGAGGCAGTAGTGTTAGTTATACTGTGTTCCATTATGGGCGCTTGTTGTTGCTGCTGCTGTTTTAGTTGTTGTGATGATAAAAGTTGCTGTTGGTCTCTCGGTAACCGTTTAACACTATGGCGTGGTGAATTTTCACGTGACATTTTATTAATTTTTTATTTAAATATAAATATTTTTTTAAATAAGTTTATGTTTGAATTTTTTTGTGGTTTTTTGTTAAATGTTTTAATTTAGAAAAAATATATTTATTGAAAAATCAAAGAAGAAAATTTTGATTTTGATACCAAACATAAAGAAACATTCATTCGAAAATATTTTTTGAAAAACTTTTAGGTTGGAGGTAAGAATTTGGTTGCAAAAGTTAAAACAACAAGATACGGTGAGTTTTAAATTAATTGCATCGTTTTATTTTTTATTATTTTCTTATTTTTTTATATTTTAAATACAAATAATTGTAATAATTGACAATTTAACAAGTTAGATGCAGATTTAGATTTGGTGCTTTAAAGTTGAAACGTATTTTTTTTTTTTTTTATTAATATTTTGTGTCTTTATTATTAATAAAATATATAATTAATTATTAATTAAACATTCAAAAATTTTAATTTTTATTTTAATACAAACCGCTGTGAAAATGTTTAAGAATAAGAAAAAAATTACAGAAACAAAAGGAGTTGTTATATTAAAAGCTTAACTGTTTAATAGTTACAAGCGTATCCATTTAAGCATTTCCATAAAAATATTTTGTTCAGTGTATTAAAGTAGTTTATTGTAATAAAGTGTATGAGGTTGTTGCACATAAAGTATTAGGAGTATTTTTTATTTGTGATTTGATATTAACAATGATTATTATATAAAAAAGTTCCAGTTTATTATGTCTGTTAAGTGGTGGATGTATTTAAAAAATAAGGGAAATTTTATTTTATTATCAATATTAATTTTGTACCCTTTAAGGAAAACTCCCTCGAATAAAATAAACCTGTGCTTGTGCTATTTTAATATTACATAGTCCATGACATTTCAAACAAACCAAAAAGGACTCTGAAGCAACTCTGCTTTTTAATGATCGGAAGAGATGCACAGGACATGCACGCCTCCTAAAAGGTGGACGGGTTAATCTCTAAGGGCACTACTGAGGCAATAGCTTTTTGACACGAAGTCCAGTAATTTTCTTGGATACAATCACAGTTTCTTAAACTGGATAACTGCGTTAGTGACAGTCTTGGTAACTTCAAGGATTATCAGACATGATAAAGATCGAAGTTAATAATGAAAAATTAATCTGAAAGAGTCACATTGTGTGTGTATGTTTAGCACTGACGAGCAAAGGTTAATGTCAATGGAGATGAAGAATGAAAGCAATAACGAGAGAGTCCCTTATGAAGAAGAAGGTCGATAGTCTAAATCGAGAGTTAGCACAAGATCCAACAAAAATGTGGACGTACATATATAACCAATGACGTGACTAGAACCATTAAGAACCAAAGAGGGTTAAAAAGGGACCCATAAAGAGCATGACCTGCTTCGATAAACCTCTACTTTCATAATAATCCGATAACGATGGACCGCAAACCTCATAACATATGGAGAGGTTAGGCTGTCAAGGAACTCCGGTTTTAATTGGCCACACAAAGATTCTGGATGATATGCACAAGAAAACTTTAAATAAGAGAACGAGTTAATCTCTAAGGGCACTTCAGAAGCAATTACCTCTCAGCAGAAATGCTAGAAAGTTGCTCAGATATAATCAGGGTAACTTATGCTGCAAATCTGCCTTCGTGGCAGATTAGGGAAAATTTAAATATTATCTGGCCAATATAATGATCGAAGAAGTCAATATTTGATTACAGTGAGTGGAAGAGGCTGAGAGGAAAGCTCACCATTCTGTGAATATGCAGCACATGCTAGCATTACACTAAGCACCACAGGCTTACACATATTAAATTTGGATGCTGTGGAGGATCTTAACCTCAGATAAATGTTAACAACTACTCGGTGATGAGGAAGAAAGTCAACAGTTACCAGTCGACAGTCTGAAATCACTACAGTCTAGAATAAATTCTACTGACACCACGAGACTCAATGAATATAGCATAGTTTTAAATATAGAAAAACGAAAGTTAGTATTATAATTCAGTATCCCCCTATATCCCAGAGGAGTTTGCTAATTTGGTGTCTTTTTGAATTTCTATCGAATTTTGAACAGGCTGAGTTTATAAGTTTGCTTTTGCTAACCACTGGAAGCAGACAACCTCGCAAAGTTTAACAGAAATGTTTCTAAAGTCGAAGATCTGACTTTTGAGTTAGATCCAACTTCAGTAGAATATGTGGGATTTGTAGTTGCACTGACAAAAACATTTAGTCTCATTAAAAATTACTTGAGAAAATAAAAAAATAGAAAAGGCTTTCAAGGTTTGGTTGAAAGAAGTTAAATTAGTGAATGTCATCAAAGAGTGATAGAGAGAGAGAGAGAGTGAGAGAGAGAGAAAGAGTGTGTAAGATGAAAAAGTATTTTTTTTTTTTCAAAACATACACACTTAAATACACACTAGGGTGTCCCTTATTTTTGGACGTCATTTTTTTTTGCGCATACCCGCTAAAAAGTTTCTAAATAATCTAAGAAGCCACCAGAAAAAATTTTACATTGATACAAGAATGGTAAACCGTGGCGACTTGCGATCGTTTACATTGCTTTCAAAAAAATAAGCTTTCATATATATTTGTTTATCTAAAAAGGTGATTCTCCTTTTTGCTCAACTGTCAAATTAATGTATTGTTTGCGGTGGCAATTTTCAATTTCAATAGTGTGTTTTATAAAGTTCGGTGCCTTAACTAAAAAAATGTCCGTCGAATTACGAAGTGGAAAACAAAAAATTTTTCTCATCGGAATGCCTTGTCATCAAATTAATGGTGCTAAACTACCATCTAATAGACAAGTTCTCGCTGTGCTTTTTTACAATATGCGCGAAGTCAAGCTCGATCTTAGAGAAAGTGCAAATCTAGTAATTAGAGAATGTGTAATTTTTTGGGAGAAGGCAAGAATTCCTACAAAGGCAATTCCGAACTGTGTCAAGAAGCTTTTAGATAAATATACACTTTGGAAAAAGTTGCAAAAAAATTGTAAGAAAAGTCTCGATATTTATAGGACCCGTGAAAGTAATTTTGAAAGTGATCTTGATAACCTATTTGATATTGCTCATGCTGCTGCCCTTCAAATTATCAAAATAGAAGAGGATAAAGCATTTTTGAAGCTACAGAGAGAGCCGGGTAGACCGGGTTGCTTTGCTGGCATAGATAAAAACTTGGCAGACAAAGAGGAAAGATCTAGAAAAAGGTTATTACTCGAAGAAACAAGAAAATTAAGGCAACAAGAATTTTCGGAAGTTGCATCGACTTCTACATCATATGCTGAATGCAGACAAGTTTTAGACGTGGAAGAAATATTAAATTCTGATACCGAAGATTCACAATATTCCCACGACGACGAAATCCAGCCAGAGGCAAGCACAAGTTTGCAGAGCGACAGTTCAAAAAGAGGAAGAAAAAATCTGATAACACCAAAGGTAGTCGCAGTTTTAGACAGGTGCCAGCTAAGTATAAGAGATTCTGTCTATATTATTCAGGCTATCCTAGAGGCATTGGATCTGAAATGCGACGATTTTGCAATAAATAAATCTTCCATTCAGCGAATTCGTACACAAATGAGAAAATCACGTGCAGAAACTATAAAAAGTGACTTTAAGAACAACGTACCTGATATCATAACCGTCCATTGGGATGGCAAACTTTTACCCGGCTTAGACGTGAGAAGCTCCAAAGAGGAGAGGTTGCCAATTATAATTTCTTATAGCGACAAGGAACAACTTCTTGCAGTACCAAAATTGGAGAGTTCGTCTGGTAAACACCAAGAAACAGCTATTAGAACAGCTCTATATGACTGGAATCTCATTGACAAGGTGCAAATAATCTGTTGTGATACAACATCAACGAACATTGGCCGTTTTAATGGCGCTTGTGCTCTTTTGGAGAAAAGTTTGGGCAGAGACCTGGTGCTTTTCGCTTGTCGTCATCATATTTATGAGTTAGTGCTTAAAAGTGTATTTGAAGCCAAAATTAAGCAAAATGTTCGATCTCCAGAAATACCACTTTTTAAAAAAACTAGAGACAATTGGAAAAATATAGATTCGAATAAGATTGAACCATGCTTCGATTTCGTTAGAAAGCACATTCCTGATGAACAAATTTTATCCATCTTAAGGTATTACAAAGCGGCATTGGAAAAAACTTTTATAAGAGAAGATTATCGTGAATTAGTAGAACTCTGCGTTGTGTTTTTGAATGGCGATCCAGAAAAGAAAATAAAAATCAAGCCCCCCGGAGCCTTACACCAAGCACGATGGATGGCCAGAGCCATTTATTCATTAAAAATATGTTTGCTCCAGTCCCAGATCAACATAGATGCAAATGATAAAAGTGCTCTGCAGGACATTTGCTTATTTGTTGCGATAATTTACGTAAAGCCATGGCTCGAGTGTACAGAAGCTGTAAAAGCACCTAATCAGGATTTGGGTTTTTTGAAAGCTGTCAAAGGCTATAATGAAATAGACGAAACAATTTCGAATGCTGCTCTAAGTAAGTTTTGTAAGCACTTATGGTATTTAAGTGAAGAGGCAGTCATTTTATCACTTTTTGATGACGAAGTGGATGACAAAACAAAAACAAATATGGTTGTTAACTTAAACAGGGAGGAAATATCGGATTTTAACAAACGATATATTCCAAACAGCGATGAAATGTCAGGATCGTTGTTTGGTGAGTCAAATTTATTTTTTTTTAATGTTATCTTTGTGTTAAATCATATTTTTTGAAAAATTAGTACTGAATGCTTTTATAACAACTTTTATTACAACCTTTCTTTATTTCAGCTAAAACACTTGATTGCTTTGTATCAGGTAAAAGCAAAGTATTTCTTGCAAGATTACAGATCGATGATAGTTTTCTTGGCACAAATGTGGCGTCTTGGATAAACAACGCTGCATTTCTGGAAGCCAAACGAAAAGTAAGTCTTTTACGAGTGGTAAACGATGCTGCTGAAAGAGCAGTCAAACTTGTGGAAGATTTTCACGGACTTATTACTGCTGATGAAGAGCAAAAACAGTTTTTGTTGCGCTGTGTTGAGGAACACAGAAACCTGTATCCAGACTGCAGAAAAAACACTTTAAAAAGAAGTTATCCCATATAATTTGGAATATTAAAATAATCTTAATAAAATATTCTTAATGCATCTTTTCATTTTTTCATTGTTCTCATTTACTGTATTATGTAAAACTTCTTGCCTTAGTCGCCACGGGTTACAATCATGATAGAAGAGTAAAATTTCATATTTAGGTATAATTTTCTATATATAAAAAAATTATAGGGTATGCGTTTCGAAATTCGAAAAAAAAATTTTTTTGTCTTATAAGGGACACCCTAATACACACATTATCCAATAATTACTTAAAATTAATTTGAGCAAAATCTAAATCCCGGTTTAAACTAAACTTGTTCTACAACATGCTACGAAACGCTTGAATAGAGTCAGCCCTCGTTTCAAAATTTCGTTATCATTAATGACTCTTTTATGATTCAGTAAACATCATAAGTAGTTCTAGGGAAATGTATTTAAGCCAATACTCCTTATTTGGAGTATTTCGAAACGAGTTTCCATTTTGCTTTCGTATACTGTTAGATTTCTAGTAGGGTATGGAATTAATATGTCATGAAGCTCTGAGGTGCATGTGAATCGAGCATTTCCCTAGGTCATAATATATTAGAACTTAAATTATTCTATTAGTTGCACTCTATAAAATGCTCACAAATCCCTTAAGTAGGAAAGCGAAAAACATACTTTGTTCAACTGCAGAAATATAAGCTGGATGTAAGGTGATGGATATGGCAACTTTTTTTTTTACCAGTAATGTTTTGTGACGATGAAAGTCGGTGGAGCCTCGTTTTCACCACACATATATTATTTTAAAGTGATTTATTTATGTTATTTTTGTTATATTCTTATATTGTTTAAAGTTTTATTATCAATTTGTTATTATTTGTTTATTATTACGATTTGTTATTGCTTGTATTATTGCAACAAGTTTAAATATTTGAAATTAAGGTTTCCGTTAGAATATGCCATCTAGTGGCGCATAGTGGTCGTAAATTATTAACACATCCACTTTGATATTTTTAGTAAGAAGAATTAGTACCAAAATATACAACTAAGTTTTGGTGGCTGCAGATTGTGTATAAAAGCAGTGGAAGTGATATAATTTTGGTCAGTCTCGTCGCAGCGATTGCGAAGGTAAGACTATTATTATTGGTGGTAACCCGCTGTAATAATTTATTACCTATTGGCTGATTACTAAGTAGAGAAATTGGTGGTAACCTGCTGTTTCTTCTGCTTAGTAATACTCACCAGGCTTTATTAGTGTGGTATTCCCGTGGTAACCTGCAGGTTTCCCACTAATAATACGTGAGAGTAGATTGGTAAGCGAAGTTGACAAAGTGTTCCCGTGGTAACCCGCAGGTTTATTCAACAACCAAACCAGTCTGTGTAAGAGCTGCTTTTGTCCGATTTGCGTTGAATAAGTGTTCCCGTGGTAACCCGCAGGTTCACTTCGCTACGTAAGCAGACTGTGTAAAGGCGCAGTTGACGAGTTTTTGCTAATGCTGTGTTCCCGTGGTAACCCGCAGGTTCATAGTAGTTTTTAGCACTCCGTGTTAGAAAGCTGAGAGAGCTTATAGTGGATGAGTTATTAATAATCGCTGCCACTAAGTAGAATTTATTAAGACGCCTAATTGTAAATAAAGACATTACGAAACGTTTTCGATCGGTGTTTCTTTCAATACGGTCTAAAGAAAATAAATTTTCTGTGACAGAACCTTCGGACACCGGTGAGTTTACCCCAGCCGAAGAAACGTCGTTACAGTTTGTAGGACGTGCCTGGGCATGACTGAGATAATATAAAGGTCAGTTACATGTCAAAATTATTACCGGCTAACTCTGCCTTATGTGGCGTGGTGTTCATGCCGATTAATAAGGAAAAATTTTTATTTAATTGCCACAAACCAGAAATAATTTATTTTGATTATTGGCACAGCTGGGATACTTCAAGCTAAGACTATAGAAACACAGCATGATTGCAAGATTAATTAGTTTCAGACATAAATATAATTAAAATTTTAATTAATTCAAGTATATTCTAAAATCAAAAAAAACAATCTTCTAATTTAATAAATAATTGTATCAATTAAAAATTTAATTAAAGTTGTTTCTGAAACTAATTAAAACTTTTAATTGAAGCAAAAAATTTTTTGGGTATGGATACCAGAAGTGGTTGTGGCAGGACTATTTATATAAAAAATATAAAAAATAAGACACAAAACAGTCCTGATTGCACCAATTTCGAGAACTGATTTGAACAAGTTTTAAGATTTTTGCTGGGAACTTAAATTTTGCTCAAATTTTGTTGTGTTTTAAAATTTATTATTAGAAAAAAAAGAAGCAAATCATTCGAGCAGTAAAAAACATGCTTAACACTGAAATACTAAGTATTTTTATTATCAAATAACTTCAAACAATTTAAAATTTTGTTAAAAAAAATTATTAAAAATTTACATTTGCTTTAAAGAAACAAAAATACACTATTTATAATTAAGCTTTAAAAAAATTAGAAAAAATATGAAAAAATAAATGTTAATTTTTTATAGCAATAATTTATTAATAATTTAATTGTAAGCAAGTTAGAGCAGTATTGTTTAGTTATATTGATTAAAGTAATTGTAATATTTATTAATTGCAGCTAATATAATTATGTATGTTTATTAGGCATATTTAATTATTTTTTAAACGAATATAAGTATTTTGTTTAAATATCCTTCGATGTTAATGTGCGAGTAGTAAATATGAATTGTAAATGTGTAATGAATTATTTAAGTTTTTCTAATGATTGCATTGTTGCCCATTAGTTGGTTAAAGGGAAATGTTGTAAATAAATTTAGTTTGCTAATTATGTGCGTGTATGTGTTTTAGTTTTATAATTAATATTATTTCTATTTACATGTTAGTATTTTACTATGTGTTTGATTTACATACATACATATTGAAGTATGTATGTGTGGTACTATAACTATGTGTTGTATATTTCTGTTGGTGGTACGAGTATATATTTTATTTATTAGCTGGATATACATATATTTATATTTATTGTAGGAATATATAATTTCAGCATTAAACTTATTTAATTTTAGTTAAAAGAAGAAACCGTTTTTTCAACGAACCTGCAAAGAAAAGGAACACAAAAATATAAAGTTAGTAAAATTCATATATAACAAAAGAAGATATCAGATATAAATAATTTTAATATTTTTATTAGGCCCATTAATATAAGTTGTCAATAGCTAAATTTAGGATCTTATCCGAGAGGTAGATATTTTTTCGTTATAATAACGAGGGTAAGGCTCAATGCTATAACGTGCCTTTAAAGTATGTGAAACAATTAATTTACATAATCACACAATTTTTTGTTTGAATATCCGTAATACTGCACCGATTTTGGAAACACTTATATGGTTTTAAAGCATTTTCTTCACAGATGTGCACAATCTTAATTTTATTTAAATCGGTTCAGTACTTTAGTAGCAAGGCATATTTAACAAGGTGATAGCGTAAGGGAGAGGAAATTTCAGCAAAAAATTTTTTCAATTTTTTTTTATATGGAATTTGACAGTAAAATAGATTTTGACATTAAAAAAAAATTTTAAAAATTTCTCTTTAATATTAGCTCCGCCTTGTGCAGTCACCTTGTTAAATATGCCTTGCTTAGTAGTAATACGTCTGTAAAATTCTTACTAACACCAATAAACAAATATGTATGAACATGTTGTTCTCTTAGATGCAAGTCGAAAACACATGTAAATTTTAAGAGAAACACGTGCGTTTTTGTTTTGTGTTTAATCATTACCAATGCGAATATAAACAGGTGATTGCACGGGCGAAAATTCTCATCATCTGTTTAATTTACAAACGTCAAAAAATTAAATAACGAAAATAATTTAGAAATTAAATTTAAAATTTTTTTTTTTGTGTTATTTATTGTTTCGAAGTTTCAATAAAAATAGATTCAATTTTGAAAAAAGTGAAGGAAGTGCTACAACAATACACATAAGCGAAATTAAGTGTTTGATGCAAATTGTATTGCAAAACTGCAAGTGTAAAAAATCATAGCTTTTTTTGTTAAATCCAACAACAAAATTCCAAATAAAATTGCATTTTTATTATAAAAAGTTAGGGGTTAGTAGTATAATATTAAATAAAATTCCAAAATATTTTGTTGGTGTTTTGTTTGTCATAATTCATTTCTTAAGGGAAGTGGTACCTTGTTTAGTGTTCCCAAAGATGGTGAAAAGACACGTGGGGTGTAATTATAAGATTTAAAAGAATTTCCTTTTATTGCAGCCCTTTTATTATTTATTTTTGTTTTATTTCTACAAATGTTTTTGACAAGTGGGAACGCTTTTGTACAACGAAATTGCCTGTTGTATTTTTTTATTGTTGTAATTGTTGTAGCCCTGCAATCACCTGTATATATTCGCCTTGAGCATGGCCATACTTTTTCTTCCAAGTGTTTATTTTATTAAAAAGGGGCAGCGAAGCGCACCAATGATATCTAGTATAAACAAATTTGTAAATTCAAACATTTATATTTGAAATTAGTTTATTAAAAATATTCCACTATTTTTACTTATGATATTTGGCAGCAAAAAATTTATTGACTTTAGAAAAAAATTTTCAAACAATAAATTTGTCCGAATCCGACTGACGGCCCTTTTCACAATGTATGATTAATTTATTTTTATTTTAAAATTAACTAACTGTCGGTTTGGTTAACAGGCACTATATAACCGACGGTTACTGATTTCGGTTTCACCATCATACGGTTACATAACAAAAGAATATAGTAAAAAGTATGGCAATGTTGTGTTCATTTGTTTAAGAAAAATAATGCAATGGAAGATTGAATTTCCAAAATTGTTTGTTTTTTAAATCAAATAACACAAGTATACATACATGATTTTAGACTGGACGAACTGAATGTTGCCTCATAAACTATTTGGAACGCTGAATGCAAATTTGCAATCTCTTTTATTTAAAAAAATAACAATTTTCAAGTTTTGATTTTAATTTATTAATTGCAATATTATAATCTTTACAATAAGAAAACAAAAAGGGAATTTTAAACTGAAATTTTCAATTTTCTAAATTTTTTTTTAACATTCTTCACTCTCAATCAACTGTTCACTCTGATCAACATCAATTGTAAGCAGAATCACTTAAGCTTTTTGTGACGTTAGTGTATTTAATTGCTGTTTTTACTTTTCCGTTTGTTTTGTAAAAGTTTGGTGCCCTGCGCACTTATTTCATCCAAATTTTTGCGTACAGTTTTTGTGATATCGTCGAGGGAGCTTTCTATGCTTATCATCAGTATAGCGAATTTGGTTGTACCCTTTACTTCAGAGTTGATGCTGCCAATCACACATTTAAAACCCTGAGAAACTTTCTTGCATTCGTGCTAATGGTAAGTAAAATTATTCTCCATATAATGGACTAGCGGTAGAGGGTACACACTCTCAGATGTCTCTTACTTTAGTAGTGTTTTCGAGGGATGGGGTCCATTCTATTTGTCTTCTTTTTTTATTTTGAGGGTCAGTGTTAACCTGCTTGTATTTACGGTTGATCGTTCCCTTGCAAATCATGTTTTATCGATGGGTCCATTATGAGAAACACCATTTTGATTGCACCAGCCCATATGTATATATCGTACTAGCTAACTTTCATCCGCAAAACCGCCCGCTTCGCAGTTACGTGTCTTCTTATGTCCATGATTTTATAACTCAAAATATCAGTGTGGAGTTGGTCAGTGTCCCCGTATGGCCGAAGTCTTCATTAAGATTGTATTCCTCCGCTGATACTTCTTTCATCGAAAAGGTAAAGTTCAAGCTGAACTATTGATATAACAAATATGGTAACAAATTTTGTAATATTTTATAAATTAGAAATATTTTTTTGTTGAAATTGAATTAAGTTTCAAATTAATATTTTTATTGAACAAAATTTGTCAATTAAAATACTAACCGGCACTTTTTCTTCGGTTATATTTAACAGACACTATTTTGTTAAAAGGTGTCAATTAAAAATTAATCGTACTTTGTGAAATACAATTTAACTTAACCTGAGGTTAATGTTCATGTTAATTTATAATCATACATTGTGAAAAGGGCCGTGAATCAGTTTCCTGAAATTTAAAAAAATGAATTTTAAACAAATAATTTATGTGGAACAAATAAAAAACTTTACTGAAATAACAAACAATTTTCAAACAATTGCGTTTAACAGTTTTGTGACTATTATTATTATTACTATTATCATTATTATTATTATTATTATTATTATTATTATTATTATTATTATTATTATTAATGTAGGGGGAATAACGAAGCAGACCACTACTAAATGGGTCCCTTTTCGACCCCCTTCCGTCCTCAATAACTAAGAGAACCGACATAACTTGCTACTATAACTCTTACTATCATTGAGTCTCGTGCTACAACCAGCCTTTAATCTAGACTCTAGTGATTTCAGAGTGTCGACTAGGAATTATCGGCATTCTTTCCCATCACGGTGTCTTTTGTGATTGCTAGCATTTGTCTAAGGCTTAGTTCCCCCATGGCATCAACATTTAACAAGCTGTGGTCCTAAGTCATACGCTAGCCAGTGCTGGACATTCACACACAATATGCGCTACCTTCTCAGCGTCTTCCAGGCATAGTGTGCAAGTATCATCTTCTTCGATTTTCATCTTGCCTAGATGATACTTGAAGTTTCCATGACCTGTCATTAACGCAGTTATCCAACTTAAGATACTTCTATTGTATCTAAGAACCTTGCTGGCTCTCCTGCCAAGGAGGTCTTTGAGCACCATTTGAGCCTGTCTACATGTACTAGCCTCCCTCCACCTTTTCAGGTTTAGTGAGTTCAGCCATTGTAGTTTTGTGACTAAATAACTCTGACTACAATTTGACCATATTAAAAACAATATAAGACCAAGACGAATCAATTAACAAAGTGGTATTAAAAAAATGTTATTAATATGTGAAATTTGTCATTTTGAGCAACAGCGAAATTTAAGAATCCGCCATTGCGACCAACTGGTTTCCTTTTCTATTTTTACTTTTGCTCAAATTTTAGCGACTAGTTACTTATGTATTTTAGTCCCAAAACTGCTTCCATGAGTACAATTGGGGCAAAACGTTGCAATTGTTTTACCTAAATTAATTGTTCGAAAAAAGTTTGCCGGTCAAAAGCATATGTACATACATACATACATACATAAATACAGTCTGTCAAGAAAATTTTTTTACATACTGAACAAAATTTTGGACTTAACTTTAATAATAAAAATTTTTGTTTCCTTTTTTATTTTTATATTTTTTTATACGAAATATATTTTGTCTATATGTTAACTTGCAAATAATATCAAAAGGGAAAACTGAGAAAAAAATAAGGATAAAAAATGAGATTTTAAACACTAAAACTTCCGGAGTTTTGTTGTCACGAAAATGTTTTGTACATACTAAGATAACATATAATAAAAATTACGATGGATATGGCATTGTAAGACATTCAGTAGTTTGTATGGCAACCATTGGCATAAATCACGGCTTGCAGACACCCTTTGATGTAATAAACAAATTTTTACACACATTCTGATAGAATTTTATTCAATTCCTTCAAAATTACAGCTTTTAACTCATTTGGCTTTTGGAACGCCTCTTAGCAACGTTTGTTTTTTTTTTGCAGGTAAGCTTATAAATTTTGAACTGTATAAATAAGTCAGGACTCTGAGCTAGAATATGCAGCACTTTGCCACAGATTTAGAAAATCACATCCTTACAAGAAGAGCTTTATGTTTGGGGTCATTATACTGAGTATAAATGCTATATGTATTGACCCTGTAAATTAGATGACAGTTTAATATATTCTGGTACTGCTTCGCAATTACTGTGTTCGCAATAAAACAAATTTCTCTAACTCCCTTACTAGATATGGACCTACAATTTTTTTTTTAAATGTACTACTGGAATTATGTTACGAATTTATAACGCCACCGTTATTGAAATGCAACATTTTGATCTCTTCATAAAATATAACGACATCTCTGTAGTCGACAGGTTTGGAAATATGCGTTACAGCAACGAACAATCGCCTTTCTTTCGAGCTTCTTTTGATGAATACCCATTCAACTTAAAGACTTGCCTTACCATTTCGTGGGAGACTGTCAGGCTACATTCTTCTCTTAGTTCACTTGAAAGTGTTCTTGTGGTTACCAAAGGGGTTTCGTCTACCTTCTTCCTTAAAACACGTTCTGTTCTATCCAAAATGCTGCGAGGGTGGCCAGTTGAAAGCTATAATGTGTGCGTATTTTAATTTTTATTACGACTTAAATATTGTAAACAGTTAGCCTTGTTATTAAACACATTTTATACAATTCTTGCATTGTTTTTTTAATCGCGAGATTATAATACACCAATTAAATCAGGTCAATTGATGTTATTTTACTAGGCATCTTAAATTCCCTTTAATTTAATTTTTAATACTTTTTTAAGGAAACCTAAACAAACATTTCAATAAACCACAAACAAAAATATATTTGACCAATAAAAATTAACAGTTATTTATACATAAATAACAACAAGAGCAAAAATTGTAAAAACATTTTCTTGCCAGACTGTATGTATGTTGAAGTTGGCCTCTGAAAATTTGGGACCAAGAATAAAAAATCAAAATAAATATGAATATATACTACATACATAGCAATTTTTTCCATGGAAAATTTTTACGTTTTTACCTTTTCCTCTGTAGCCCATGTTTTTTGAATGTGTCAATATTTGAACATTATATACATAATTCTTTTATTAAAATATAATTTCATTTTGAAGTCTTCCCTCAAGGAAGTGTCCTTGGACCAACTTTATACACTATATTTACATGTCATATGCCAACAAGTAACGAAGTAACGGCAACCTATGCTGACGATACAGTGTTTTTGGAATCAAGTGAATCGGAAATAGAAACTTCTAATCGAGTTCAGGGACAACTTAATAACTTAGACACTTGGCTAAACAAATGGAACATCAAAGTTAATCCACAAAAGTCTTCCCATGTGACTTTCAGCCTAAGACGAAGACAATTCCCTACACTCTATTTAAATAATTCACCGATCCCACGCAAATTTACCGTAAAATATCCGGGCTTGCACCTAGATAGAAGGCTTACGTGAAAAGATCATGTTAAAGCCAAGAGAAAACAACCTGATATAAAATTAAAAAGATTATACTGGCTTATTGGTCCAAGATCTGAGCTAAGCATAGAAAACAAAATTATTATATATAAAACTATATTAAAACCGATGTGGACGTACGGCATCCAACTCTGTGGAACAACGAGTGAATCAAATGTAGAGATTTTTCAAAGGTTTCAGTCAAAGACTCTTAGAATGATTGCCAATGCCCCTTGGTTTGTGACAAACAAGACTCTTCATAACGATTTTAATGTACCAAATGTTAAAGATGAGATAAGAAAATATAGTAGTAGATACGTAGAAAGGATTAGTAATCACGTTAATGTTTTAGCAGTTTGTTTGTTAGACCATACAAATGAAATCAGAAGGCTACAAAGACACCATGTCTCAGATCTCCCTTTCAGGGAATAATTAAAGGTTCATTGATTTCAACTATAAATTTAATTATATCCCTAATACCTCCAACTTGAACGTAACAATATAAGTATTATATATAATTTATTATTATTGTTTTTACAAGAAAAAATAAATTCTGTTATTATCTTATAATTTAACACATTTGCTTAATGTTGTACAATAGATTGCAAATAAAAGTAAACAATTAAAAAAGTCTTGAAAAAATCAATATACATACACACATTTTTTCGCTATTTTTTCAATGTATGACATAAAAGTATTGCCGTTTTTGCGAATGAGTAATTATCTATACATATAATAAAATAGTAACTCATTTCCGTCTGTCAGTCTGTCAGCTTTTGATTTACGTTCGCATCACGTAAAAACTACTGGATGGATTTTAACAAAATTTTTTAGTGAGGTACCTAAGTATTTTCGCATAAATATTTTATTTCCAAAAGAAAATGGGGAAAAAGCAGTGAAAGTACGCAGTTGAACTAACCGGATACGAATATCGTATTTTTTATAAAGTAAAAAAATATATAAACTTATATGTAGCATATCTTAAGGATGAACTAAGTACTGCTGAGTTCAGCACGGCACGTTTAATTTTTGATAGTTGTATATTTTAAAACACAGTACGGCATGGCACCTTTAATTTTGATATTTAAACACAGATGGCGCCAAAAACATATGCCGAATAGCTAATTGAATAAAATTTGTATTGGTTTTAAGTCGCGTACGTGTTGTATAATTTAGTTATTTTGTGAAATACATACATTCTTAGGTAATTATGTTATTACATTATTTTTGTTATTTAGCGTTAATTTTTAAAATTTGGTAAGAATACTACGACTTGAGTGTGGCTATAAAATTCTGTTGTTGTTAGTTTCTTCTTAGTTTAGTTGCATTTTTCTCTTATAGGTGCTACTTTATATAAGTAAGTCTTACAATAGGTGTGGAATACTTTCAGAGCAAAATCCATCAAAATATTATCACGACGCCCACGACGTGGCGGGCACAGCTAGTAATAAATAAAAAATTAAATAGTATTCTCATAGATGACTTGTATCGTAATATACAGATAGGCACTTGGAAATTAAATAGTATGTGTATTGCTGTGTATTTTAAACTTTGAAAAACATAAAATTGTGTATAATAATATTTTTATATATTTTTAATTATAAAACTATGTAACATATGAGCTCCAGTTCTATAAAAAATCAAGTAAAATTAAAAATTAAAAAATTACCCGAGAAATCCTCATAGAAAAATTGGGTAATAATTCACATTAAAAGTAACCAAAAAATGTTGAGTACTTTTTTTGTTGTTTTTGGAATTCATTTCATTTCTATAAAACATTTTGGGAAATTTGTGATTATGAAAAATCGCTCTTTTGGGCGATTTTATATTTGGACAAATTCTGCAATAAGAGTGTAAAAATAAAAGTTATTTGTCTTAAATCTTCATATATTAAGGAAAAAATATATATATATATTGATAAGTAGCTACTTAGTTGGACCTGAACTGTAGTTAAAAATAATTTTTGTACTTTCTTTTCCCAAAAAAAAAAGATGAAAAAAGATGCCGTGTTCCACAAATGGCGCTACGAAGTAAGTCCCCAAAACAAAAATTATCTAAGTGTTCAAAATTAAGGACTTATTCATTAAGATATAATAACTCATGTTAAAAATTAAATAACTCCCAAAAATATCACTTAACACAACACAAAAATGAACTTAACCCCAAAATATTGGCCACATGGAATGGTTGAGATCCCTTCGATTATCATATCTGCTCACTAATGTACGTCAAAATCATGATTTGTATGAGGGCACCCTGATCGTTAAAATCCTATATGGGACACTCTTTTATTTTAAGTTGCACCACCGTCGCCGTCTTCTACGGAGACACCCTTTTATTTTATTTTTATACTTGTTCCTATAGCTGCCAAAATTATAAAATCTGTGGGTAATGTTATGAATGTTTAAAAGTTAAGCCATATTCGTCATAATCTACTCTTATATGGAGGTGCACTTTAATTTTTAATTTCATTTTTGTACTTTCAGGATTGCGTTTAATATAAGTAAGAGATGAAAAAAAAATAAGATAGTAGCTGACTGAAATGCGTTCCAGAAAATACACTACATTCTACAAGTTTCTAATTGCTCTTTGCAATAATCAACTTGTTGAAAAAGTTAAACTAATAAAGGCTATTGAAAACAGTTGTTCATATCCATGAGTAAAAATCAGTACAAGCCCAGGAAGATAAAATACTTCAGCAATTGCAATAATAATAAGTTTCAATAGCAGTAATCAAGTGTCTGCATTGCTTTTATTTATGCGCATCGTAGGCAGAACATCATAATTTATAGAGAACTTTTAATTAAAAAAATTATTGTAATTTGCGTTCTAAAAAAAGGGTTTGTTCTTAAGCCTACATTTTTATATTTTTTATTCATCATAAAATTTCCTATTTTTGAAATCATAATTACAACTAAAACGCAAAAAATCTAACATAAAGAAATAATTTTACCTTCAACCAATTGAAAGTATTTTTCAAAAGTGCATCGTTGCGTGTGAGCAATATTTGAATTTTTACTTGTGAACAAATAACACTCATACGTACGGGAATTTTAATATTTCCCTTACACTCGCATATGTACAAAATATTGAATTAAACAACAAATTTTCCAAGCATACACATACACAATTTAATAGAGAATATGTATTTAAGGTCTTCCGTATCATATGAACAAATATGTATTTTTAAAATTTTTTTAATATATTTTTTTTTTTTATAAATCTCACTTCAGTTTTCTTCTCTAATCTCAGTTGTAAAATGCATTTGTATAATTTGGGATCCATTAAAACAAATTAGTTTTGCATGTTGGCTGTCGTTATTGGCTTAAAGCATTTACTTATATTTCGTTTTCTGTAGCTTTGGTTGTTATTTACGGTCCGCCAATTTCGTTGACACAATAATTTACAAACTAAACTACAAAAAATAAGAGGGCAGTCTCAGATATCTGCACTTGAAAACATAAAATTTTATGTAAATTATCAATAATAAAAAGCTATTAAATCAAGTTTAAAACATGGAATATTTTAATTTTGATAGAATCTACACACAGAAAAAAAGTGTCTAAATACCTAATAAAATGGAACAAAATTTATAAGATATCTCTATGTTTTTTTTTTTCAAGAAGAAAGTCTTATTATTTTAATAAGGAAAACCTTTTTGAAAAAATCAAGAAGAAAACTTTGGGTTTTTATATGAATTCTTCTTGTTTTTTTCAAAAAGGGTTTCTTCTTGATTTTATTAGACTATCTTGTTTTTTTTTTTTAACAAAAAAAAAATAACAAAAAAACCTGAAAACAATTGGTATATTGCATTTTTGGCATCTCCTTTAAAATTATTTGCTAATCAATCTTTGATTTCTTTCTACCTTTTTTTTGTGGTGGCGGATGCCCGACATTTTGATTGCCCTTCATAATATCCTCTATTTTTCCAGAGGGTGGAAGGTCAGGGGAGCTTCTTCTGATGGATTCTCTAGAGGGGGTTGAAACCACTTAATTTCTAAAACCTAAAAAACCATGTGAACATGTTTTCGACTTCCGCCAGGGATCGAATCTGGTGTGCTTAGTTTTGTAGGCACGCACTTAACCACTACACCAAATGTATTTTTTATATTTTATGTTTTAACAAACAGTTTTTATATAATCAAGAAGATATCCTTATTAAAAAAATTAAAAAGATGATTTACACATGATTATATGGGACCTAATGAAATCAATTAGAAAAACCTTTTTGAAAAAATCAATTAGGTAGGCTAATAAAATCAATAAGAAATCCATTTTTTATACAAATCATAAGAAAACCTAATAGAATCAAAAAGTTTTTCTCTATGGATTGTTTTTTTTTTTTTTTTTTTTGTCTAAAATGATTAAAAAATTGTGAATAATACGTTTTCTTATTGATTTAATGGGATTCCCTTATTGATAAAATTAAAAAGAATTACCAAATGAAAATAATAAGGAATCCATTTAAAAATATCTTCTTTTCTTACTGCTGGCATACCCCTTAGCCTAAAAACATTTCATAAAGAAAATATTTTTGATTCTATTAGGCATTTTTGGCTCTGTCTATAAGCGCAACATTTTACTTTAGAGGATCGTCTTGTGATAGAACATAGAGATGGGCACCACCGCATTGCTAGTGTAGGAACTAACTAAATATGTCAGAAGGATAGAAGTAATCTTTTTATGAAATTAAATTAACTCCCAGTGAAATATCATACGCTAAAGAAAACATAGGAAAGAGGAGGTTGGTTGCTATACAAATTCCGAATACTAGTCTATAAATAGTTTAAGTAGTATTTTCTGCTTAATATCAAACTCCAGGCAAATTCATTTTCCCCTTCACTGGATACAGACATAAGACTTAGTGGAACAGAAAGAGAAAGAGAGTAAATATTCGCAAGGGAAGTGGTAAAGGGGATATATTGAAGAAAAATATAATACCTAAGACTTTAACTAGTTTCAGGTGGGCAAGAACGCAATTTCAGATTGGGAGATTAGGAGATTAGAAGTTTAACTGTGACAACTTTGAAAATTTAAAGTTTTTCCAAGAATAAACCGTTACATATTTAGGTTATTAGCTGTATTAACAGCTTTACCTGGCACCGGGGCTGTTACTAGGTATCATGGATGCCTTGTTCATAAACTTGTACATTGTTTAGGAGTTGGATAAGATCTAAACCTATATCTTGCTGGTTTATGTTGTTATGAAACATTAAAAGGGATGCGTCAAATCAAATTTCCATTCCAGTGGTTACCAGTTCCCATACTGCCATTGGCTTAGTCTCTGATCGAAACCCCTTATATTCCAGTTTCAAAATTCAACCATCGAGGATTGAGTTTTCTATATACTCGGGATAGCAATTATTAAAGGATGTTGCGATGTCCTGAGACTACAACGGAATGAGGACCAACGGTAGCCAAAAGGGCTGCTACATGGAAAAAAAATTATCGAAAAATATCGGAGGATTACCAAAAATATCAATATACAGAAGCAATGCGTACTGAGTGTAGAACACCGTGAAAATATAATACTAAAGAAGTTTAATATTGGTGACATCCACAATGATAACAAAAGGACGACAAAAAACTTGATTTCTGCGAAGCGAAATTTTTGTGAATTAATGTGTAATACGATCAGTAAACTGTCGATAAATGAAAATAGGTTTCTAACCGACACGATACACACTTCAATCCGAATAGGGGTACCGCAAAGTTCTGTTTGGTGATAACGTCTTGGATAATTCATTCACCCGTAAATTACATTATACAACTCGTTTTTTGTGTCTAATCAAAGACCATAATTTTCATCATATTATGCCAAAATAGAGTGAAATATGACCTGCATATTGAAGAATGTTTGCTTTTGTGGTGGGGAACTTATTTACTCTAATTTGGAATCGTGAATTATTCGCAATACGGTTATTAGTTAATATAATTTAATATCATTCCATTTCAAAATGGTGGTATTTTTAATAAGCCTTTAGGGTGGTTTCTGGAACAGTAGAAGCACCGCAGAGCACTACAGCAGAAGATACGAGTACTGCCTGCCACGATCTGATTTTCCTGTAGGATCCTACAATGCCAAAGCTCCTCCCTTAGTGGATCAATAACATATCAAATTAGGCCTCTTTAAGCAGTTTGTGAAGGCACTATATAAGGACTCAGTCGCATTCTTATACCAATGTTTCCCAAGCTTTCTACAGCAAAGGTCACTGCAGGTTAATTCCTCTAATGAAATCCCCTCAGCAGTGAGAGGCTTCTTAGGAAACAACAAGTCAGACAATTACGAAACTCTTGTTAGATATTTAATCGATTAATTTTGGAAGAATGAGATGCCGAATGTCTCTTAAAATACACATCATTGATGGCCATATCGATCACTTCAACCGCAGCAAACTGGGAGCATACTTGGCAAACATGGGAAACGCTTCCATCACGACATCATGGAGTTTGAGAAAAGATATAAGGACCAGCATAACGAGAAAATGATGCGAGGTTACATGAGCAGTCTCATTCGAGATAGTTCCACGTCCCTGAGGCTTTCGAGTGGGAAAATTCATTTTTGATTGCAATGACTGCCTATTTTTTTATTTATTTTAGGTGATTTCTGAGTTTATTTTGTTTTAAATACAAGAATTTAAAAAAAGTTTTGTGTTTCAAATATTGTGTTTCAAATATTGTGTTAAAATTCGAATTGATTACAATATGAATATTTTAGATGATTATGTCTATTAAAAATAAACTAAAAGCATGTTCCAGGCTTCATTTTTCTCAATGTTAAGGTCTAACAAACCAATCCCAATCACTTTCAACCCAGACACAAAATTAGTTCAATTTCGTTGTCTAGTGTTATTCTTTCATTTTTCCAAATTTAAATAATAAAAAAGAAGCTTAAAAACTACAAACAAATATTTTTCCCCACAAAGTAAAAGATTGCCTTGCCACTCACTGCCTTCGTATATAAACACATACAACCATGCATACCAAAAGTGGAAAGCAAATGACTTTCGTAAAAGAAAAGTTGGAAAAAAAGGAAAATAGTGCAACCCATTCATTATCAATGGTCTGTAGTGTCAAGAATAATAGTTGGCTACCAGCAAGTGACCAGCACAGAAATGAAAACTAAATTAAGTTGTTGGGGCTTTTTTCCACAGAAATTCATATGCATTAAGGCATGACAGTTGCATACCGAAGTTGCCAATTTGTTGAATTAAGAGAGACGGTTAAAAAAGGAAAAAGAAACTTAAATCATCATGGAGACATTTAATTACTTTTAAAAACAAATGTTGTAGTAAAGCCCTTAAACTAAATTAGGCTTTAAAAATTTCATAATGAAAAAAAAAATTAGCTTTTTAAATGGTTGCTTGTAAACAGTTGTAAATTCTGTTGAAACGGCTTCAGGGTTTCATTTAAGATTTTTAAAAGTTTTTTTTTTAACAAGTAAAAAATAAATAAAATTACTCATTAAAAACTCTGCATAATACTTGTACCCGCATTTGTTAAGTTTAGTTTCCAACGGGCATTGCAAACTGTTTAAAATAAAAATAAAAAACTAACGCATAAAGTTCATTAACAACTATTGCAGTTTAGTCTTTTTAGTTTTTTGGTTATTTTTTGTTTACATCTTTAAACACTCACTTGAACATGTCCTTGACATTTTTTTCCAAAACAAAAACTACCAAAAAGTTGTTTTTACTTGGCATAAATTTTAAAATAAATGTTTGTGCCACATTGTACTTTTCTACTTCCTTTTGCTTTTCATAAAGCGCTCTAAGATGTGTTAGAAAAACAAAACACTCATAAGCACAAGTGTCAAGTTAAAATAGTGTTTTCCGTCAAAATAAACTTTTTCACATAACACTTAGGGCATATAAAAAATTTATCACTGTGGGGCAGAACACCAACAAAAATGGTAACAAGTTATGGAACCGTTCTAGAAAAAAGCATAGTCTATCAAATTCACATTAAATGAATTTCGAGAGAACTCTGCCATATTTTAAAAATTATGAGAAAATTATTTAATTATTTTAAACGCAAATAGCATGAGCTTATCTGGAAATAATTAAGAGGCCTCTATTCGAGCTTAATCTTGTACACCATTTAACCAAGGGATAACTGAGATGATAACTTTTGGAGTTTGAACAATTTGTCAAACCTTGAGCAAGCTCCGCCAGTAACATTGTGTTGACAGCTGTATGTAAGTCTGTTATTCCGTGTGGAATTTCTACAGTATTCATTTCCGACCCAATAAAGTATCTATAACTATATTGTGGATCTTTATACAAAGAGTCGTATATGGGTTGAAATCTACTTTGCCAAGGCACCAGAAGAGATACAGCAAATTTAAGCCCACGAATCTTCCAGGCAGAATTTCGAAAATTTCGCTATTGCAATTCAGCAACATATTCCATTCGAGGCTGCGAGCAAAAAATCACACCCACATATATTTTTTCGCTTTGTTTTTATTATTTTTCGATTGTAATGATTCTCTTTTTCTTTGTCAATAAATATTAGACCGCGACCAATAGATCACATGGAGTGCATACAGATCTCTGGGGATCAATAACCCCCTGCGTGGAGCGATTTTTTTTTTTGTTTTTAGGTTGGTAGGGTTTTTATGCTTTGATTTGTATTAAAGGACTCTATTAAAAGCAATGCGCTTAGAGGTATCCGATAGCCAACAGGGTGCCCACTGGGAAGCATGAGCCGTCAGTATGTGCTTTAGTCTGGCCATTCTAACGCAATATAGATGGTAAAAGTTAAGTCAACTTTTACAAAAAAAAATTTACAAAAAAACTTTCGATAAAATATTTACAAAAAATTTTCGATAATTTTTACACAAAATTATCGATAAAATTAAAACAACAAATTTTTTATAAAAGTTTCGATATAATTATTAAAAAACCTTTTCGATTAAATAAAAAAAAAGTTTTCGATACATTTTAATAAAAAAAAAAATTCGATAAAATTATTACAAAAATTTTCGCTAAAATTTTTACAAAAAATTTTCGTTAAAATTTTTACAAAAAAATTCGTTAAAATTTTTACAAAAAAATTCGTTAAAATTTTTACAAAAAAAATTCGTTAAAATTTTTACAAAAAAAAATTCGTTAAAATTTTTACAAAAAAAAATTCGAAAAAATTGTTACAAAAAATTTTCTATAAAATTTTAACAAAAAATTTTCTATAAAATTTTAACAAAAAATTTTCTATAAAATTTTAACAAAAAATTTTCTATAAAATTTTAACAAAAAATTTTCTATAAAATTTTAACAAAAAATTTTCTATAAAATTTTAACAAAAAATTTTCTATAAAATTTTAACAAAAAATTTTCTATAAAATTTTAACAAAAAATTTTCTATAAAATTTTAACAAAAAATTTTCTATAAAATTTTAACAAAAAATTTTCTATAAAATTTTAACAAAAAATTTTCTATAAAATTTTAACAAAAAATTTTCTATAAAATTTTAACAAAAAATTTTCTATAAAATTTTAACAAAAAATTTTCTATAAAATTTTAACAAAAAATTTTCTATAAAATTTTAACAAAAAATTTTCTATAAAATTTTAACAAAAAATTTTCTATAAAATTTTAACAAAAAATTTTCTATAAAATTTTAACAAAAAATTTTCTATAAAATTTTAACAAAAAATTTTCTATAAAATTTTAACAAAAAATTTTCTATAAAATTTTAACAAAAAATTTTCTATAAAATTTTAACAAAAAATTTTCTATAAAATTTTAACAAAAAATTTTCTATAAAATTTTAACAAAAAATTTTCTATAAAATTTTAACAAAAAATTTTCTATAAAATTTTAACAAAAAATTTTCTATAAAATTTTAACAAAAAATTTTCTATAAAATTTTAACAAAAAATTTTCTATAAAATTTTAACAAAAAATTTTCTATAAAATTTTAACAAAAAATTTTCTATAAAATTTTAACAAAAAATTTTCTATAAAATTTTAACAAAAAATTTTCTATAAAATTTTAACAAAAAATTTTCTATAAAATTTTAACAAAAAATTTTCTATAAAATTTTAACAAAAAATTTTCTATAAAATTTTAACAAAAAATTTTCTATAAAATTTTAACAAAAAATTTTCTATAAAATTTTAACGAAAAAATTTCTGTAAAATTTTTACCAAAAATTTTCGATACAATTGTAACTAGGTGTGAAAATGACAAAAGTAAAAACCGAGTGCATATTATTGTGAATTTGGGAAAAATAACAGAGTAAGGCAATATTTAACAATACTATGGTGAAGGGTATATAAGATACGGCATGATCGAATATAGCAATCTTACTTGTTTTTTTGTAAACTTGTATATCGTTTTAATCATTATTTATTTTGCTATTTTATGTTTGTATTAATGAAATCAAATGTTAAAACAAACAGCCCTATCACATATTTTTTTTTTTAAAGACGGCTCTACTTGGGAAGCTTTTCTCGGTTATCAATAGAAAACACCCAGAGTCTTTGGTGGGAATCGAACCCGTAACCCCCAGACTGATGGACTAGCGCTCTACCAATCAGTCTACCAAAGTACTCATATAACTTTTCATAGTTTCCAATCATACTATTGTATAATCATTAAATTTAACATATAATGTTTTTATTTGATCATAATAAAATAAATTATATTCTAATATGGTCATATTTTATTGTAATATATATATATATATATATATATATATATATATATATATATATATATATATATATATATATATATATATATATGATTGAGATAACCATAATCTAAGAGCAAAATATTATGATTTAATTATATGGTTGTAGACAAACCAACTGTTATGTTTAATATAAATATATGGTTTGACTACAACCATATAATTTGATCATAATATTTTGCTCTTCGATCAAGGTTATCTCAATCATGTTTTTTCTTTGCGTATAGGAACTTGGTCTTATTATTACATGGCATTTATATTTTTGTGTGAATAATATACACAAATGTATTGATACGATTTTACTACTCTTTTTAAACTATCTTTGACCTAATTCTTTTAAATACACAAACAATTCTGTATAAAAAGTCTTCCTTATCCTTAAGTGCATATAAAAGAAAACAAAGGAAGAAATTACGAGCCTTAAGGAGCAAAAGAAATGCATAAAAAATTAACTTAATTGTTTTTAACAAGTTTATCTTAAAACACAAGGAGAGGAAGGAAGTCAAGCAGTTTAAGTTCTTTTATTAATAAACGGAAGTTGTTTTATTATTTAATTTTCCCTTGCTGTAGTCTTGCTGCTGTGACTACCCAGCGAGCATGCAAGTTTCACTTTAAATTGCGAATGGTTTGAAATCAAAAATTGTTGGTCCCAGGTATTTGTTGTTATTTATAACTAAATTATATAATCTGTACATACATTTGCATACAACATTGAAACATAGAAGTAATAAAGATGATTATAAAAATCTAAAACACATTTTTTTACTCATTGCAATTTATTTTTGTCGAATAACTGATTTACTTTTGATGGCGAAAGTACGCATTGTTAGCGATAATTTTAAAATTAAACTAAAACTTGTTAATAGTAAGAGTAAGTTTCTATAGTAACCTTTATTATAACCTCTTTTGGGTCACTACGGGAGTACAAAGTGTAACTGCAGCATTTCCAAATGCTTTGACAAAGTGCTCTCGGGGAAAATGGGGGCACCAGACGCCAGGTTACTGGAGCCTGAATATGGAAGATCAGGGAATATTTAAATATTTGAAATACACATAGATATTTGAATATAAAAACACATAATATTTGAACTAATTTTGAACACCGGATAGCTAGTAATGAACCAGTGGGCCGAGCATAAATATATCAGTTAGCAGCTATAGCTCTCCGGCAAAAACATATTTTGTATATTATATATGCTTAGACTATGAAAACACCATTTTTATTGTATATTTTTCCTAAATTTCACTTAATTTCTTATATTTTAAAATTTCTTAGAAATATCATTTGACATCAAGTTGCAAACAAACATCGATTTTTTTTCAAATGAACTATAATTTTTAGTTGAAGCATCAAAATCTCTAAATATTAAATAAAAAGTCTATCTTATTTGGAACTTATGACTTTGTGTTTGCTAGGCAAGTTTACAACAAATACAAACAACCTCCAATTAACAACCAAACAAACAATTGCACAATGTTATACAAGTTTCTATTGTTTTGTTTATTTAAAATTAAAAAAGAAATAAGAGAAACTACTGACGTAAAAATTTTAAATTTTCTTCTTCCTACACCACTCCCTGTTTTAAATAGAATAATAATGTAATTGCAATAATATCTTTAAGCTTTAATAGTTTCAAATTAAACAAATTGCGACATTAAGCCGCGGCATTAATTAATTTGTATGAAATTTTTTTTTATTTATTTTAGCATTTTATAAAGTTTAATTGAAGTGACTGTTAGTAACTGAACTTTATTCATATTTGCATTGTAGCATTTATTTATTTTTATTATTTTAGGTTTAGTGTCAAAGCTGACAAGCTGCTTAAATCAGTGTTTAAAAAGCTACTAGTGTTTTAGCAAAAGCATTGAAAATATTGTCTTTTCAATGGCTAAAATACAAATCGAAAAGCAATAACCAAGCAATCCTAGACTTAAAATATGGAGCATTTTTTATAAGTGGCGATACTAAGCAGCCCAATAAGTTTAACGATATACTTCCTGAATCATTGGGAATAGATCATACAAAAAATACTTTAAATAGTCTTTAGTAGCGAATAGCCTTGACTCCAAAGTATTTCTCTGTATTTGGTGGAATAAGAATGTTGTCATATATTACGAGCTGTAAAAAGCGAATGTCACGATCACGGGAGACCTGTACCGAATAAAATTGATGCTTATGAAGAGAGCATTAAATAAAAATCGGTCAGAATATATAACCAGCCACTAGTTGAGCCAAAAACAATTTAGAGCATGTAGGATGGTAAGTTTTGCTACACTCGCCCTATAATGCTATAAACACAACTGGAACGAACTTTTCGCTCCGAATATTCGTCGACAAAAAATTAAATACTTTTAAGTATATAAAAATGCGCACAATCAGTGCGTCGACGAAATTCGTAGTCCGTAACGAACTCTGCGAAAGGTTTATTTCTATTTCTTATGCCCATGAACGACGACCAAATTGGATTTTCTCTTTAATTTTCTAAGTCTTTTAGTAAATAAAAATAAAGAATTGTTTTTTTTTTCTTTATTTAGCCTGCAATTAAAATAAAATTTTTTAATTTTATTTTAAATTAATTTTATGTTAACATTTGTTCTTTCAATTTGTGTTTTTTTTCGGTTGAAATGTGGTCACACTATCAATAAATGTAAACAAAAATGTATTTATAAATTAATTTATTTGTGAAATTTTATCATGATTTTATCGGTGATAGTTTCACGTTATCCATAGTGAAACTATCACTATTAACCATAGTAAAACTATAATCGACGAGGTAAAATACAGTGATTGTTTATATAATCTGACGCAACGAATTTTTTTCGTCGAATTCGTCGCACTGTGCGAAGTTCGTCGTTCGCCCCATTTGTGATTATACCATAACTCTGCAACTAACTCATCTTAAACTGTTTGCTTTATTCAATTCAGAATGTTCTAACTAAATCCATAGATTTTAATACGCAGTTAGTTGCCCCGGTAGGCTAGTTGGTAGAGTGCTAGTCTATCAGTCTGGGAGTTATAGGTTCACTTCCCACCAACCACTCTGGGTGTTTCTCTACAACGATTGAAGGTCTTTGTTCCTATGCTCGGTAAATTAAGTCAGAATATAATTTGTAATTGTATTGTATCCTTTAATAAATAAATAAATAAATAACTAATACGCAGTTGTTTAAAAATTGTTCATTTTGGAAATAATTCGGTAGCATGCGAACCACTAAAGGTATTCCAGTCAGAAATTATTTTTACTTGGAAGTACGTTTGTAAGGGAGAGAGAAATAGACTCTCCCTTCCAAACTGCTTCAGGAAGACATGATTTTTGTTTGCGATGTCCCACTCGGTAGGTCTCTTTGCTTCACTAAATTCTTTATAAAAACTTATTCGGTTACATATCTGCATCCGAGAGGTCTCCTTGTTTCACTAAATTTAATAAAGAAAACTTATTCGCTTACATATTTGAGTCTTCGTAAGCGAAAGAGGATGCAGTTTCATATTATTGTCTTACAGTTATGGCATTCTCGAATGCGCTTATGAAAACCGCTTTTGAAAGACACGAGTTTTATTTTACTGCTTACCAAAACCCAATAATTTTTTGGTGGGGAAATTTTACAAAGCCAAAGCTAAGGTGTTTTAAACGCTATGGGGTATGGATAAGCCCCCAAAACTGGGTAACGCATGCATATATTTTTTTATTTTGGAAATGTCAACAAATATTTGTTTATAACTTAATTATTGAGATTTTTTATTTTAGTAGTCCTTGAAGCATTATTGCTTCAAGTTCGGATAAAGTTTTGCTTTGAATTTTTTTTATAATTTTTCATTGTTCATTTAGATTGAAAAAATTCAAATTAAGAATAAAACGGAATCAAGTTCTATCCAGATATGTACTTATTCAAATTGTGTAAAAATCATTATGTCGCACCATAAATACAAAAGGGTCTCAACTTAAAATACTAAAATTTTCAGGAGGGACAAAAAACTGTTTATGTAAAACTGATTGTAATGTTTAAAGAAAATATTGTTCCATTATGAAAAAATTCAATATTGAAGAAGGTTCTGCTAAACTTTATTCAATTTTATATTATGTTTGCGAAAATAAAATAAAATTTTGATTAAAGACTAAAAAATTAACTCACTTTAGTTCATCGTGCAGTAGCAACACACTTAACATAAAAATAGACATAACTGTATTTTTCCAGGTAAAGAAGATAGTGATGTGAAAGAAATTTTTGCAGTAGTTAGAGATATGTACTCTGAATTAATTTATGGAAAAAAGTCGGTTTTGGAAAATTTTGAGTTGTTACCCTTTTCTATTTAGGGTGCGATTTGTTGATTATAGTTGTATAGTTCATGAACGACCTAGTTCAGTTGTGCTAACCAATCAGCTGACCTAAATGAGCTGATCACCACTCTGAGCTCATATCAGCACCTTAGTTCAGTTCAGCTCACTAGTTCAGTGAGCTCATGCTAGTTGCCCATTCGTTTAGAATCATAAAGTCTTTCTTAACAAATTGCTGTTTACTGGCCGCAGGTCCTTGTAATAATATTTCATTTCACAATTGTAAAAATAAATTTTAACAAACAATCTGAAATTTTTTAAAATAAAAGATTATAAAAAATAAAATTTTAATCTGAACACATTTTTCAGGTATTTGCAGCAGAGCGAATAAAGAAAAATAAGAGTAAAACTAAAGCAAAAATAATTTGCTTGGGAAATTGCAGCCTTTAAAGGTTTAGTAATTTCCCTACATACAACTATAGTTTTATTTTTAACTCAATGCCATCATTTCAATTTCTATTGCAACATATTTGCTTATTTTGTGTGTAATTGTTCCTTCCTACACTTTTGGCATACAAATAAAACGACATTTTTCATTTCCCCTTTTCAAATGGAAATTTATGCCAGCGAATATTCATTAATAACAACCAGCCCTTCCTGCTGTTTTATTTTATTTTACTTTTTTTTGGGCCATATATATAGATAAATTTATCATCAATAAAAAAGGGGGTTCCATAAATAAAAATAAAACTTTTGAAATGTAATAAATACGCAGGACAAAATAAAAATATTTCGAATTTTATTTATTTTATTTAAATGTTCCTGTGGTCATATTCTGCAACTTGATGTAAATGTATTCTTCCAAGGCAAATTAATAAAAGGTAATTCCAGAAAAAAGCTGATCATTTATTGGTGATTCTAAGTCGGTAGTTTTCGTTAAGAAATAAAGATTAATAGAAACAAAGCTGGCTGTCTTATGTCCAGACCTTTGAGAATTTCTAGAGATAAGTAAAAAAAAAGTTAAAAGTCCTGCAGAGCTTTAATTACATAAGTTACGATACGGTGTAAAAAATACACATAAACACGAATACCCTAGCGTTGCCAGATCTTTCACAGCTTATTCGATAAACTTAAATAATTTTCCATTTTTGAATATTTTATCGTAATATCTGGAAAATTCAAGAAGTTCTTCACAAAAGCCTCAAAAAACAACTTCATTTATTTGATTTATCTATACATATCGCACCCTAAATGCAAAAGGGTCCCAACTTAAAATTTTCCAAAACTGACTGTTTTCCATAAATTAATTCAGAGTACATATCTCTAACTACTGCAAAAATTTCTTTCACATCACTATATTCTTTAACTGGAAAAATACAGTCTATTTCTATGTTAAGTGTCATGCTTCTGCACGATGAACTAAAAAGAATTATGTTTGATCATAAATCAAAATTTTATTTTATTTTCGCAAACATAATATAAAATTGAAAAAATATAGCAGAACCTTCTTCAATATTGAATTTTTTCATAATGCAACAATATTTTTCTTAAATATTACAATTATATTTACATAAACAGTTTTTTGTCTGTCCTGAAAATTTTTGTATTTTGAGTTGTGACCCTTTTGTATTTAGGGTGCTATATAATAAAACAGCAACTCATTTCCTGTCTGTCTGTCTGTCTTTCTCTCTGTGTTCGCAGCACGTAAAAACTAATGGATGTATTTTAACAGAATTTGTTGAGGACGTACCTTAGTATCCTGATTCCAATATAGGATACTTTTTTTCCGCAAAAATATTTTATTTTCAAAAGAAAGTGGAGAAAAAGCAGTGAAAGTACGCCTATATTTTTACCGATTTACTGCATACTTTATGCCATCTTTTGTTTTTGAAAACGGGATACTTTAAACACAGTTGCGCAACAGATGGCGCTGTTTTAAAATAATGACAAAATCTAAATTGAAAGCGGGATAATTTAACCCTTTCACCCCTGAGTTTTTTCTCAAAATCTGATAGGTTTTTTTAAATTTTGACGGCATATATAGTTATAAAGCAAAAATATAAGATGTTGGGGATACGTGGGAAATCTGAGATCCTTACAGTTATCCTGGGATATATAATCCCAATAAGGTTTTACGGTGGGGCAATATGTCCCAATAAACATAAAAATAGCAAAAACTGACTCGACCAATATATATTTTCTTTTTTATTTATATGAAAAAAAAAACAAAGACAAAATTTAAAATTCAAAGCTTACAAAAATAAAGGAATATAAAAAATAAATAAATAATAAATAAACCAAAAACAAATAATAAAATTCAATGTAAACATATCAAAAATAATGTTTTTATTTGTGAAATGGGGCAAAACAGGAAGGACATAGAGCATTGTTACATCCTGAGCACACGAATTTGGTTCTTGTCTCTTTCTTTATGGAAGTGCAGCGAACGCAACGACGTCGAGATTTGCTTTCAATGGGTAATTGCTCGCCAATATGCAAAAGCTCTGTATTCTTCCGCTTAGATGGTCTGCCACCTGCTCGACGTGTTTTGAGTGCTTTGTGTTTCACTCCTTCCGATATAAGCATTTCAGCCAATGGAACTATGAATTGGCATCTTACGGTGATGATGCTCCATATATACAATCCACGCGTTTACTACACAAAGCATTAGGATTTTAAAAAACACCTTCTTCCACCACTTTCTGGATTTTCTATTCATGTCGTAAACTTGTGTTTTTTGGTCCGCGAGATCGACCCCTCCCATCATCCGATTATAGTCACTTATGACCAAAGGGCAGTCCACTTGCTTTCTTGTGCCATCCTTTTGTTTTCTCAGCACCTGAACTAAATATGGCATGTGAAAATTTGACATGCACAGTACTTCCTTGGAGTCCATCCATCTTGCAGCTGATAAACCATTAGCACCCACTTGAAATTGACTTTGTCCACGATCCAAGCGTCCTTCGAAAACTGGTGTTGCTTTCCGATTTCTCGAACGCTGGAAATGGAATGTTCCTTAGCAATGAGACTGACGTGAAAAATCTGTCTAAAATAACTGCAACGTCGTTATTTCGAATCGTAGCTGTTAAATTGAGAATTACTCTTTTGCCAAGAGTGCCGGAGACCTCAGAATTGGTTTCCTTTCCAGTATAAATATTTAGGTCATACGTATATCCGGTCTTAGCATCACACCGCATCCACATTTTCTCTCCACGTTTTATGGGCTTCATTGGCATATACAGCTTTAGCACGGAACGGCCCTTGAATTTCGTCATACACTCATCTATTGACTGGAAAGGACTTTCGCTTCGTTCCTCAGAAAACGTTTTTTTAACACAAGCTACAATTTCGGTTTTTCTATGTCATTGAAATATATCATCGATGAAAGGTTAGTGTATCGGTCACGAGATATACTCTTTTTTATAAATTCATTGCCCAAAGAAAGGTTTTTACTCTCACTCCAATGAAAGTCATAATTTCATATTCATCTGTCAAATGTCGTTTCGAACCTTTTACCCTGTTTAGCTTCGTCAACCTTTGATTAGTGCATTCGGCAATTCGAATGTACAAACTCTTTGGGAAAAATTTTCTAAAAACATCATATTCAGTAACCGAAATTGTGAAATTCAATAATATCTCTGGCTCCCTTTCCGTGGGCATTGTATGTTTAGGCACAAATGTATTGTTTTCGTTAAAAATAGACCACTCGCAAGTAGCAAGTGTAGTAGCTGCATCAGGAGCAACAACAGCACCAAGTGAAAGATCAGCAATCTCGCCATCTACAGTAACGGCACTACCAAGTGCAACAGCAGCACAAGCGGCATCTTTATCCACGGATTCATCGCTTGATTCTATTACATTATCATCTACTTCATCATCTGACGGAGAATAATTGGATCCAGAATCACTGAAGTCGGTACCATCATATTCGGTTTCATCGTCTTCTAACATCATCTCCGTTATTTGGTTATACTACATTCTCTTTCTTGCCATATTCTAACACAAAACACAAAATTAGTAGTTGTGAAGTTATATTGGGATAATAAATCCCACTTGAAATCTTATTGGGATAATATGTCCCATTTCAAGAAAAACCCATTTTACTTTTTACTGTTGGACAATTATCTTGCTGCAAAAAGTTAAAACCAATATTCCGGTACCTACCTTTTGTTATTATATAGAATTACAAATAAAAACACAAAAACGGGGACTTTATTAATAAAAGTACAAGAAGATCTGCGAAAAACACGTGCTCTCACATAAAAAAAAATTCACATAACTGACCTACCAGTATAATTCAACACAGATTTTTGTAATTACAACACAGATAACACTTCAAACATTATTGGGATATATTAGGTTTAAGAATATAAAAGCTAAAAAAAAAGTTATTATGTAAGGAACACTGCTGGGATATATGATCCCAGTAGGGGCGAAAGGGTTAAACAGAACAGATGGCGCTGTTTTAAAATAATGACAAAATATGAATAACTTACTGCCAAATAACCAATTGAATAAAATTTGTATTTGATTTGTATTTTAACTTTGTGGAATTACATTGTTATTAAAATATTTTAGAGATTTACAATAATTTGTAGAATTTTAGAATTTTATATAAATTTTAGAATTTTATCCGGGGATGGGTGCCCTTATACATAGAAAATACGTAAGAGTCTTCAAATTTAGTGTGAATTACTTTCAAAGCAAAATAGAACAGCTAGATTATTACTCCTTCTAGATCAATACACCATTCACCATTTTTAAGTAAAATTGAGGAAAGAACTCAATATTAATACCCACATCATTTGCTGGACTCGAACCTTTCACCTTTTAATTGAAAAACATTAAAAAATCGTTAAAAGCGAAACCTTAAATTAGAGGCAAATGAGACAACTATTCGAAGCTCTAATCGTGTAATTTTGCAATCGAACCTTCAAAATCAATAACAGGTATGGTTTGTGGATCTTCTTTTTATTCGGCTAATTAATACCAAAGAAAACTGTATGAGTTTTAGAATAATGTTTCGTAAAATTCTTGCTGCATTTTTCAAGAGTTAATTTCCTTTAAAACTGGAAATTTTATAGTAATGTGATTTTTTGAGAAATAGAGTATAGAATTTGAATTGATACAACTTCTGAATGGACTTAGATACCCTTACAAAATTTTACACTGATAAATACAAAAGAGCTTTTAAACAACTGGTATTACAACACCTAAAACGGGAAAAATATTTCCAAAAAAATGTTCCTTTTATAAAAGTGTCTGCCCTGCCTTTGTTAACCAAGGGGCTGTCAAGTTTTTGTATGTAGTCGAGAGATGAGGTCTTAAGAATCCGTTTACTTTTTTTCGATCTGTGCTTTGCACTCAGAGGAATTTTTCAATAATTCATAAATTTTGTTTCAAAATTGGCCATGGTTGAATTGGGCTTTAGGGACAATGGTTTCCTTTATTCGCATTGGCTATAGCTTCTCTTTAAAATAGTTCAATCATATGTATTTACTAGTACCGAAGTAAGTTTAATTTATGGAGGCAAACAAGCTATACCACCTTTTTGGGGAAAACCCTAAAAAAAACGTTTGTTTTTATATTTTCCCAAATCAGAACCTTGTAACTTTTTAACGAAACGGGCTATGAGAACAAATCTTGATAGTTTTTTATTCTAAATTTTATTAAAATAATAATGAGATCATTAATAAGTCCACCACGATAAAAATACTAAGAAAAGGGTGGTCAAAAATCAAAAAAAAATTTTTTTTCTAAATCAAATTTCTCTTAAACTTCAAGAGACAACCCAGACGTGTAAGCATATTCTTTGTATACATTTTCAAGGATTATCTAAATTAAAAAATCTGAACATTTGAATCATAAACAAACTTTGGGTGATATTTGAAATAAATGTATGCCCAAGCCCCCTTTGCCTTAGTGGAACAACCGTGAAATTTCATTAAGTTATCTTTAGTAGTTCATGAGCTACTGAATTACTTCCAACATAAAATGTTTTTAAATCACTGTGCGCCATTATGTAGATGTATGGGTGAATTTTGAAGAAACCCACTAACTTTATGATTCTCTATTCAACCCTATTTATTTCTCAGTTACTTTTGGTAACCAATTAGTACGACTACCACACTTTTGTTGAGTCAAATGCTGTCACTACTCACAACTATATTAACTTCAGATTTTCATCTTCTAACTGTCGATCGTTGTCCTAAACCTAATGATATCCAGAGCTGGACAATTACACAATGTGCGCTATCGTCTCAGCATAAAACAGGCACATTCTGCAAGTAGCAGTGTCTTCGAGCATCTTGGACAGACGATACTTGAAGTTTCCATGACTTGCAACTAATGTTGTTATCTAGCTTATCTAGATCGTCCTATCGAAGGTAGCTTTAAGTACCTATAAGACCTGTCCTCATATGGTAGCATTCCTATATTTATTCAGGTTCATATATTTATATTTATTAGGAGTTCACTAAAATGCTGACATCACTAAAATGCTGACATCGCTATTGAAACACTTATTGCACATAATTTTCTTATATTCATTAGTTAATGGCTTCACTATTCATACCCACGGCTGACATTATGGCCGTTGACTTGTGTTGTCATGTATATACACATATCTCTTGCCTACATTTGTGTTGTACGCATTATACCCTATACCCGCCCCAAACAACAGATGCCAACCGATATTGTTGCCTTCACTTTCTTATCGATATTACGGCTTTTACGTAGAGAGTGACGGATTAAATGAATTGAACTGCGTTTTGTTTCACTTCTGGTGTATAGTTTGGGGTTCATGTCTCATCACCAGTCATATATCGGTAAAGTTCATCAGTATGCACTGAAATCCCTTAAAAAAGTTGCTCTGAACCAGAAACGAGTCACCCATATTACCAATACCTTTTTCATAACAAAATATCACTATGAGATATTCTCTTGGCCTTAGCTTGTTCCCGCCCTTAAGCTTGTTGAGTACAAAGTTAAGTTTAAATTCTTAAATAGAGCTACTACCAAGTAATTTAATTCAAAAAAAGTCTGCTCAACCTTTCTTAGAAAATTATATTTTTTAGTTTTATTTGACAACTAAAAGTAGAAAGTTATTCTTAATTTTGTTCTGCTGGGAAAAATATAATTTCTGTACTGCGAACTACAGGGTACAACCATGAATAAAAATTGTGGCATAAATAATAATATTTTTGTATTGCAAAATGAAAAAAAAAAAAGTAAAACGGATGGGACGAATGTCGATGAAAACTTAAAAATGCATAAAATATTTAAAACAAGGACATGCATCATTTGCGTTTGCTTTTAAATGTTGAATAAATAACAAACATATTTTTAGAAACTTTAAAAATTATTTATTATAAAATATGAAATAACTGAAAATAATGTAAAGGGAAAATTTGGAGAAAATTTGGATATATTTGGAAACACAGTTTCCTAAAATTTTAAAACTCCTTTTTTGTATAATGAATAATAAGAACCCAGCAAAAAATTTAAAAAATGGTAATCGATTGTGAAATTAAGCATTTTTGCTAACTGGATTATCAACTTAATGATTTTCACAAGGCGTGAGACTAAAATAATTAGTTCCTTAGAATTGATTAAGTAATATAAATTACGCAAAAATGTAATGCAAATACTTTTTTTCTTGGTTCTTGGTTTTAAATAATTAAAAAGGTAACTTAGAAATTTGAAAAATTTTTTTGAAATAATGACTTATTTTTTAAATATTTTCAAAGCATTCTCTCTTAAAATATAAGAATTAGTTCAATTACAAGTTACTTTTTTTTAAGGTTAATGTAATGTGTTTTGTAATCGAGTAACAGAATTTGGTAATCGCAAAAGTAACTCATTATGTAGCAAGTACTTCTTTTAGTAATGCCAAATTTTTTGCTGGGAATGGATAGCTAATAACTAAACCAAATGCCAAATTACTGAGCTGAAAAAAAAAGACATTTCGAACAAACAAATCAGTGAACAAACTGATAGTTTTATTGATTACGAGCCCCCATATACAACCCCTCAATTTAATGAGGTTATAAATACGGCTCCCTCTACCATTCACGTAATGAGATAAAGTTAGTCAAGCCGAATTTATTGAAAGTAATGCTACAGCCTTCGCCAAAATCATGCATCTATTTATAGCAGAGTCATGGCAATATGAAACCGTTAATGACTGAACGAAAAGAGTAATCATAAGGCTACCGAAAATAGAAGGTCTTGGTGGAAGTATGTATTATTTTACAGTGCAACTAATAAGACCTTTACGAAAAATACACGGATTCTACTATCAAAGGATAGTAAACCGCTATACTCAGTTTGGCGAATTTGGTGATTGTGAAAATCAGCAGGCCCTTCAAAAAAGGTCACATCAGTTTTTGCGTAATATTTCATTCATACTTGGTGATAGCGCTTAGACAAAAACTGATGACAGCTTTTTGAAGGGCCCACTGCTTTTCAGAATCTTTCGAAGGCCATAAATAAATTTGCCAAACTGAGTAAAGGGTTTTACTCTCTCTTTGGTAGAAGAATGGAACCTTTACTGTCAAGTCCGTGTATACTTTTCGCTATTGTACTGTGTTATTAATTTGGGGGAATAACCAAGCAGACCACTTTCTTCTACATACTCCCTTCCATCATAAATGATTATAGGCGCCCGATTTGTAATTTACAGCAACCTTACTTTCATTGAGTCACGAGTTGTCACCAGCATTTACTCTTGACTTAAGTGATTTCAGACTGTCGGCCTTCTTTTACATCACGAAGTCTCTAGTAATTGCTAGCATTTGTTTAAGACTTGTATCCCCCATGTCATCCACATTTAAGAAGTCTCTGCATGTTGTCCTAAGTGTTACGCTAGCCAGTGCTGGACATTCACACACAATGTGTGCTTCCGTTTCAGCCTCTTCCAGTCACAGTCTGAAATATTATCTTCGATTTTCATCTTAACTTGATAATACTTGAAGTATCCAGCTTAAGGCACTTTTTTTTACAACTGAGCAACTTACTGGCCTTCATGCAAAGGGGCTCTTTGAGCCTTACAATAGTTTTAGAATTTTATATAAATCTTAGAATTTCTCCTAGGGATGGGTACCTTTATATAAAGTAAATACGTAAGAGTCTTAAAATTTGGTGTCTATTACTTTCAAAGCAAAATCGAACAAAATATTGTCAGGACGTACACAACGTGTGTGGGCACAGCTAGTAATACAATAAGATGGAAAACTCTTGTAGAAGCCCTATGTTCTCAAAAGGAATGACTAAATAAAAAAAGATTTTGCACTTAGAATGCAAATTATGCTAATAACATATGCCTCAGTATGCTAGTAGGTACTGTGTTAGTCTGTCAGTTTGGGGGTTGTGGGATCGAGTCCCACCAAAGCTTCCGGATGTTTCACTACAACGTTCGATAATTAAGTTAGAATTTAATTTGTTGTTGTATTGTAAAATTTAAGAACTAAATAAAGAAAACTTACTCTGACGTACTCAAGTCAGACCAGATTATATTTCATTTATTTATTTATAATTAAATCTTTAAATAAAATCGTGCAATATTGTAAAACTGAAAAATTTTATTTTTAACATTTATTATTTCAAAACTGTCTTCAAGTGAATTTTCTTTATATCCTTGTCAGAAGAGGTATGAAATAACCTTAATACTTGCAAGTTAAAATTGCATAATTACAAAAAAAAAATTCTTCAAAATGTTTTTACCTTTAAATTCACAAAACAAAAACGTTTGATTTTTTTTTTAATATTCATGGACAATATAAAAGATTTGTATAATAACAATGACAAAAAACAAAAACGATTAAAAAAATATTAAGAAATAAAACTCTAAGCAATTCAACGAGCATCAAATAGAAAATGAGTATTTAACAAAAGCTAATTTGCACTAGAATTAACTTTTAACATTCATTGTTCATGAGCATGAAAACCGTTGCAATTAGTGCCAGTATCAGGTATAAGAAAAAGTTCTATTGTTTTATTTAAAACAAGCTTATATTACCCGGCATTGCCAGGGCTCACTTCAAGGATCTTGTTTAAGAATAAAAAGAAACAATTTTCGAAATCGACTGATATTTGAAACTTTATTAGTCGAACTATTTTATTTACATGCAGATGAAATCTTGAAGTCAGACTTTAGTTCGTGTTTAGAAGACAGATTAATTTAAAGAAAAGGTGGTTTGATAACAGATTAGTATCAACTAAAAAATAATGTTCGTGCAAAACAAATGAATAATAAGTTGCTCTCATTGCTAAACGCAGGTTGGCTGAAGCAACAACAATTATAAAGCGGTAAATATTAAAGCAAAATATAAAAACAAGAGGGAAGCTTTGAAGGGTGGGTAGACTTTGTTCTCACCAACTGACAATAGATGATTGAATACAGTTTTTCTCGTATTCCTTTATCTGAGTTTGGTTGGTTAATAGATGATGTTTACAACTTGACAGATACAAAGAATGCTGAAGACGGATGTGTCTTAAATTTGTAATTATAAAAAAATATTCTTTCTCCTTAAATAAAAACGAACTAAATCCTGATTTCAACATTTTATCTAAAACATTTGTTTAGATCTTAACAAGAACATCTAATAAATCAAATATATCAGCAAGCTATCAAGTACACAAAGAAATAATTTTTTATATCGTTTTGACAGTTTAAAGGCTTTTCACACTATAATACAAGTATTAACACTTTTGAGGAAACCCTGACATGATAAGTTGTTATTGTTTTTTATTAATTTTCAAACAACAATTAGATCAGAGTTGTATTTTATTAAAAAGTATTAATACTTGTATTATAGTGTGAAATTCCCTTTAGAGATTAATATTTTAGAGATTAATATTTAATATCTTTAAAATTTATGCAGTCCAATACAAATTCCTGTTTCCCGTCTTTTTATCCCTCTAGGACCAAGTTTTGAAAAAATACATAGCCAACTACACCTTTTATATAAGAATCTATTAATGCACAGTGGTTTTAAAACCTTTTATTTTGAAAATTATTTGGTACCTCATGAACCAACCAGCAAAGATATCTAAATATGTTTATACACATTGTGTGTTTATAAACATTGTTGCGTATCTTTTTCAGATTCACACATACTGTGTATAAAAACATTATGTATTTTTACATAGGAAATGGCAAAAAATTCTTTAATAGGCAAGATTTGTGGTTAAATATATACTTTTTATACAAGCCATACAATGCCATAGCAAAGTGTATGTTTTGTAAAAATTTGATTTGTTTACGAAATATTTACAGCTTAAGTCATCATTTTATAGGTATTAATTAGACCTTAAAGACCATGTAATACTTTTAAAAATTAAACAAAAATTAAAGAAATCCAAACTCTAAAAGAATTTTCAGGGGCGAGCTACTCAACTTTGAGACCACATAGCGCCAGCGCCACCCATGTGGATAAGTGGATGGATGGTGACCAACGTCAAGACATAAGTTTAGATGCTCCTCTTCTATGCTCATGCCAAATTTTGGATCTAGCCCTTGGCAAATGGCTGAGTTAATTCCAAAATATTTTTATTCTGCCCCACTGTACTGTGGTAATTTAATTTAAAACTAAACAATTCCCGATAAAGTGATTTTTTGAGAAATAAAGTATAGAATTTGAATGAACACAACTTCTGAACGGACTAACATATCCTTACAAATTTTTAAATTAACCTAGATAAGACAGATTTTAATACTGTAAAATTAAATTGTGTAATCAGGACAAGCCACGGGTTCCTCATCTTGTGTGGTATATCTACGGTTATGGTCTAGTGGAAAAAAAGATGCAATAATGTTTGTAAGACCCATGATTTGGCGAGAACCTCAAAACCATCATCACGACTGCTACTGCTGCGTTGCGAAAATAAAAGGAATCAACCCTGAAAATCGAAGGAATTCGCTGAACGTTGCTAGAACAAATTTTACCTTAATTTAGAGTAGACCACATTATCATCATCCATCACTTCATACTAAAGTCGGCACAATGAAACAGTTTGTGAAGACGCTTGAAAAAAGTGCGAATGTTTCAATTTTCTTTTACGCAAGTTCCCAGGACCGATCCTAATTTTGTGAAATCAATAACTGAAGTCAAATCCAGCATAAAAATAAACATTCTACTTTGACATTTAGACCGATTTCCACAAAATTGGGACGATTTTAGGGAGCAGAAGGGTGAAAGATTTCATCAGCGTTATCAGGTAAGGTTTGGCTCAAATATAATGACAGAAAGTATAACGGCCAATCCGGAAACGGATTGAGCCGACGCTTGAACTTATTTCAAACACTCTAGTTCAGCAAAAAGGCCTTGGTACTAACTTACCTATTACTTATACATAAAAGGGTTATCAAACTAAATAAGAAAAATCATGAACGTAAATGAAGAATGTAGCAATTTCGATATTTCTAAACATGGTTACAGACCATTGAAATTGAAAATGTTTGTTATTGTAAGAAAAAATATTGATTAAATAAAAAATATATTGAATAAAGTTTATATGGAATTGTACCAGAAAAGTATGAAGTGTACCACTGATGTGTAGATTGTACCAAATTTGGTACAATTTTACCACAAATCCCAACACTGATATGAATTATAAGGAATTTTTCGGGATCTCTCATGCAGCTGAGCATTTTAAATTTTAGTTGAGATGATTTTGCTCAGCTTAGGGTCTTTTCTAAAATGTTAAAAATTAAAAACAACAACAAAGTTGTTTGTTTCGTTTTTTCCAATATTTATTTTTCCAATATTTCCAATCCTACCTATTACGTAGGTGCTCATAAAATTAAATCGGTTCCTTCTGAATTTGTATATACATACATACATACATACATACATACATACATACATACATACATACATACATACATACATACATACATACATACATACATACATACATACATACATACATACATACATACATACATAAATACATACGTACATACATACATACATACATGTTCCGATTTCGTGAAGAATTCGTAACGACTGTTCAAAAAAATCTTCCGATTTCGGAACCAATTACCGAAATCGTAACGATTTTTATATGAAAGAGTTGACACGATTTCGCAACGATATATAGTTACGAAATCGTAACAATAGAACGATATGTCGTTACGAAATCGTAACGAAATGTAGGTACGAAATCGCAACAATATGTTTTCTGTCGGTACCTCCATATAAGCTAGAACTTCATTCTCTGAAAGTTAAATGAATATAATGATTTGGTATTCAAGGCAATACTTTACCCTAATCAATTCAATTTCAATTGTCATCTTGTATGTATTGATTAAATTTTTTCGCATTTACTATAATTCTTTTCTGTATAATACAATTTTGGTTTTCATTTTCTTACATATAAATCAAAGTTTTATATATTTTTTTTCTTTACGACGAGTCTGATTTCATACAAACTAGCGAAATGTCTTAACGAAATCGTTACGACAAGTCTGATTTCGATAAACTACCGAAATGTCTTAACGAATTCCTTACGACAAGTCTGACTTCAGAAAAATCGAAACATTTGGTTTGGTGGGTATGTACATATTTGTATCTATGTGTATATAGTAATATTTTATTTTACTTGTGATAATTAGACAGATTAAAGCTCAAGCTCAATGTCAAACACATACATATATGAATCAAGCACATATGTACATATAAGCAAATACATTAACCACACTCATATGTAGATGTAGATGTATAAACATCACAGATTTTGTTAAAATAAAACGACTAAAAAACAAAACAAAAAGGCTTTATACACAAAACCTACTAGATTTACATAAACAAGTGTTTGTTTGGAAAATTAAACCCTGCAGTTTTGGTGACTATTTATTTCTAGGTTATTATAAAGGGGCATCACAGGTTGTGAATCATATCTATAAACTGTTAATAAACAGTGACAACTGTAAACATAATGTAATGCAATATTATAGCTGTATGGGCTTTATAAAGATAACTGCTAAAGAAATAGCAGATGAATGTGGTGTATATTCCGCTAAATTGTGCTCTACAGAAGTTTACGTTTATTCGGTTACTTGCTGAGCACAAAAACGCATTTGCAGCAAAAAATTAAATTCGAATTGGGATTGGAATAGGAACCATTATCAAATACTTACAAATTTTTATATATGTGACCCGGTCTATGAAAAGGTGGCTTATGACTCAAAAACAAAATTTCGAAAAATTAGCTGTTAAAGATAAACAATTCATTTCGTCAGTTTCTTAGTAGTGTTTCTTTTGCATTATGAACAGTCATGCCCAAAAGGCAACCAAAAAATGCAAAAGAGCATAAATGAGATAAGTTCGTGTTTGTATATAAAGAGCGATGTTTTTTTCAATGCAAAGCACAAACCAGTTTCTGACCCAGCGTTGTCAGGTTTTTGGGGATTTTATCCCCAAATCAACTTTAACTTACCATAACTTCTGTTCTAATATTTGAATATTTTCAATTTTGGACTTTTTCAATTGCTTAACATCTGCTTTACAAAAATATTCCAGAAAGCTGACGTGTGTCACTTGTGAATAATGTCTGTCGAAGAATAATTTAGCGAGGTTTTTCAAACATGATTCTTTCGATGATGTTGGTATCAATTACGAGAACGAACTACAAGCATTGTTTCAAGCTGAAGATCATATGGAAGTGGATGAAAATATTTTTACAGTGGACTCGTCTATTACAGATAACGAAAAAAAGGAATTGGTAAAAAAAAATTTATTTCGCAAGATTGCTGTAATTGTGCTCTTGTTTCTCTACATTTTTTTTTTCACTTCTAAGCAAGTCAGGACTTTCTAGTTTTCAGCACGTAAAAGAGCGTCTCAAAAACTATCGAAACCAAAAAAAAAGTGGAAAAAATTTTTTTTGTCATAAGCCACCTTTTCATAGAGCGGGTCACATATACATATAGTTTTTGCCGACTAGAACAACTTTAACTTAGACGCTGTGGATAAGTACAACTCTTACATGAGGGATTAAAGTAAGGTACTACCAACAACTAATTATAGTAGTGGTTCTCTAACGATTCTGGGGAAGAGCGGGAGCACTATATGTCTCTGGTATGCTAGGGTATCAAAATGAATTTAGAATAATACAAAACTAACTTAGACAAATTTGATTTTCTACCAGGTTAATTTCGCGTTTCACGATAATAACCAAACCCGATTCAATTGGCATGGCCAGCCTGTTCTCTACCAGAATTCTATGAAATATATCTGAGAAATCGTGTTGCACAAAATCTTTGCTGGAAATAAGTAATATCAAGTAAAGGTGGACTTCAAAGTAGAGGTTATTTACGCAATCGCCCATTGTTAGAATGATTTGTAAGTAATTTTAGTTCTTAGAAACGCTCTATATTTCGGACCATTTTATTATGTGTTATTTATTACAGGTAAACGTCTGGGCCGATTCAGATAGCAAGTGTGCGTGTTCACGTAATTTATTTTTTATTTTTTTTTGCACAATACAAACAAAAATTTTTTGCTCAAATCTCAGCAGCCACTTTTATTCTTTTTTATTCTCTTGTTCAAGTATATCGAGGAAATGAGCGAATCGGATATGTCCATAATCATGTTAAAAACATTCGAAAAGTTGTGCTTTCGGGCATGATGTAGTCTAAAGTTTGTTGACCACTCAGCATTTTCTTCACCGAAAAACCTAAATGCAATACTGTATGAGCATTAACTCGATAAAGCGAATATAGTATCTCAAAATTTGTAATATTGCTTTCATGTTTTATATTCAAGTACTAGACTTTTGTGAAGTTGTTCTGACACAAAAATATCAAAGCTTCAACCGCAGTTTTATTGTTAAGTGGATTTTCTGTAGCAGGTGGAACTTTTCTAATTTTCGATGGACTAGCTAGGGCTTCCTTAACTTTGCATATGAGATCTTCGTTAAAACTACTGGATTAATTTTAATAAAATTTTGTGGTGATATCCGTTAGTACCTTGGTTAAAAAATATTGAATGCTTTATGAAGAGAAAAAACAGCTAAAGTGAAAGTACGCTATTTTACCCATTTATTAGTCCTATCCAAAAACATTTCAATTTGGTAGTCAATATTGCTCAACACTTCCGTTTTCATAATATCAACGTTTTGTTTCTAAAAAGCTGTTATGGTTGAATTATTGTGTTTTGTTATGGACTTCCTTAATTTTATTAATTTAAAACAAATTGATCCGTAATTTTTATGAATATAAAAAAATTAAATATGTACATATGTAAAAAAATGCGGTTGGTACACTTCTCAATTACACTAGCCACCCCTGTTAAATAGTAAAACAGTTATTTAATTGTAACACGCCACTGTGTAATTTCTAAAGCATACATTCAGGCATGGATTTAATACGTTACGTATTACGTAGTGAAACTGTTATACACATCATAATCTCTCGCTAAGCTTTTATTAGTGGTAATGTTTATTGTTGTTGCTATTTTGATTTCGAAAATTCATCCACATTTTAAAACAATTTAAATACTTTACTTTGTTTACATTTCGTCAGCTTTAATGCTCTATTTATAAAATAAAACAAAAAAAAAACAATCTTTTGTTTCCTGTGCTCTTAATTTTTTAGTTTAGATTATTTTTAGTTTCAGTTTTCTTTTTAATTATTCTACATTTCGTTTTTTGCTTCCTCTACTTTTTACTTTCCGTTTTTTTTTTTCTTGTTTCTAGGGTTTCTTTAACAAACAATGAGAAATTAGCTAAATAAAGTAAAATTTGTTGAAAAACTTTGTCGCCATAATGTTGCATTGTTTTCATTTACCTAAACGTGCTGACTGATAATTAAGGGGAGATTTTATCGAAAATGGCCTTAATCCATTCAAATCCCTCGCTGCATTTAGTTTGGTAATTGCGTTTTCAAAGCTTGCGGTAATTTGAATTTTTCTTTTTGCAAAAAAGCAATAGTTAATTTATGTAATTCGTGAATAACATTTAAATTGTCAATTGTGGCAATAAATCTGTGTTTACTATTTTGTATCAATTAAATGATACAAAATTTTGTAGATAAATTTAGAAGAAATAAATCAGTCAAGTGCGAGTCGGACTCACGCACGTAGGGTTCCGTACAATGTTCGATACAATTTTAAAAGTAAAATATGTTTTCTTTTAGGTCTGCTTTTAAGGGTTCCATACCCAAAGGGTAAAAACGAAACCCTATTGTTTTCGCTACAATGTCTGCCCGTCTGCCCTTCTGTCCATCTGTCAACGCTCTTTTATCTCTGAAACCGTAATAGGTAGACTCTTGAAATTTTCACAGATGATGTATAGCTGTTGCCGGTAAAGCAAAAAATATTAAAACTTATAAGGTGTTCCGAAAGAGAGGTGTTATTCACGAATATGTGTTTATTTTTTGAACTGTAGGAGGCATAGACAAAAGACCTACAAACAGTAATTAAAACTAAGTTCGCTATATAAACAAGTACAAAAAAATAAACCTAAAAATTAAAGGGTGTTCCAATAGTGGTGGGATTTGCATGTATAAGCCCTAAATTTTGAACAATAATAGGTAGACGCTTGAAATTTTCACAGAAGGTGTGTAACTGTGGCCGCTATAGTAGCATATTCTAAAACTTATGGGGTGTTCCGATAGAGAAGTGTTAGTCACGAATATGTGCTTATTTTTTGAACTGCAGGAGGAATACACTAAAAATATGCAAGCAGTAATTAAAACTTAGTTCGCTTTATAAACAAGTCTAAAAAAATAAATTTAAAAATTAAAGGGTGTTCCAATAGTGACGTGATTTGCATTTATAAGGCCTAAGTTTTGGACCATAATTGGTAGACTCTTGAAATTTTCACAGAAGGTGTGGCCGCTATAGCAACAAATATTAAAACTTATAGGATGTTCCGATAGAGAGGTGTTATTCACGAATATGTATTTATTTCTTGAACTGTAGGAGGCATACACTAAAAATTTACAAACAGTAATTAAAACTTATTTCGCTTTATAAACAAGTCTAAAAAAATAAACCTAAAAATTATAAGGGTGTTCCGATAGTGGTGTGATTTGGATGTACATATAAGGCCTAATTTTTTAACCATAATAGATAGACTCTACATGTGTGAGCCTAACTCGCACTTGACTGATTTATTATTTAATTTTTCGTTTTATGTGGTTCCAACTGAGAATAATATGATTTGTATCAGTTAACCAGAATAAACATGTATGTATACAATCATAACAAAAAATATTTTTCCTTGCCACCTGTTAGTTGCCACTTATCTGACCTATTTCCTAATCAAGTCATCTCCAATTTTGAAAATGACGCCAGACTTTACTTTTGAGGCTTTTTAAAATCTTGCCTACATGTTGCGGTTTAAAAGTTAAGCCCATAAATGTCAAATTTCCTATAATTGTTATACCCTTCACCACAGGTGGAATGGGTATATGTAAGTTAGTCATTCAGTGTGTAATTTATACAATGTTCATTTTTGACCCCATAAAGTATATAAATTCTGGATCCTTATTCAAGTTGATTAAGCGATATCCGTCTGTGTTCGGGTTTAAATCAACTTTTCCAACTCACCAGAATTAAGAATGTATTAAAGGCCTTAATGGAAAGCAATACACATAGAGGTAGCCGTAGACCCACAGGGTGCCCACTGCGAACCAGGAGCAGTCAATAGGCAATGTGCTTTAGTCTAACCATTTGAATGCAATATAGATTGCAGAAAGGTCCTAACTTTTACAAAAAAATTTCTGTAAATTTTTTTTAGAAAACATTTTCGAAAAAAAATTTAAAAAAAATTTTCCATGAAATTTTTACAAAAAATTTCGATAAAATTTTTACAAAAAAATTTTCTATAAAATTTTTACAAAAAAAATTTTCGATAAAATTTTTACAAATAATTTTCGATAAAATTTTTACAAATAATTTTCGATAAAATTTTTACAAATAATATTCGATAAAATGTTTACAAATAATTTTCGATAAAATGTTCACAAAATAATTTCGATAAAATTTTTACAAATAATTTTCGATAAAATGTTTACAAAAAATTTCCGATAAAATTTTTACAAAAAATTTCCGATAAAATTTTTACAAAAAATTTCCGATAAAATTTTTACAAAAAATTTTCGATGAAATTTTTACAAAAAATTTTCTATAAAATTTTAAATAAAAAATTCTATATCTTTATATTGTGCTGTTTTTTTTTAACGCGTATAAGTCCATTTTTCATATCTTGAGATATTTAAGGGTTCGCCTTTGAATCAATTTAAAAATATAGGCCAACGTTAATCAATTCGAGCGATGTTTTTTACACTATACGCCTTTTAAATTTTATTATAAAATAATCGGGTATGTTCTGTAATCCGAAACCGAGTGAAATTTAAATCGAATAAATTTTTAAATAAAATTATAACTTAGTTGCGCTTATTATTTTAAAACATTATCAATCAAGGAAGTTATGTGAATGGTCTTTAATCAAATGTATAAAAAATAATATCTAAATGTTGTAAGATTTAAAACTTTGACAATTTAAAATTTTATTCGGATTCAATTTCACTCGGTTTCGGATTACAGAACATACCTGAATAATTACTAAAATTATTTGACAAAATAACCGTTTTTTAGATCCACATGGACTTATTGCATTTTCAAAAATAATATATTAAAAGAAATAAAAAAGGAGCAAAATTAAGTCCATATTTTTATAGACATAAGCTTTAATAAATTTGTTTTTTATGTAAAAGGTATTTCAATGCATGAATAACGAAGTTCATTAAGTGTTAACGAGTATTTCAGTTATATGAAAAATGTAAAAATGAAAAATATTTCGTTAAGATCTTTAAATAAAAAAAATATATTTTAAACTTAGTTTTATTTTGCAGTCAGCATATGGAAGTATTTTGTGGTAAATAGGTGGTATATAAGGTAATAAACATGAACGGTCAAACATATTCAAGATGCGGCACCTCTGCCGCTTACTTGAAATTTCTAAACTGCCGCTGTTCAATGTTTCGTCTCGGCTTATTTCTTTGATCGATTTTTTAATTTTATTTGAAGTTTGATAGTGTGAAAAGGACATGTTATGTTATGTTAGAATTTTTAATAATCGCAACAATTCTCGTTTGATTTCTTTCTTACAAAATGCAATGTAAATTTTAATTCTCTGCTCTAAAGTGTGAAACGGGCTTTAGTAATATCTGCTAACTGCTAAGCTTGCACTGGAATAGCAATAATCGATAATAATTGCAATAAGAAAGTTGTTTTATTATTGGGAATGGACTTATTTCATTTTCAAAAGCAGTATTTGTGCGATAGCATTGTACAGCATGCAAATCTTTTTTTGTTTATTTTTTGTCAAAATAGAACTCTATTGAAATTGTGATTATAACTATAGAATGCAGATATCTATAGCTCATTCAAATCACCGTTAACTTAGTTTTATATCAAAAGTGGACTTATACCACTTTCAAAAAAAAACATCTCATATTATATTTGTAATAATGAAGTAGAAAATCATAAAAGTAAAAACCGAATGTAGATTATTGTGAAATTGGGAAACATGACAGAGTAAGTCCAGAATTACATTATGCAACTTTCGTCGCTGCAATCTTTCTTGTTTCTTCTTTAATATTGCATTTGTGTTTATATCGTACAATTTTTATTGCAGCAACTTGTATGGATGAACACATTTGTTTACATTTTAGACTTCAAAATTAAAACTACGAATGAGAATACAAAACGAATTTCAAGAGTACATGCATATGTATGTGTTCCTTTTCAATTACTCTCTCCCCTCTCACCAACTAATGAGGAAGTGCAGCGACAAAAGTTGCATAATGTAAATCGGCACTAAAGGAATATTTAGGGGAGTAAAGTGAAAGGTATATAAGATTAGGCATGGCCGAATATAGCACTCTTACTTGTTAATATTAGGTTTTTTTATCAGTTTTTCATGTAGCGGGCATTTATATAGTAGAAGTACACAATTTACATATTTACATATTTCAAGCGTTTGACTAATTACTGTTTCAGAAAGTAAATGAGTCAAAATCACGTCTTTTATGGGGTCACCTTTTAATTCTTAACTATATTTTTTACAATTGTTTTTACAGCAGTCGGAGTAATATAATTTATTACTAAGGTTCGAGTGTCTGTCTATAATGTTTCAAAAGATAAGGCCTACGGGTACCCTTTAATATTTCAAAATAGTTTTAAAAAGAAACCTTAATGGGGACACCATTTAATTTTCAATTTTTTTTTTCTGTAAGCATAACCCTTGAGAAATGACCGGGTTCTAAAGTAACCGTCATCATTTCTAAAAGGCGGTTGAAACACATCCAACCACACAATTGTAACGAGTCCCAATATCAATATAATTTAGACAAAAAATTACTTATCTTGGTTTTTAGATAAACGAAATTTGGGGTTATTATCAAAAAGACGCAGTTAAAAAAACATATGGCCCAGCGCTGCATTTCTTTGTTCTCGCATTTGTATGTAAAGTTAACCGTCCATGTTGTTTTCAGTTTTGTTTAGACAAAAAATTACTTATAGACTTAAAAAGCATATTTAAACATACATACATATGTATGTATATAATAAATAGTGTGTAGCTTGTAAAATGGAAAAACCTTGTCAAGGACAAATTCAAGAGCACCATGATAAGTATGGAATTGAACACAATAAAAATACATTAGAGATTGATAGAGAACGAGAGCGCACAAAAATAAAGAGCTAAAAAGAAGGTTTTTTTTTTTGCCAAAAACATAAATCAGCTGAGTGGTGTTTAACAACAAATTCGAATAACGGTTATAAAGTAAATAGTATTGAAAAATAAATAAAACAAAACTGACAAAATCGAATGCGATAAAATATGAGAGAGAAAACGAAATGATGTGAGTTTGCGCCAGACTTAACAGCACAGTGTTTAACAGCATGTTATTTAACATGCTGTTTTTGTGTTAGTACAACTGTAAGGAAAATTTTCATTAAAACAAATTCATTTTAAGACTTTTTTATTTTAATTTTTTTTCCTTCCTATTAAATAATTGCATCGTTTAGTGCGTCAACAAAAAGACTATTGTCCCTTTAAAAGTTTTATTTTGTTTGGATTAGATATCCTCACTTGTGATGTTGGTAGCTCGTTTGTAATGTACACATAACAAATATATGAATGTAGTTTGAATTTGCTCTTTTGTTTGTAATGAAAACCTTTGAAGCTTTATGTTTTTGACTTGATGTGTGTATACAAGAATTGGTATTCATAGGCCTTTTTGTAAATGTTATTAAAGTCATAATTATGGGATATTCCATACCAAATTGAACAGAATAAAAATGTCTACCTTTTGATTTCTTTCAGTTTTCGGCATTAAATAAAACTCAATCAAAAAATGATTCCTGGTCAATTTAAAAATTTTTTGGATAATCATTTGTTTTCTTAATTTTTTTTTAAATTTAATTGGCTCTACTTCGTTAAAAGTTTTTTATATTGTAGCCAGGGTTTGGGAAAACGGATTTCCGGCTTGGAAATTCCCGGGAAATTTTAATTTTCCGGAAAAATTCAATCCAATTTTCCGGGAAACGGGAAAAGTTTTAAAATCACTAATGTACAAACAAATGTGATAAAACTTAACTAACATATCACAACTGTTCAACAGATTGTTCAACTCACTCTGATCTACCATCAATTTACCATTGTACCATCAACTAGCAATTGTGCTTTTAACGAAATAGAAAAGGAGCCAACAGACAAAAATAACAAGTTGTATGTGCCGTATACGTACAGTTTGTCAAATAAATGTTGTCAATCATAGGAAAAATGAAAAAATCTTCAAAAGAAACATTTATTATATAATAGCTTTGCCCGCTGCCACGTCTTAGGCGTCCTGATATTATTTTGCTCGGTTTTGCTCTGAAAGTATACCACACCAATTGAAAGACTCTTACTTTTATAATGCTTCAGTTATGGTTTATGTATTTAATTTATATACAGGTACCTATCCCTCAATAAACTTTTAAAATTAAAAAAAATCTAAAAATTATTGTAAACCTCTATAAATGGTGTTTAAAATATTTTAATAACAATGTAATTCCACAAAGTAAAAATACAAATTTTAATCAACTGGTGCCATCTGTTGCGAGATAGTTTCTCAAATATCCCACTTTCAAAAGTAAAAAGGTGTGTGGTGAAAATGTAATCGTGTTGAAAATATCCCAGTTTTAAACCGAAAATTTTCGTACCTTCAATCCGGAATTTGCATTTTTTACTGCTTTTCCTCCACTTTCTCTTGGAAATAAGGTATTTTTGAGCTAAAAAGGGACCAGGATACTAAGGTACCTCCTTACAAAATTTTGTTAAAATCCATCCAGTAGTTTTTACGTAATGCGAACACAAACAATGAAGGACAGACAGACGGAAATGAGTTACTATTTTATTATATGTATAGATTACACAACTTTCGTGATTTCTTTATTCACTAAAACTTATAAGATAAATTTGTCTTTACTAGAAAAATTTTAATCTCAACTTTAAAAAATAGTTCAGTTTTGCACCGTCAAATAAATGTTTTCAAAATTGTATCCTACCTAAACCTTTATCTTTCCTCTTTGAGTACCAATAGCTGCTTGTAAACATCTAGACGCAGAGAAAAAACATGGTTGTGATATGTTTGTGTTACGTTTGTTTTGAATTACAGGAATATCATTTTACGGGTTTATGTTCTGATATAATAATTTATTTTATTTATTTATTTGAGTCTATGGATTCAAGATCCTTACAGACATTAAAAGTTTAACATAAAGTTCATAAATACATAAATTTAATTATTTAAATACGAAATAAGATAACATTTAATAACATTAACATTTAAAGAAAAATCAATATATTTATAAAATTTTTTAAATTCAGTACAAATTCTTAAAAACGGGTCAGAGTTAGCGTAATTTTCTCTGAATACTTTAACAGCCAGTGGATAAAAATAGCGAGTTGGACGACATGGAACATTGAAAGAAATATTATTTATCAAAAAAACCGAACACACATTTTCTTTTATTATTATTAAATTTAAAACAAAGGTGATATTCAACATTATTCTGCGGCTTTTTAGGCTTTGCAGATTTATTAGAGCTAGTCTGCTAGAGTACGATGGTAGAGTTAAGGGATCCCATTGTAACCCTCGAAGACAAAATAACAAGAACTGTTTTTGTACCGATTCAATGCTATCACAATGAACTTTATACATTGGATCCGAAATTATTGAGCCATATTCCAGAATAGGTCTGACCAGAGAGTTGTAAAGATGTTTTGTGATATACGGATCACTAATCTCCTTCGCCCAGCGTTTTATAAATCCAAGAACAGCTCGTGATTTGTTAGCGGTTGACGAAATATGCTCTATAAAATTTAATTTAGCATCCAGTAAAATACCAAGATCAGAAATTACATTCAAAATCAGAAATTACATTCATTATGATTTAAGTCATTTCGCATATCAAATGCCTAAAAAGTAAACTACTAAATAATGGAGTGTTTTATTATAAATTATATATAATAAATCTATATGCATATAATAAAATAGTAACTCATATTCTGTATGTCTGTCTGTCTGTCTGTCTCGTAAAAACTACAGGTTAGATTTGTGAAGAGGTACCTTAGTATTCGGATTCCAATATACGATACTTTTATTTCCAAGAGAAAGTGGGGAAGCAACAGTGAAATTACGCCGATTTTTTACCGATTTAAAAGTACTGCATACTTTAAGGCATCTGTGATTTTTGAAAGCGGTATATTTTAATCAATATTGCACAACAGATGGCGCTGTTTCCTGTCTGTCTTTACAGACCTTTCCAATAATTTTTGGAATTTTCGAATTTTTTATAAATTTTATAATTTTATCCAGGGATGGGTACATTTATATAAAGTAAATACATAAGAGTCTTAAAATTTGGTGTCTATTACTTTCAAAGCAAAATCCAACAAAATATTGTCAGGACGTACACAGCGTGTGTGGGCACAGCTAGTAATAATTTATTGTGCCTTTAATTATAAAGTAAAAATATATATCTCACACCATTTATTTCATTTATTCCATAATAATAAAAAAAAGTCATTATAATATGGTCAAATTACATTTTACAAATTTATTTTTAGGTTGGACAATAATATAGTTCAACAGAACAATATTATGTTAATAATAATATGGATTGACTACAACCATATAATTCAACCATAATATGTTGCTTTTAGATTAATGTTACCTAAACCATGGTTTTTCTTTGCGTGTAGACATAGAGTGAATTAGCTTGGATTAACCATGTTCTTGTGAAATTTTCTCCTAAATATCTTTTATAAATGATAAGGTTAAACACGATAGATAGATACAAAGAATGCTGAAGACTGATTTAGCTGTCCAGAAAATACATTACATTCTGCTATTGTCTAAGATAACATTTTCCCATTTTTTCTACAAAAAATCTATCACCTAATTTGTAAAAAATATTCTTTTCACTTAGAAACGATTTAACGAACTTAAGCCTGACTTCAAAAATTAATTTGTATTTTCTTTTATTTAAGTTAGACATAATTGGAATAAGTCCTGCACTTATCTAAAGAGCATTCAGCAGTGAGTTATGCTCAGAAAAATAAAGTATACACCTATTCCCATTTCATCAGAGGATCCAGCATTTCATAATATTCGGCCTTATTCCCGTTGGCGGGAATAGTTTGAAAATGAAATAAAAACGAAAATTTGGCATCAACGTTGGCGTTAACGACATTCGTCGAAAATATATCGGTATTCTCTATTTTAAAACGAAGATAGAAACGACAATAAAACATTCGTTCTCTGTCAACATCATTGTAGGCAACGAAATTCAAACGACTACAAGAAAAAAAATTTCAAATTATTTATTTATTTTTTATTTATTTATTTATTGTAGTCAATGGATGTTATCCTTACAGACTATTACATAAAAACTTAAATTAGTAGAGATTTTATTATATTAGACAGTATTTAAAATTACAATTAAATTTCTTTTAATTATATTTAAATTTAAAGAGAAATCAATATTTTTATAAAAAATATTGAATTGATTGCATAATCACAAGAGGATCAGCCATAGCGTAATTCGTAAGATTTTGACATCATCAGCATACATTAATACATGTAAGGAGTTTATAACACTGGGAAGATCATTAATAAAAATGGAAAAAAGAATAGGTCCCAGGTGACTTCCCTGGGGAACACCGGACAAAACAGCAATACATTTTGATGAACGATTATTAAAACGAACAGTTTGACTACGACATGTTAAATACGACTGCAACCAATTAAGGCGGGTACGACTGCAACCAATTAATGCGGGTAACACCAAGCATGTTTAGTTTCATCAGAAGAAGCTTGTGATTGACCTTATCAAATGCTTTGCTAAAATCTGTATATACAGCATCAGTTTGTTTCTTTTCAATAAAAGCAGAGTTAATTAAGGAGGTTAGTTGAAGAACATTTGTAGTAGTTGAACAACCCTTTCTGAAGCCGTGTTGATAGGATGATAAAATAGAAGAAAATTGATGACAGAGGTAATCAGCAACAATTTTTTCAAACAATTTTGGAATGGCACTTAGTTTAGCTATTCCCCTGTAGTTCGTGATTTCAGACTTATTACCAGATTTGTATAATGGGATAATAAAAGATTCTCTCCAAAACTTAGGAAAATAACCATTTATAATAGAAATATTGAATAAAAATGTTAACGGAGTAGCTATTAACTCTGCGCACCAGTTTAAAATACAGCTTGGTACCATCAGGGCCATGGTTAAATGACATCTTCAATTTCTTCAAGTTATATACAACTTCAGTCAAATTTAATGTTGGAAGACAAATGTTGTTGTTAGAATGGCTAATGTATGGATATTCATTTTTATCATTAAATTGATCGTTGGAGTAAGTACTGGCAAAAAAAGTCAGCAAACATGTTGGAAATAATACTTTCATCACTAGATTCACATCCACAAAACTTCATTACAGAGGGATAGCCGCTAGATTTTCTTTTCGAATTTACAAAAGTATAAAATGATTTTGGATCACGAGTAAATTTATTTTTCATGCCATTGATATAATTGTTATATAGCCAGCGATTAAAAGAGTTATATTCAGCACGGCAAACTGCATATTTTCCGTAATCTATTGTCGGACTAGACTTCTTAAATTTTTTATAACTTTTATTTTTTAAGTTTTTTAACCTTGAGAGAGTTCCTTAGAATTCCATGGTGGACCAACTGGCGGTTTAATTTTTATTTTAGGTACACAAACTTCAAAATAAGAATATATTTTACTATAAAACTTAGTAATTATTGTGTCAATACGCGAGGCACTTTTAATACTCATGGAAGTAGACAATAAATCATTCCAACAAGTAGTTAAAGAAAGTAGTTACATCAAGACAGTTCGAAATTTTAGTTTCTTAAGAATATAAAGAATATAAAACCCTAACATTTAGTGATTTTTTAAGCGAAACTACCGAGAAATTAAGTTCGTTTAGGCCTCCAGTTCTTGATGGAGAAGGTTGGCATAAAGTAAGTAAAACTAAATTAGGAGAAAATAACCATTAAAATGTTTTTTTATTAAAATAAATCAAGATGAAAAGAAAACTCGGAATCAAGAACAACAGGGGAAGCCTGTTACCATTGTCACCCTTGGAGGAAGCGGTGTCAAACCTATTAAAATTTGAAAAACAAACTAATCCGAACGGAAACATAGTGGTATTCGCCGACCATGAAGAAGTTAGATCGCTACTAATCGAGTTTCTTGCTTAGAATCAGGGATGGAAAAATGTTAACGTTCTGTCGTAGTATCTTCCAATGTATATTTATATCCATTATTCAAATTACAGTGCTACCACACTTTATTAATTTTTCTTTTTGTTTTCGATAACGTGAAGAGCAACGCTTCAATAAATTTCAAGAGTACAAATTTAGAACGAAACCACGATAAAAACGTCAACGAAATAGAAACGACTATTAAAATTAAAAAGCCAACGGGAATAGGTTCGATTAATGTATGCCGATGATGTCAAGCTTTTCTTAGCCTAAACGATTTAAATCAAAGTACCTTTCTTCAAGTGGGGATTTATATGACACAAGACAGTTATACTCCTTACTCGTAAGACAGAATTTAAAATATGTTTCCACAGTCTGGGATCAATAATACGATATACATATAAAGAAAACAGAATCTGTTCAGAAAAAATTCCTTGTATTTTCTATACGTAAGCTCTCATGGATTCCTAGTTTTAATCTTCCATCACATGGAAGATTAATATGAATTTAATAAATGGAATTCTTGAATAGATTAGAATTTAGTGTTCCAAGTCGTCCCATAAGATATTACATTCATCTTAAACTTCCATAGTTTCGTACAAATTACCCCAAATTTTATTTGCTGGCTTAGTCAGCAAATGTTCTAAGTCACCTTTTTTTAAAATTGAAATTATTATGTAGAATGGTTATATAACCGTAAATACATCGTTCTTAGCAAAAAAATCCTTAATGCTGTTTTATCTTGTTCAAGTCAAAATAAAGTCAAAAATAAAAACAAATAGATTAAAAACAAGTGCTAAGTTCTTTTGCGAGCAACTCTTATTTCATTTCAATTAATTATTTGGGAAACGTTATAGGCAGAGACTTTAAATTTACTCCGAGTATGTTTTAAAATGTCTACTATTGCGGCAAGTATCAAATATATAATTCTTGCAAGAAAAACCGACTTCAAAACAGACAGATGGGCACCAATTCTAAACTAAAAATGTAAGAAGTAATCTGTAAGAATTAGATTTAAACGAAATAAAAGATTGGCCAAAATTAAAGGGTAAAAAAGTAAAGACTATGAGAATGTCAAGCATCTCCATATTACTGTTCAAAAGTTAAGCTATTTCCACCAGTATCCGTCTGTTCAAGCCTCTGTCTATAACGTTGCAAAGATAGGTCACATAGATTAAATTATAACATCACCTATTGGGATACCCTTTAATTTACAATTTTAAATTAAAAACCTGTTGTTATAGAAGACTGGGCCACAAAGATTCTTTGTAAATTTCAACTGTCTGTCTATAACGGTTCAGAAGTTCAAATTACATGAACTATTGGGACACCCTTTAATTTATAATTCCAAATATTTATACTTGTTATTATACCAGACAAAGTAGTGGACTTTCTGACTAATTTTCAAGTGTGTGTCTATAACGGTTCCAAAGATAGGGCCATATAGGTCAAATTACATCATTTATGGGGACACCCTTTAATTTCTTAATTAAAATTGTATACCTGTTATAGCAAACTATGCAATACAGGTTCCTTGTAAATTTCAGCTGTCTGTCTATAAGAGTTCAAAAGTTTGGCCACATACATAGAATTACATTAACTATTGGGACACCCTTTTATTTCCAAATTCAAATTTTATACTTTTTGTTATAGCGGACTTAGCAATACAGGTTCTTTGTAAATTTCAGCGGTCTGTGTACAACTGTTCAAAAGTATGGCCATGTACATCAAATTAAATGAACTATTGGAGCACCCTTTAATTTATAATTATGAATATCTATACTTTTTATTATAACGGTCATAGTAATCGACATTCTGTCAAATTTTCAAGGTTTTGTCTATAACGGTTTAAAAGATAGGCCCATATAGGTCAAATTACGTCACCTATGGGGACACCCTTATATTTTATATTTATTTTTTTATTATTTTCTGTTGTTGGGAGCTATAGTTACACGCAATTTTTTAAAAATTTAAATCGGTTCTTAATACACGTAGAAAACATGTATGTTGTAGAGGAACACCCTTTAATTTTTAAAATAATGAACTGTTTTTAAAACGGAACCAAACTGGTAGCATAACCTTTCAAATAAAGAAAAAAAATTTAAAATCGGTTCAGAAATGGCTGAGTTATGCGGGCACATACATAAAAAGAGCAACATTCAGACGAATTGATAACCTCCTTCTTTTTTGAAGTCGGTTAAAAATCAATAAAAATGACGGTCACTTAAATTTAGACAGGGCATCTAGTACTATGCTTGCTATAATAATAGTTATGACAAATAATTAAAAGTCAAAGGGTATTCCCATAGATTGTGAACAACAACAAATAATTGAAGGGGCCTCGTAAAAGACGTGAAAAAATTAAAACCTTGTTCTTTTTAAGTTGTATATTGAACATATATACATCCCAACAAAGACTGGAATTTTTCACTTCAAGTTGGCAGGAATATTAGGAAAGAGCTTTGATATAATCTGGATGTCTACAAATTGTTAACTGCGTTAGTGACAGGTCACGAAGTCTCAAGTATTGTCTGGCCAAGTTAAAAATCGAGGTGACGATAATTGCAGACTGTGGCTGGAAAAAAAGGCAAACATAAAAAGGCTTTGCAAGAGCAGACACATACTAAATAGAGATGCTGTGGGAAACTTAGCCTTAAGCAAATGTTAGCAATTACCATAGACTCTGTGATGAGGAAAAATGTCTGAAGTCACTAAAATCGAGGGTAAGAGGTTAGTGACAGCAAGAGACTCAATGAAAGTCAGAAGTTATTGAGGATCAAGGGGGACCCATGAAGTCAGTGGTCTGCTTCGGTATCCCCCTACAAAATTTTAAATAAGCCTTTCCTTGAGTTATAGCTTGCTTAATCCAGGAGTCCAACATTATATTACTATTATAACAATAAAATTCTTCAGGTCCCTGCAGAATAAATTGTTATCTACAATCGAATTTGACGAATCTACGCCTTACTTGATGATCGTTTGGCTTCAATTCTTGCACGAGTTGGATATTGTAAGCACGCAAACCAAGGTCCTTCCGCAAAATCTTCCATAAAGTGGATGGACACAGATCCAATTCCTGTGCTCGATGGCGGATGGACTCATTCGGGTCTTCCTCAATGCTACGCTCTACAGCAGCAATAGCTTCTTCTGTACGCTCCGTACGGCGTCTCTAGGGATGGGAGTTATCAATAAGAGAACACGTGGTGCGAAAACGTTCCAAGGTTAATCGAATTAACTGCTCTGATGGACGATTTTGTCGACGATAAAATGGACGTAGTGCGCGATACGATTTCTGCACAGAGCCATTATTTTCGAAATAAAATTGCACTATTTGCAAGCGTTGTTCAGGCGTGAGTCTATTCATGCTGAATTGCCAAACCAAACTGAGAATAAATCACTTGACAGCTGTTAAATCGGTCGCCATCTTGAAAAGTAATGCCAACTTAAACTTCTATACCTCTATAAAAAACACCCTTTATAAACTTAATTTCATCATTTTATTTTATATATTTTTTTTGTATACCAGCCTGTAAGAAATTTTTATACAAAGGATAAATATATAAATAAATAAATGAATTATGACCGATTTATTCCTAAAATATTTATATTTATTTATTTATTTATACCCCACTGTGCATTGCTTTTTTATTAACTACTACTACTACTACTACTACAATGGAAATCAAGCAAAAAACATCATAAAAAGAAAAATTTCTTTATTTCATTATCATTTCGTTTTTTTGTTTTTTGTTTTAATAAAGCTTAAAGTACAGATGTTTATATTTTTAAGATTAACAGGATAATACGTGTTTTACCAATTCTAAGAAGAAAACATTAACTGACACTCTCATCCAAACAAGTGCACACATACAGTCGAATCTTTTAACTTATAGAACAATAAAACTAAAACGTATTGTGATTGTGTAAAAGAGCACAACTACAACAAAAACTAAAAAAAAATAAAAAGGCAAAAATGCGTGGGCGACTTTGTGTATGTAGATATGCACATGTGTGTGTAATCTTTTATATAAAAATATTATATACAAAATTATGTATCTGTTTAAATTGTGTTTATAAGACGAGTAGCAATGTTTTTAAATCTCCTTATCGCAACTTAAATAAGTACAGGGTAAAACAATAATGTTTGAACTTTTGAGGAGAATTAAAACATAAAAAACTATATCTCGCCAAAACAGCAGCAGGTATACTTATACGTACACACAGCTACGTTCTTGTTCGAATTACATCACTTATTTTAACATTTTTGTAATAGGCATATATGTTTCATATCCTAAAGGGTTGGAGAATGCCTTTACTCCTCTTAGGGTCGATAATACTCATTGCTAGCGCAATCCCTTGAAAACAAATCGTACGTTTGGTTCGTAAGGATAGCGTCAGTGTACGTTAAATCTCTTATCGAACTCTTCAGGCCCCACACAAATTTCGGTAATTGATTTCTTATTATCGCCCCAACACTAATTCATACAGATGAGAAAGCTAGCACGCTCCCAATGAAAAACAGTATACTTAAGTTGTCAAACGGTGGTCGAAAAGCGTTGATCTCTGGCTTAGGGTGAGTTACGTCAACTCCATCACTCCGTTAGGGGCTCCTATAATTATGCAAGAATGCAATGGAAGCGTAAATCCCACTCTTGGTGAATTGGGCGTAAACCAAAATAAACCTCGAATAAAAATTTGGCAGAAAGAAAAGGATCAATAAGACATTGTGCTTTCTCCTACTTTATTTCTCCTACTCTATTTTACAAAAATGTAGATTCAATTCCAATTTCACTTGGCAAGGACGCAATCTAAACGTGTTAAAGCATTTGCGCTCTTACAGAATAATATATTCGAAATGGCTCCTAAAGGCATATTTAGAGTTATTAACACCTACTCGTATATGGTTCCAAGTTGATGCAAGGGACTGTATAGATCGATATTTGCTATGTGACATTAGTTTTATTTCAGACCAAGTTATTCATGTTGCACTTATATCGGATTATAATAGTCATCTCGAGGTATTAGCTGATCTACCTTTACTTTTGCTGTTTTCAGAGTACCACTGAAGGGCCATCTTCGATGTATCATCACTGGGCTTCTCTAAATATGGCCAATCTATGTCCTCTTTGCAATTTATATACGGATTGGTGTTCCGCCTGTTCTCAACCAAAGGTCTCTATTAGAAATCACATTCAGCCAAAACATTCGCAATATTTGTCATAATTAACCGTTAATATTTATTTAAAAGGATTGTATGTCTGGTACTGATACGTAGAATCTTAGTTCTTTACTAGCACCGAGCACCAGTTATGAGTTAGCAGACCATTCCTACTCCTTGCAATGCCTCTTGTACTGCTCACACCAATCGGGTTGCCTAACATGGGTACATGTAGTAATCAGCTTGTTGAGCTGAGCTCTGTTATGGTCGATTAGTTAAGTTAGAGTTCTGTTGGGCCGGAGTGCGTCCGAAGCTGTTCAAAGCCGACGGCGCGCCGCCGCCTCTTGTTGTTTTTCCAATAATGTATCTTATTTCGACTCAAAAAAACGCAGTTTTTGTCGACTTTTATCAACTTAACCAAGCAATTTAGACAATTTGTACTGTTAAATAAATAAATAGAAACCTTTTTAGAATAAAAATGTTTAAAGTAAAAAACTAAAATAAAAAAAAGAAATATAAGGTTGCAAATTTTGCTGTTTTCATTGAATAAAAGGCGCCGTCTCTGCCTTATAATTACGCCGCCTCCGCTGAAAAATATGGTAAGGCTTGCTTCACTTGTCCGAAATTGCCTGGTAGTGGATAGTATCAGATACTGATTGCTTAACCATGACGCGCTCCCCTTCAAAAACCCTAAAATTTTTACATTCTTGTTGTTTTATAAACTAGTGTGTGTGTACTAGTTTGTGTATACATATATATTTTTATAAAATATATTTATTACACTGTTACTTTCTTAACTTATGTATTTAATACATAAAACATTTGTTGTAGACAAAAGACTTAAACTTATTCTTTATCATTTGTGGGTAAATGATATTAAAAAAAAACCCACACACAATCCGAGCTTCTTTCCAAGATAAATAAAATGCAATATTTGCGCTTTTATACCCTTCACAATAGGATAAAAGGGCATAACGAGGTCGGTTTCGAAGTAGCTTTTATACGGCAGCAAAAATAATTTTTAAAACAAAAAGAAAAATTTTTGAATTAATTAATTTAAATTTTCATAGAAAAGTTGTTTTATAACGGCTATGAGAAGAAGAGGAGTATCCCAATAAATAAATCGAACAATTAGTGCATTTAACAAGGATGCAGGACTCTCAGTTCTCAGTTCTTCATAACGGAAACCTCAGTCAATTATTTCACATCAATGATGGAGTAAAGCAAGGATGCCTACTTTCACATCTGGTATTAATTATCGTTCTGCAAAGCCTGCTCGAGGAGAACAGAAATAGCATGAGTCTCTCACACAAATTCAAGAATTTGAATTATGCGGACGATATTTGCCTACGCTCGCATAACATCTCAAATACTCCATCGAAACTTAAATTGGAGTTGAAATAAATGTGAAGAAAGCACGTCACGAGAATCAACAACACTAGCACAGAAAAGATCATGATCAGGTTAGCAGACGATTTTGTAGATAGCTGCCGCTATCTAACGGCGGGACAAAAACTGATTTAAAAGACAGACTCAATAAACAAACATCGGCTAAACCACTACATGACTACAAATGTTGGAATTTAGACTTGTCGTATTTGATTTATGATTTATATGTAAATAAATAAAAAATAAAAACATGCAAGATGGACAATTGAAATACAATTGATTACGGTAAAGTATGGCCTTGAATACCAAATCATTATATTACTTTCAGAGAACGAAGTTCTAGCTTATACAGAGGTACTAACAGACAATATGTCGTTGCGATTTCGTAACTACATGTCTTTGCGACTTCGTAACTGCATGTCGTTGCGATTTCGTACCTACATGTCGTTGCGAGTTCTTAACTACACGTCGCTGCGATTTCGTACCCACATATCGTTTAGAGTTCGTTCCTACATATCGTTGCGAAGTCATGACGATTTCGGTAATTTTTCGGTTTTGAAATCGGAAGATTTTGTCGACCTGTCGTTACGAATTATTTACGAAATCGGAACATTTGGTTTGGTGGATATATTTTTTTGTTTTTCATGAAAAGAGTATTTTTTGAAAAATTTATTTTATATTTATAAAAGTAAAATATGTATTTTTAGGTCAATGTTATAGTTTTGATGTCGTCTTCAATATAAATAACGACATTGACAGTGGTGTAGCAGTGCAGTTGCTGTCGTCTATGAGTTTTAAGCATTAGATCAAGGCGAATTCATAACAGGTATACTCGTGAGTTCAGCTTACTTTTTTTTGTCTCCGTCTTCTAGTGTAAAAATGTACAGACATTTTTTTTTTATTTTGACAGCCTAAAATGATTTATACAAAAACAAAATGTAAGTATTTTTATTACAGAGTTGAACTCTTTTTTCGCCGCGAGTTTACCTTGTTTATTGTGCCATGCATTAGACTAAGTTGGCTCGTGTAGCAATGTGGCTATTATGACGTCAATACAATCGTCTTCGTATAAAGGGGTGTATTTTAGTTTTAACAGCTTGTAGTCGATAGCCTGTTGTCGTCTACATATAAAATATTTGAACACAGAACTATAAAACATGAGGAAACTATTGCGCCACTCACACACATAAGTTTTTACACTATTTCTCCTGCCTGATTAGTTTATGATGATATTAAAGCAAGTGATCATATTGACAGAACGTGGTAAAAATGAAGACAACAGCAAAATCCTCAATACCCAAATTTAAAAAATTTAACACCTTCCAAATTTAAGAAAAATGTATTAAAAATGTAATGAAGTTAAAAAGCTACAATCACACTGCACACGCTTCTGATTATAGAACTTAAAACAAAGAAAACATCAAATACAAAATAAATTTTGTTGCTTCATTAACGTTGTTATCATAGACAATCACTATCATGATAAATTTGACCCACTTTCAAGGGTTTATCAACAACAACTTATCAAACATCCCCAAAAACACCAATTTAGAAGCGAAAACGAAAAGAAAGGAGAAAAAGGAGAACAACATTTATGAGCCAATAAAAAACACAACAAAAACTTCAATTTGCAAAATCGTTAAATGTATTGCAGATTGCAAGAAATTTAATATTGTTACAGTACAAAGAGCTGTTATCTGCTAAAGCAAAATGTCCCTGCAGTTTATGGAGTACATATTGCAAAATTGTTTGTAAGAAAACAAAGGCAAGGATATATAATTCGAATAAATCTGCTATTCCTTCGTATGTAATGAAATATAATTGCACAGAAAAAAATGTGTACTCCATTTAAAAGTGTTAATTAGTTTCTGATGCAAAAATAATTAAATTGTTAATTGATTCAATTATTTAATTAATTGGAAGATTATTTTTGTTCTTTCTGAATTAAGAATATAATTGAGTCAATCAAAAAATTAATAACATTTGCAACTTAAATTAATTAATTAAACATTTAATTGGTGCAAATACTTTTTTTCTGTGTACACATTTTTATTTTATTCGTGATGAAATTGATTGCAGAATAGAGATGGCCCGAACTACTTTTTTTAAATATTGTATTTTCATATTTTAGTTCGCAAAATAAATTTTAACTTTTGACTTTATATGGTGAAACGTTACATCTGGTCGATTTGGCTGTATAATACGCAATTGTATCTTGGGCGCTAAAATCATTCCTTATATGACTACTAGTATATAGTTACTTGCAATTTTCACTAAAATAAAGTAAATAAATGTAAAAAACTTAATTGATAAAAGTAAATTTTTATAAAACTAAAAAAAAATTTGAATAATCATATTACTGAATTTTTATTGCAGACATAGAATAAAATAATATTAACAATAGAATGAAATGGTGGTATGTGCTAATAGAATTCTCGTATTGTTTTTTCTTTATACTATTACGCATACTGCGATCGCCAGTATTATTTCCGTAAAACGCTCTATAACTGACTTAATAGCCATTTAAGCGAAAGTAAGATGGTTGCTCTAGATGTTTCCAAGACTTTTAATTAAGTGGTGATTAATGCAAAATTATAGCTTTTTGTGTCGGTAATAACTTCTCTTGAATTCTATACATACATGGGATTACATCAAACGAGTTCGATATAAAATACGGGGTACCGCAAGGTTCTGCTCTTACCCTATTTTCAACCCCAACAGCTCTTTCTATAGATGACAACCGAATTTCCAATTCGTATTCATTCAGTAATAGGCGGAGCCTGCTATTCGATATTAGAGCAAAAAGTCAAAACATGAATGTTACGTTTTGAATAGGATCGATTTGGATGCTTAAAAGTCTCGATGTTGTATGCTTAAACACATACGAGTGTTAAAAAAAAGGTACACCTAGAACTATAGATGATAAGGGTGCTGTAGCTCAAGTGGTTAGCGCGTTGACTACTGAAACATGCTAGCGAGTTCAATACTCGTATTAATTTTCTTTATAATAATACATATCAGAGCGTCCTATTTCACCTATAACACCAGAGGCGCTGCAACACTTTTCTAAAATAATCATAACTTGCAATTGTAGTGTTACCATAAAAGAAGCTTTCCAAAGAAAGTAATGCAGTTAATATAGGCATTGATCGCCTAAGTGTTACTTCTCTTTAAAAAAAATATGTATAAATATTAGGCATGGCTAGCCTAGTGTCTAGACCTTACAAAAATTTTTTTGATAAAAGTCAAACTTCATTAAAAAAAAGTAAAATTTTAATACTAGGGTTTTTTTATATGAAGTTTTTTTGTTAGGTCTAGACATTAGTTTAGCCATGTCCAATATATATATATATATATATATATATATATATATATATATATATAGGTAAGCTCTTGATGTTTTTGGCATAAAAATCCAGCCCAATGTTCGATAGACTAAGCACATTTGTTATGTCTCTAAAGGCCATCTCCTGAGTGCTGGTGCAAATATAAAAAATATATTGTGTGTGTTTTATTTCTGCTATTCAGCCTTATGTGGATACGAAAATAAGTGTTGTTAACTATGTACATACAAGCCAAATGGAATTTTGGTCACCTTAAGCACCTCTGTAATGGTACTCTTATTGTAAAGTTAAATATTTTACTGTGATATGAAACTCTTCCTATGACTCGCACTTTGTCAATGTCTGATTTATAAAAACTTACTTTTTATAAGCTTTTTTATATTTATTTTCAAAATTGTAATCGTTAGAAATAGGATTTTGTTATAAATGTTCCTCTTAGGGAATTCGAAATTAAGTTCGAAAAGATAGTATCCACTCTTAATCGGGGCATGATGACGATGTCCTCATATTTGATTTCAAAATATAATAAAAGGTAGAACAAAGTACGAATATATTGCCAACAAAGTTAAGAGGAGTAGGTCAGCACTTTGACTTTGCTGTTATCTTTCACATGCAATTTTGCTTGTGTTTTATACATGACCGGGCTTTACATATTAAAGAGACAGAAACCTGGCCAAATAAAATTGTTCGTCTATGTATGTGCGTGTATAGCTAAATGGAAAATCGATATTAAACAAAAAAAAAAAAAACTCATTGAACACAAAGAGTATTCACAAAAGTACAATAAAGATACAAATCATGTTATCATAGGCAAATAGTTGCCACAACGTGTTAATTTATATCTCCTTTTTTTAGCTGACAATAAATTCTGAACTAACGGGTAAAAAAGCACTCACACCTCTTTTACACACACACACACACACAGAACAGTGGAGAGAAGTTGTTATTTTATAAAAGGAAACAAAATACTGGTCAATATAAAAAGGAGTGTTAAGGACACACACAGCAAACTATTCGCATAGAAACGCAAACACCCAAACACATTAATGTTTTATTTATATTTTATTTTTTATGGTTTTTAAGGTTAGCCAAAAGTCGTCAGTCAGTCAGACAGTCAGTCAGACAGTTAGTCAGACAGTCAGTCAGTCAATCATTGAAAGACATCATAATCGGAAGCAAATACCGGAATTGTTAAAATTGTATGTTCAGGAAAATTTTAAATACGAGGTGCGTTTTAAAAGAATATTTCCTGAAAATTCTTCAATTATCAATTTAAATTTTTGCTTTAAAGTAAGCTCCTAAAAAAAAGTAGGATGCAAATTCAACCAATTTATATGGGTCCGCAAAAATTTCCTGAAATAAGGAAATTGCCTCAGTACTCAACTGTTCAAAATTAAACAGCTAAAAACGATACATCTTCGAGGGTTTTTATAAAATAAATTTTAAAATCTTTATCTTCTGATGGATTTTAATAAACCATTATAATTCAGATACAATAACAAATATTTTTGAAATGTTAAACGGCTCTTGACGAAACAATAAGAGTTCGAAGAGAGTTGTATTCACACAGCACTCATTAACTTAAAACTAGACTAAAAGAAAATAAAAACACCGATTAGACCCCGACTCAGCTTCACAAATTGATTTTTTATTATTTTATGGCCAGTAACTAGAAACCTTAAAAGTCCTGCTTTCCTTGCAAACTTCGTATGGAGTTTAGGCATGAATTGATATTGAAAAAGCAATCTATTTGGTAATTATTCTATCTATTTGTTAATCATCTATTTGTTTGTACCTCGAATACATGAGTTTATATAATAGAGTTGCCAACTGTCAATGTTGAAGCATCTGCAACAGTTAAATGGATTCAATTCTGCAATTAGCTAAATGAATGAAAAGACTGGTGCCGTATTTGCTTATAATATTATAATAGAGACTAAAGAATTTAATCCCTATTGTGATTAAGTTGCTAGTTCAGAGCATTTTTAACACGATCCTAATAAATTTCTTGGACGAAGCATAAGTGTTGAAGAAACAAACTCACCACTATATAGACTCTGCTACCAAGAAAGAAAGGATTGTAGCGAGGGTTCCACGGTGGGCTAGTAGGCAGTGTGCTAATCTATCAATACTGGGTTGTGGGTTCAATTCCCACCAAATTTTCTGATCTGCTTCACTTAAAGTTGGCAGAAATACCAAAAGATGCTTGGATATAAATGGTTAACTGCGGTAGTAACAGATCATGGAAAACGGCAATACCTACTGCGTGACCAAGATAAAAATCGAGAGGGTGCTGTTGCACATTGGCTACTAAAGCATGCTCACGAGTTCAAAACTCAGCCGTAACAACATAATTTTTTCTGATATATATTCTCTTTATTACAATGCATATCACAGCGCCCTCCTTCACCTTCGTATTACCACATAGCACTAAATCGCCGGCGAAGTAAAATAATTATGAATTGGCTATGCTAGCTTCAAACTAATACGCCTACATAGCACCAGAGGTACTACAACACTGTTCTAAAAATAATCATAAGTCAGGCTTTACTATCACACTAACCATCTGTCTTGTCTACTCATATCCCTTTCCAAAGGAAGTAACACAGTTCATATAGGCATTAATTTTCTGAGTGTTACTTCTCTTGAAAAAAAAGATGATATTTGCAGGCTGTAAGTGGAAAAGGTTTAGAGACGGGAGTGCATATTGTATGTGAATATTCAGCATACTTGCCATCATTAAGTTTAGTATCACGGGCGAACACATAATAATTTTTTTTATTTTATGAGCGCACTTCACTCAGTATTTTTTGGTGGACTTATTAATGATCGGATTATTATACTCTCGATAAAATCTATATAAATAAAATGAAATGGTAATCGCATCACTTCAGACTGGCTGCAGAGATTTGGCCATTTTTTTTAAACTTTATCGTAACCAAACTTAAGTTTTTATGGAAAGAAAAATTGGTCACGCCCACTCTTTTAAGTAGAATAGTGGGCGTGATACCTTCCATTAAAAGTAAAAAGTTTTTATCATCTAGAGTCTTGAAACCCCAAGACTAATGTGCATAGTCTGGGAAAATACAGACTGGATTCGGACAGTAGGCGTGGTACCTCCCATACAAAGTGAAAAATTATTATCATCCAACTAGAGAACTACAATAGAGTCATGAAACTTTGCACAAGCATCCCAAGTAACATACTAATGTGCATAGTCTAACAAAACACAGGATTGGAACAATGGGCTCAAGGTACCCAATTTTGGTAGCTCCCACTTTATTGTTATTGTGTACCTTGAGAGCTATAATTTTTAGAATCTTGAAAATTTGCACAAGTAACCCATACTAGTGTGCATAATCGAGCAAACTACAGACTGGATGAAGATAATAAAAAATTATTATCGTGGTAATACGCATAGTCTAGCAAAAACTGTTTGGATGGGAACAGTAAGCGTCGTACCTTGCATATAAACTAAAATATTTTTGTCGTGAGAATAGCGTGCATTTTCGACTTAAAGGTGGGCCCCACTTTTCTTTAAAGTATTGAATTTTATGTTATTGAGTGTAGCGAAGCGCTTCGGAGATAGTTGGTTTGGAATAAAAAGTTACAACCCTCTGAATTGGGAAAATGTAAAAAATTAAAATTTTTCAGGATTTTTCTCCAAAAAGGTTGTATGATCTTTTTACTTGCATATATAAATTAAACTTACTTTGCTACTAGTAAAATTGTTTAGAATATTTTTAAGATAACCTATAGCAAATGCTATAGGTTAGAAAAATTGTAACGGTTCTCCCTTAGTCCCTTTATCGTGATTTTTTTCATTTCTATAGAGAAAAATAATCTTTTAAAAAGTAGCGCGAAGAAAATTGTGTACACTTTTCAATGATACCAATTGCTTGTATAAGAAAGACATATATATTTAAGCTTTAGGAGATCCAGCAACCTTGACTACACATAATGTAAAAAAAACACATTTAAAAAATCTTATTTGAGTTAAAAATAAATATTTTATGACATTAAAAAAAAATTGTGCCCAAGGTACCCAATTTTGGGGCTTTGTCTACAAGCCCCCCTCCACACTAGTGAGGGCGACCGTCCGCAGTTCTCTTCACACGCCTCTGCTTTGCCTCTGTGAAGTTTCTTTAAGTTATCTTTAGTGGTTCATGAGCTATCGAATTATTTCCAAAATAAAACGTTTTTTAACCACTGTGCGTTGTAAGAATATTTGTCGCTGTAACATTATTTTACAAAAATAATACAAATTTAATGCAAAATAAAAAATATTATATATCTTTCTTCACTATGGCCAAGGGTATATACGATTCGGCAGTGCCACACTTGTTATAACACATCTCGTATACCAAAGATTTAAGCAGCACATTCATCATGATCATTATTTTTCAAATATGATTTGAGTTAATGACAACTACGATGATGTATTGTATCATTAAATGTTTACTTAACAAAATGACAAGGACAAAATATTAAGAAATGTATAATGTATTAACGGCAACATAAGTACTTCTGTTTTCTTCTCAATGACATTTAAAATTTACATGGCGAAACATTTTTATATTCAATAATTTTAAAATTTATTAAACTGATAATGCCTTTTTCGTTATAACGGAAACATATATATTTTATAAACATACTAGCTATCCCCGGTGCGCTTCGCTACACTCATCCACAAAATATACAATAAACACTTGGAAGAAAAGTATGACCAACCTTTAACTCGAAAACGCAAATGCAGTCTGTGTTTCTCCAAACAATGAGGGTTACCGATGCAAAATTCCAAGGCGCTACCTATTGCAGTTCTCTAAATACAGGATAATAATTTTTCACTTTGTATTGGGGGTACCACGATCACTGTCCCAATCCAGCCTATGTTTTTCTACAGAATACGCATGGGTATGGAGGTTACTTGTACCCATTTTGAAGACCATACCTATTATAGTTCTCTATGAACACGATAATAATTTTTCATTTGTATAGGAGGAACCACACCAACTGTCCCAATTCATTCTGTGTTTTGGCAGACTATGGGCATTATCACAGGGGTTAGTTATGCAAAGTTTTAAGGTGCTATCTATTGTAGTTCGCCGGGAACACGACAATAATTTTTCACTTTGTAGTACGGGAGGTACCACGCCCACTATTCTAATGTTTTGATAAACTATGTAAGCTAATATGATGGTTATTGGGACTAAATTCCAAGACCCTACCTATTGCAGTTCTCTGGATAATAATTTTTCACTTTCTATGGGAGGTACCACGCCCACAATTCTAATCCAGTATTACTTTCGGTAAACTATGTATGTTAATATAGAGGTAACTGGTGCAAATCCCAAGGCACTAGCTATTACTGTTACCAAGTAACACGATGTTAAATATTTACTTAATATGGGAGGTGCCATGCCCACGGAAAATATCAAAAAAATAATTTAAATAATTAATTATATATATATTATATTTTATATACTATATTTTATATACTAATCTTCCCATGTTCTAGAAAATATTACTTTTTTCTTCGCCAGTAATGGAACAAATTTCGCCTTCTAGATGTTATTTCTCATTTCAAAAATATATTTAATCAGCCCAATTATGAATAATAATTCCCGGGGAAATTTTTCCCTTCTCCCATTCCTGCTATTATGAATTAAAATTTCCCGGAATTTTTTCCCTTATCTCTACCTAGGGAAAAAATTATGCTTCATTCTGCAATATTAAAAAGGGGAAAATAATTGACTTTTTTTGGGAGTTTTTTTTTACCCATATATTTGAAGGGGACCGTAATGTAGAAGCATCCAGGAATAACAAGTAGATTTTTTAAAGGTGAGAGGCAAGAACTTCAGAGATTCTGTAAAAACTCTGAAAATGAATTTGTGAAAAGTGGCTGAGCCAAGAAAAGAAACCTCACAATCTTTTTTTTTTTTAAAGAGAAGTACCACTCAGGCAGTTAATGCCTATAATAACTGTGGTACTTCCTTTAGATAGGGATAGTAGTACATAAGACAAATGGTTAGTGTGATAGTAAGGCTTCGATTCTGGCAACACTGCAATTGCATGTTATGATTACATTTAGAAGAGTATTGCAGCGCCTCTGGTGTTATTTAGGAGAATTAGTTTGAAGCTAGCATAGCCCATTTATAATTATTTTACTTCGCCGGCGATTTAGTGCTATGTGGTAATACCGGCGAAGGAGGGGGCTGTGATATGCTTTATTAAAAAGAAAAATTAATACATATCAGAAAAATTGATGTTGCCATGGCTGAGTGTTGAACTCGTGACCATTGCTTAGTAGTCAACGTGCTAACCACCTAGAATACCAGTCTGGTATCCAGCTTCTGCAAAAAAAGCGCAAACAGCCACTAACTTTGATAACAGGACTAACTTCTTGGTCGGCTGAGAGATATGTACATGTAACCACATTGAGCAAATATAAGAAAACAGGTTTGTTGACACGGTAATATTTTTCAAACCTAAGCCAAGAAAATATCAAAACAGCTGTTTCTGATTTTCTCACTCCCTTTTTTACTATTCATAAATAAAAGCATTATAATTGCACTTGACAATCAGTCAAGGTGACAAAACGCATAAGGCAAGCGAACGTGTTCTCTAATCTAGTTCTGGAATGTGTTTAAAACTTAACAAATGTGCCTCGGTTAATGAGGTAACGTTGATGAGGGTCAAAGGACACATAGACAATAAAGCAACAGACCAACTGGCAAAAGGGAACTGCTATGAATTTCTGTGGACCCAGAAGAGCACTGGGAAATGGCCTAATGTGAACGAATGTCAAATACAATGGCTAAATTCACTAAACCTGAAAAGGTGGAGGGAGGCTACTACATGTAGACAAGCTCAAATGGTGCTCTAAGAGCCCCTAGCAGGAAGGATAGTAAGGTGCTGAAATACAATAGAAGTACTTCAAGCTGGATAACTGCGTTAGTTACAGGTCATGGCAACTTCAAGTATCATCTAGACAAGATGAAAATTAAAGAAAATTATACTTTCAGATGTAAATAAAATTATACTTGGAAGGCGTTGAGAAGGTGTGCGCGTGAATGTCCAGCACTGGCTAGCATAAGGCTTAGGACCGCGGGCAGAAACTCCTTACGGTCTCAAAATATTCTTTTTAGTATTCTGTTGAAATTTAGAGAAAAAAATGATCCCAGTATCCATCGTAAATGCTAGAGTAGACCATTGGCTGAAAGGCATCGTCTTCACTGAGTACAATGTCAGAAGTGCGATCTACAGCACGACGCGTTAGCGGCCGGTAACAGGCTCCCAGTTTGGTTTTGTCTCTGCTAGAAGGCTACTTAATGCAGACGAGAGAACCCTAGCTACCTGTTGGCTACCTATCGGCCTACAGTTTTAATCTCAACGATAATAAAATAGTTTTAAAATACCAATGGGGTACCAGAAAGCAGGGTGGAAAAGGAAAGCATACAGTTAGTGATTTGCTGCGGATTCCCCCTATATAAGCTCTGGAGTATAAAGAATGTTCATTCATTTGTATGAATTCTTTTTTTAACAACAACTAATTATAATAAAATGCTTACGCTTCCGTGCACCACATTTAACATTTAATGGTTAAACATAAATGAATACCAAGTATAAACACTCCCCTACAAAGTTTACACTGGCGAGAGACATTAATGAATCCTTACAACAGTGCCAAACCAAGTGTTCTCCTACCGGGTGTCAAAAAAAAGTATCAATCAAAAAGGCATGAATGGAATAACAACCTAAAAATAAATAAACAAAAAGTGTAATAAATTGCTGTGTTCTTGTTGCCCAGCAAAAAAGCTCAAACAACAATGGTTAGATAGAAAAGCTGAAAGTAATAGCCAGCAGAATTAATACAACTTTAATTAAGGATACAAGCAACCCAACCGTAGGACAAAAGACTCGACAGAATGGGGGAATAAAGAAAACACAATAACCAGTAAATAAAGAAACAAAAGGCAAAAAATACAAAAATAAAACACTGGAAATATTAAAAGCACCTCTGTGGCCACAACAAATGTTTTGCAATATTTCAATGTCACCTACAAAACAATAGACAAGGTTGGATTATCAACAACAATTTTCTATGATGATGCAAGTTAAAAAACCATAGTTTCTCATAGCAACAATAGCAACAACGACAACCACAATAAATGAAAAAAGAATATCATTTATTTTTAAGCAATAACAAAAACAAAAAACTAAATACATGAATGAATTGGAAAATTTGCTATTGCAAGGATATTTATTTAAGGACATTCTTTTCGAGTGTAAGTAAATACGAGGGCCAATCAATGTGTTTTTATAAAAAAAATCATATAAGAAGGACTAAAAGTTTTCAATAAAGTAGGTTTCTAAAAACTGTCCAGTTTTAGAAGATGACTGAGAAATATTTTGAAAAATCATTGACTGTGCTTTCCATATGCCATCGATAGGTTGATAAAACTTTTGCAATTTTTTGAAAACAACAAAAATGTACATCGTTCTTTTACATAAAAGACATTATAAAATAAAAGAATTCAAAGAAAATCTAGCCAAAGTTCATAGCATAACTGCATTAAAGGTTAGAACAAGGAATTCAAAAGGAAAAGGAATATAAACGTGTGCGTTTCTTCATAAATAATAATCTTCGGCTAAGTAGGAGACTTAGTTTGAGCTGAGCTGAGCTGAGCCATTTTGTAAACGATTTTGTGGCCGTAAGTGCGGAATCTCGCCAAAGACTGCATACTGGAATTACACAATGATGGTGCGACTCATAATAATATACATCTGTGGTTTGGTGACTAATTGAGGCAATGTTGGGATTACTGCTGTTGGACTCATACATTAGGTCGACGGGGGAAATGTCAGCTTTGCGTATGAAGAGCCAATTGGCATAGCTATGGGGGGAACAGTGGGCATAAGATTATTCTGGATCTAGTTAGTAAAGGAAGGCGTTATACACAATAAGTGTATGCAGAACGACATCAGCATCCTTACTGATGGTGCTCTTACGGACGGTAGAGTAGGAGCAGACGTATATTTAGCAGAGCTGAAACTGTCCTGTAGTCTTCATTTACGTTGGATCACCTTCTGGAAAGCCGGTTTCAGGGAAGACAGGTTCTCATTGCACTTGACAACTAGTCAGTCATAAGGAAAGTGAACCTGTAGTCTACCGTTACCTAATTCGAGTGAAAATCCTACAATTGGTCAAATCACTAAGCCTGAATGGTGACTACTACATCGAAGATCCCCTTGACAGGTCATGGAAACTTTAAGTATCATCTAACCAAGATGAAAATCGAAGAAGGTGACTGTGCCTGGAAGAGGCTCTCAATAGCTCACATTGTGTGTGAATGTCCAACACTGACTAGCATAAGACTTAAAACCACGAGCAGAAACTAGATAAATGTGGATGACATCGGGAATTTAATAGGTCGGTTACCCAAGGCTACCGAACTTTAGTTGCGTTGTCAAAAGGCAACGCAACTGGCCAATAATTAGTATTATGTAAGGCAACTGTCTTCATTTGCAACAAAGTTATCGATAATTCTATATGGGTAGTCTAGCAACAGGAAAAAAATCTAGACAATTAAACAGTTTTTTAATAAAAAAAAGTTAAAAAGCTGGGACTAGGTTCTTATAAAAGAATTCCCTTAAAATTACGAAATATTAATCGCATCATCGTTATTATTTTGTTGGATACAGTGCTATGTTTGGAATTACGTGAGCAACGGAGAAAAGGGGCCAATATATTTTTTCCCTTTATGAGGAAAATGCTTATGAGGAAAGTGATGAAGAAATCTATTAGTGATGAGGAAAATAAATGATCGCTGCAGATAACCTTTTAATAATTTTAACGGTCTAGTGTTTTAGATATATAAATAATATTTTAAATACACAAAAAATTTGAGAATAATAAACTAACTTTTCAGTTTTAGCCCAGTTTTAACTATATAATCTGTGACAAAAAATCAACAGCAACCACAAATTTATGGTGGCCATGGTGGCAACTTTTAGTTGCCAGTTGCCATACGTAATACTATTTCGGCAACTGACAACGCAACTGAGGTTGAGTGGCTAACCATAATCGACCTATAAGCCTAACACAAGTGTTACCAGTTACTAGAGATTCCGAGGTGATAAAGAATGTTGGCATTCTGTTACCAGTCGACAGTCTGAAATTACTAAAGTGAAGAGTAAAGGCAAATGGTAGCACGTAGCTCAATGAAAGTAAAATTATGAATCGGTTACCTTTAATCATTAAGGAGAGAAAGGGGTCGAAAAGGAAACCATTAAGGAAGTGCTCTGCTTCTATATCCCACTAAATAAATGTAATTTAGCCCTTTTTTAATTATGTTACCAAGCAGGCAATTTATTTATTTATAGACGAAAGATGGCGCTGCGGGTAAAAAATCTCTATAACGGCTGGGATACGAACCCATGGCCTTACATGCAAAGCATCCAACAAACTAACCAACTAAGCTGTAGCACCATAATTTATTGGTGCTATAGCTTAGCTTACCAACAAATTATGGTGCTATAGCTTAGTTGGTTCGCGATTATAAGGCGTCAGGCAATAATCCGACAATTAATTATAAATAATCTAAAGAAATCTCATTCCATAAGTTCTTAAAGGCTTGATTTCTTATTGAATTCATAAATCTTGCAGAGAAGCCACCTGAAACTGGAGAATAAGAACCTTCTAGGTTTGGCCAGTGTTTAACCGACTTGTCCCTACGGAAATTTTTTTTATTTTTTGGAAAGAACAACTTAAATGCTTTTGAATTAAACTTAACAGCTGTTGTTTTTGTGTAATGCGAAGAATATTACCCTTCTAATGGCTTTAAAATTTTACCTCTCGACAGTAAATTTAGAAAGATATGACCTTCGAAATACGAACATTAAAGTGGTTCTAATCGAGAGTTATTATTTTTTCAACATTTGCGACTAGTCCCAATCAGCGATGTTAGAGGTAGTGAGAAGGAGTATAAAGGCCTTCTAGAAGACCTCTTTACTCTTTCTTTAGTAGGCATAATGACTCCTAGTCACATTCCATACCTACATATTTTTTCCACTCGTTGCCATTGCGAAGCAGGCCTTCCACACGCGCTTCTGCTGGCAAGCGTTTCAGAAGTTGTTCCGAAAATTGTCTGCTAGAAGGCGTTAAATTAAATGCCTTTTTGAAGGCTTTTCTTAGAAAAATTTAAACAAAAATTTGTAAAAATTATTGTTTTTCTATTTTTTTTTTTTTTAAATTCAATTTTTTTTGGATGTTTTTATATTTTTCTTTACTTGTTGGAAATTGAACCTGCAACATCCAGACTGATAGACTAACGTTCTATCAATCAGTCTATCTATAGAAGAGGCCCACTTGCTCTCTCAACATTAAGAGAAAAACGCTTATAAAATCATACGGAAGAAAATTGCGTTGGTATGTGTTTGCGGGGCTCTGATCTGCAGGCACTCCCTTAAATGGAAAGAGGAACTCTTGATCTTGATTTGCTCGGTTTATTTTTGGCCATACAAAATGAGAAATCTAAAAATCCGGTAGGCTAGTGGGTAGTGTGTGCTAGCCCATCAGTCTGGGGTTTGTGGGGTCTATTTTCACTACAACGAGTGGAGGTCTTCGTTACTATGCTAGATAATTTAATAAGTAAATAAATAAAAACGGAAAATCAAGTTTTTAACATATACATAAATAAATAAAGATATAAAAACAGAATATTATGAAAAGGGAAGTAGGAATGCGTAATAGATATTTTAGAAGGGAGAGCCAAGGTCTTCTAAAAGACCTTCTTTGGAAGGAATGAAAAAATGAGGATCGCAGCAAGATCCTCAGCGGGGACTGAAGTGAGAAAGCCTTTTTAATTTTAAAGCAAGACACTCTTGCACCGCTACTATTGCATTTACGCCAGACCTGGGAGAAGCGTATTAACAACTAAATGCAAAAACTAATTATTAATTTCATTATTGTTTTACCTAAAGTTTTACTATTTTAAGCTTAGCTTCAGAATTTATTAAAGAAGCTAAAATTAATTTATTAGCCTTACCGTGTGTATTTTATGTATTTAATTTCAAAATGTTTCTTTTTCGTCTTAAATTTTATTCATTTTCACACTTGTAAACAAGCAAAATGACAATAAAAACTGTGTGGTGGTTGGGCTTGAAAGTTGAAAGGATTTAACAAAAAAGACAAACAATAAATAAAAGTGAAAGGGCGTCTAACTGATGGATTTGATGGATGGCTGAATCGCTAAGAGAACAATAAAGCTGAAGGACATATGAAGGCAACAAAAGGCCCGCATTAATAATTATTAATAAAAAACAAAAAACAAGGAAACTAAAACTTACATTGTTTAACAAAGTGTTGAGTAGAAAATAAAAATATCCAAATTTAAACGGGTGGTTGATTTCGTTCGATAGATTTTCTGCTCTTTTTATTTTATATTCAATTTTTAACTCTTCACGTAACAACAATAAATTGTTGTTAAATTTAATTACAATTTTGTTTTTATTTTTTATAAATTTTATTTTAATAACACTTTATATGGCGATTTTTTATTTAATAAATATTTTACAATCACAAAAACAAAGCTTAACAACATTTAGTTTTCTTACACAAAATCAATTTGAGCTTTCATATGGTGGTTTCACTTTCGCTTAATAATTGACAGATTTTCCTTTTTACTTAATTTTTTTTTTTTTTTTTTTTTGCCTAAAATTTTAACAAGTAAAAATCTGTTTTAACACATAATATTTGTTTTAAGTTTTACACGACGGCACTGATGTGGTTGAAATAATTAACAGTAATATTCCCGTTATAAGTGTCTTCTTATATTCCGTTATTTGAAAACTGTGCAAATGTTTAACTTTTTGTCTGTCAGAACTTTGACCAAAATAATCAGCTGGCTGTGCAAAGGTTTGGCAATTTTAAATTTTTGGTTAAAAGACTTGCGCTTTAAAGGATTTGAAGAGTGTAAGTAAGCACCAGTAGTTATATAGTGAAATAAAGAGATAGAGAGAGAGAGAGAGCTTAAGAAAGAGAGAACTGGATATGTGAATGTAGAATATGGATAGTTACAAATCTACGAGTATTTTCTTTTTTTTTTGTTAGCCAACAAAAAAACCCAAATTAAGACGCACTGATTTATGTAACAACTTTTTGTTTCTTTATATTCTTTTTATTCTTTTTCAATTGATTTTTAAATTTGTTACTTAAAAAAACATAACATTTATTGATTTTGTACGTTCTTTTTGAAGTACATACATATGTACTTGTTTAAGTTTGTCTTCTATAACAAATGAGAAAATTAGATTCTTAGTAAATCGCGATTTTTTTTTTTATTTTCAACACAACTTCTTTTAAAAATATTTTTTATTTCTTCTTTTTAATGTACATATGTAGTGCTTGGATTAGTTTTATTACTTTCGTTAGAACTGTCAACCTCAACTGTCACACACTGACTGTTTTTAACGGTATATCTAACTATAAATTGTCACATATAATTTTCTTTCTCATTTGTTTGTGGTTCTCTGTTTACAATATACGACTCTAACAAATCATGTTTTGTATCATCATTATACTTAACTCTAATGTTAGGTTTTTCTTTGCTGTAAAAAATTTAACAGTATCAGTAACATTAACTTTATTGTTTTTGGCTTTGGTTGTTGTCACAATAACATATTTTATACCCACTAACAAAAACGGCAGATGGTTAAATTATTCCAGAGTACGAAAATATAACGAATCGGAGCAATCGTCGACCATTGCCGTGGGAGGACATATTTTCTAGGGGGACAAAACCACTTTTATTGGAGAATTGGATTGGAGGGGCTCAACAGCATGTCTGAAGGGGTTGCATTGCACCCTCCAGAAATGTCTTCCTTCGCCAATGTCGTCGACATAACGGTATCGGTATGTTGTCAATCAGAGCGCGGCTAATAGCCCTCGCCGACTTTAATTGGAAGCAATTAGCCGCCGCCGAAATGTTCGGCTAATATCGGCAAAAAATTATAGCCGACTTCATCAGCAAAGCCGGATTTTATTTAAATTAAATTTGAAAAAATCTTTTTCAATAACTCTACAATTTTGAATTTTTGAGATATGTGAAATATCGCACCCTAAATATAAAAGGGTCACAACTCAAAATTTTCCAAAACTGACTTTTTTCCATAAATTAATTCAGAGTACACATCTCTAACTACTGCAAAAATTTCTTTCATGTCACTATCTTCTTTAACCGGAAAAATACAGTTATGTCTATTTTTATGTTAAGTGTGTTGCTTCTGCACGATGAACTATATAATATAAAATTGAAAAAAATATAGCAGAACCTTCTTCAATATTCAATATAACAATATTTTCTTTAAATATTACAATCATTTTACATAAACAGTTTTTTGTCTCTCCTGAAAATTTTTGTCTCTTTGGTTGTCACTTCACACAGGCTTCACACTCTTTTGGCGATATTTTTGATTTGCCGATATATCAGCATCGGCGATATTCTGATTGACAATATTATATTGTAGTTCACCTTAATCATTCGTTCTGCGTTCCAAAATTATTGCACTACTAGGTTGTTTTTTAATGGAAGATGAGCATCCTACTGTTCCAAACTTTAATTCTTTTAATAATTCTCAACTTGGGAGAAGAGAACAAAACATATAAAATTTGTAAACAGTATCATGCCAACTTTCAACAAAGTAGGTTTATGTCACATTGTGTAGTAAAATAAGTACACTGAAAATATTCAACCTTAACCAAACATTTTGTCAGTTTGAAGTAATATTTATTATTTAAATATAAAAAATATTTGTTATTAGTTTTGTATTGGATTAATATAAACCTCGCTTTCATTTAACAATTTTAAAGCAATAAACGTTACATTTATTTGTTTTATTTTCACCAAAAATGATATACAGGTACGCATGCATGAATGGTTTATTTGCATATTATTAAATTGGGAAATACGAAATACGAATGTTAGATTTATTTTCATAAGAACCGCTTGTACGGAATTTTCACAACATACACATACATATGTTACAATTCATGACTTTCTTAATCATAAGGAAACTAATTTAATTATACATTAACTTAATATTGTACAAAAACCTTTTGTATGGAATTTTCACAACCATACAGTATTCACATCCTACCATTTTTTGCTACTTTTTAACTCTATCTTAACAAAAAACTAAAATTAAAATTTGGTTAACTCATTCAAAATTAAACGCTTTTGTATTTACTAACGTTAAACAATGTGATTTTTTTTTTCAGTGCAAAACACCAATACATTCTCATTTTATCCACTTTTATCAACTTTCTCTGGTTGGGGGCCTTTGATCTAAGGTCTATCATCTACTTGTTTTCTGACCCAATGTCATCTTATACCGAAAGTAGAAAAAAATGTCGCAGAAGTACTTAAGTTTTCAAATTAGTTCTGACTATTTTCCACAGATTTGAGAAATCAACCTTCTCCGCTAGATTTATGAACAATTTGTTTTTTTTTTTAACAAAAAACTCTTAAACGCAGAAAAAACTTATTTTTGGTATGTTCACAAGAACCATACTATGGTCTCTGTAACAATATAAGGTTTCGATAAAGAAATTTTATTTGTTTTTAACATTAATTTGGTCACAATAAACGAGTTTTGGTTAAAATTTCATCAGTAAATCGTTACTACATTAAAAAAATACAACATGTTTGGTTTAAGTTCAAACAGCAACCCAAATTTTAATAAATATTACAAAATATAACACTACTTTCAAACATAATATGAGCTGTGGTATAAGAGTGGTATAAGTCAATTTTTAAATATATTGAGATATTTAAAGGTTTGCGTTTGAATCAATTTAAAAATATAGGCCAACTTTAATCAATGCGAGTGATGTTTTTTACATTATACTTTAAATTTTATTATGAAATAATATTTACTAAAATTATTTCACAAAATAAACGTTTTCTTAGCCCCACATGGACTTATACCACTTTCAAAAATAACATTTTACAAGAAATACTGTAATGGAGTTTTATATAAAGGTTAAAGGTTATATAAAGGTTAAAAATGAAGACTTCTAAATATATTTTAAACTTAGTGTTCTTTTACAGTCAGTATATTGAAGTATTTATGGTGAATAGGTGATATACAAGGTAATAAACTAGAACGGTCAAATATGCTCAAGATGCGGCACCTCTGCCCACTACATATAATTTCTAATCCGCCGCTGTTCAATGTTTGGACTCGGCTTTTTCCTTTGATCGATTTGTTAATTTTATTTGAAGTGTGATAGTGTGAAAACGAAATATTATGTTGCGTTAGATTTTTTAACAATCACAGCAATTTACATTTGATTACTTTTTTACAAAATCCAATGCAAATCTTAATACTCAGCATTAAAGTGTGAAACGGGCTTTAGTAATATCTGCTAACGAGCAAATGGCACTGAAGTAGCAATAATCGATAAGCAATAAGAAAGTTATTTTAATTTTTTTTATTATTAGGAATGGTAAGTCCATTATCACTTTCAAAAGAAATATTTATGCGATAGCATTGTACAGCAATTGTATTTTTTTATCTTTTATGTCAAAATAGAACTCTATTGAAATTGTGATCATAACTAGAGAGAGAAGGTGTCTATAGCTCATTAAAATTGCCTTTAATTTAGTTTTTATTAAAAGTGGACTTATATATTAAACAGGTCATATATTAATAATAAACCAATTTTTTCTGATTTATGTTTTAACACGTTGAGTGCCATGTGTACCGCCGGCGGTGCACAGCTGCATGCGCATTCAATTTAATTTATGTTCCGTAACCATAACTTTGAAAATATCTGCTAGATTTATTGCATTACAGTTCATATCCTTATTACTGATGAAGCACCGGAGTCAGTGAATATAAATGTATTTAGCGAGCTTCCGCTAACCGGTCTCCAGACATTTCCTGAAACAATATCTGCCTCCTCTTCACTAGAAGTTTCCGAATTTTGTAAAAGAGCATTACGATCGTCTATGTCTGCATCTTCTGCAGAATCGCTCGATGTAAAATCGCTACTAGAAATATATTCCTCTGAACCAGACGGTTCAAAATCATTTTCATCTCTTATTTTTTTACAGACTACCCTTCAATAAAAGCAAAAAAATAATAGTGTGACTTCCGGCCGTACACATGGCACCTGAATAAAATTGTATTATCTGTGTGCAAGTGTGACGCGGGCTGTCACACGTATAACGGTACAAGTAACACACATATACACAAAAGGATTTTCACAAATTTATTTTTATCACAAAAATATTAATTTAACGGCCCTTTTCACAATGTATGATTATAAATTAACATGAACATTAACCGCAGGTTAAGTTAAATTGTATTTCACAAAGTACGATTAATTTTTAATTGACACATTTTAACAAAAAAGTGTCTGTTTAATATAACCGAAGGAAATGTGCCGGTTAGTATTTTAATTGACAAATTTTGTTCAATAAAAATATTAATTTGAAACTTAATTCAATTTCAACAATAAAAATATTTGTAATTTTTAAAATATTACAAAATTTGTTACCATATTTGTTATATCAATGGGTCAGCTTGAACTTTAATGAAAGGAGTATCAGCGGAGAAATACAATCTTAATAAAGACTTCGGCCATACGGGGAAACCGACTAACTACACACTGATATGGACATAAGAAGACACGTAACCGAGAAGCGGGCGGTTTTGCGTAAGTATTCTTACCTCATGACACCATCCGTTATTGGCACCGAGGTGGTCGAATGTAAGCTGGCAAGTCGATATATACATATGGGCTGGTGCAATCAAAATGGTGTTTCTCAAAATGGACCAATCGATAAAACATGATTTTTAAGCGAACGATCAACCGTAAACACAAGCAAGTAACACTGACCCTCAAAATAAAAAAGAAGAGATATAGAATGGATCCCATAACTCAAAAACATTACTAAAGTAAGAGACATCTAAGAGTGTGTACCCTCTACCGCTGGTACATTATACGAAGGATATTTTTACTTATCAATAGCGCGAATGCAAGAAAGTTTCTCAGGGTTTTAAGTGTCGAAAAAGCTTAAGTGGTTCTGCTTACAATTGATGTTGATCATCGTTGAAGCAATTTCAATTTCATCAGCAGTGAAATGTAAGCTATTTTAAAACTCAAGAGTGAAGAATCTTAAAAAAATTTGAAAATTTAAAATTTCAGTTTAAAATTTCCAAAATTATGATATTTTCCTTTTTGTTTTCTTATTGTAAAGATTGTAACATTGTAATTAATAAATTAAAAGCAAAATTTGAAAGTGCGTGCCTGTTAACCAAACCGACAGTTAGTTAATTTTAAATTAAAAATAATATAATCATACATTGTGAAAAGGGCCGTTAGACTGTAATTTTATAACGGCACCCTACTAATATATTTTTATTTTGTATGGTGGCACTCAACGTGTTAAAAGAAATCATAAAAAACTTGTAAACTATTTGATACTCAATTTAAGTATATATTTAATTATTATTTATAAATTTATTTATAAAGTCTATATTATGTTTTGCTAATTTATGTATATAATAATAAAATATTTTTTTCTCAAAACTGTAAAACAATTATACAAATCGTTTACATAAAGCTTATATTTGATCATAATATATATAAAATTTGTATTATATTTATATTTAACAATAAATAATATAACTAATAATATGGTTATATTATAGAACCAGGGTTCCAATATAAAAATATTGTTAAAATATTTAATAAAAATATAGTTTGACACAGCCACATAGTTTAGTAATAATACGTTGCTCTTAGATTATGGTTACCTCAATCATATTTTTATTTGCGTGTATGCGGTAATTTTATACAATAAAACAATAACTTGTGTTTTATTTATTTTACTTCTAATTTATGTTTAAAGCCTATCGGTATTGATACATCGCTTTATTATATACAATGTTTGATCCTCTTAAATCACGGAAACGGTATATTTTCCACTCTGTCACAAGACAATATATATGTTTTGCTACCGCTTCTTCCTTCGGTCTAGATTTGTAATGAAACACGTTCTACTCATGTGCAAAAGTGGTAATGTAGCTTTCTTGCTTAGTCGTATAGACCTATCGAACATCTAAAAATTATTTTAGGCATAAAATTTCCTGCAATTGTCCTTCCGGGGCTTAATCCAAAAATGGTCTTGTCGATGATTGTAGGGCAAATAGTACATAAGAATAAGTAATAAGGGGCAACCATACTTCAAAGTACTGTCAAGGCCAAGGACTGCACATATAGTACAGAGAGTGAAATTAACACTAAATTTAAATTCTGTACAAAATAAAAGGTTATTATTACGGCCAGCAAGATTTCAGTAAAATGCGCTCAAAAGGTAGACTCAAAGCCTTTATTGTTATACTGATGATTCTAAAATATCAACTGACTGCGTGCAGGTATTTTTGGACCCAACATGAATCTAATGAATGAATATAATGGCTCCGCTGTTATTCAAGAATAAATGTATGCTATAATAGTGTATGCTAGACACAAACCTATGTTGGTCTTATAGATACAAAATATCTAGCTTTTACTATATGTCATCGGTATTATAGTCCTTAATATCATGGACTCACACATAAGGAATAGTTCTGGTAAGTTTCGAAACTCTCCAATAACTTTTCACAGCAACAATTAGGAGACTTTTTTACAAAAAATTTGGAACTACGATTACGTCTTAATTATCATCTTTAGTAGATGGGTCTTTATAGAAAAAAAAAAGAAGGTCTCTTTGGGGATCAATTGGATTGTATGGTATTAGGAAATTTGGTTTATCTTCTGTTATCGCAATCGTAAGGAGTTTTTTAAAGTTAATTATAGAGTTAAACGAGTTATGACACAGCACTTCTGGAATCAGAGTGCTGGCTTTTGGGGCTAGATCCACCCTTATTAATATTATAATTATTATTGTATTTCGTTATAAAAAATCCATGCAATGGACAATGGGTTTTGCGACTTCTCCTATTCGACGATAACCCCAAACGTGTAGCCACTTCAGAGAAGTATTATTAGAGGTTCAACCAGAATAGTTCTCTAACATAGATCCAGGACAACATACCAGATACCTTGGAAGAGTCAATTCAGTAGACTTCTCATGGTGTCACATAGACTTCTCATGGTGTCACATATTCGACATTGATTTAAAACAAAAAAAATCACATTCGGCACAGTTTCCATGATAAAACGACAAGCACGAACAAGTGTCATTTTGCCATGGCAAAAAACCAAAAATTGGGCTTCAAACTGCAATCTTTTTTTTTTTTTTAAGAGAAGTAACACTCAGGCAATTATTGTCTACATTAACTGTGTTACTTCCTTTGGAAAGGGATAGAAGTAGATAAGACAGATGGTTAGTGTGATAGTAAAGCTTCGTTTCTGGCAACACTGCAATGGCACCTTATGATTATTTTTAGAACAGTATTGCAGCGCCTTTGGTGTTATTTAGGAGAATTAGTTTGAAGCTAGCATAGCCAATTTATAATTATTTTACTTCGCCGGCGATTTAGTGCTATGTTATATGGGAATACCGGCGAAGGATGGGGCTGTGATATGCATTATTATAAAGAAAAATTAATACATATCAGAAAAATTGATGTTGCCATGGCTGAGTATTGAACTCGTGATCATTGCTTAGTAGTCAACGTGCTAACCACTTAAGCTACAGCAATCCTATTAAATTCTTCAGATTTATTTAGATACAATTTTAATTAATTTTTTAACTAAATTACATACTTAATTAAGAAAAAAATTAAATTTTCTTATTTAATAAATAAATATTTAAATCAATTAAAAATTTTATTAAATATGTTTCTGAAACTAATTAGAACCTTTAATTGGTGCGCAAATTTGTTCTGTGTATAGACTTAGCGTATCTTAAAAAAGACGTTGTTGGGAGACAAAATACTTTTTAGCAGATTAAGCGATTTGGTGCAGAATTGGCCATATAAATTTTTCTTAATTTTATACCGTTTTATTAAATTTTTATTCATAAAATTTTAAAACTTTGTGTGCACCACCGAATTTATTTTATTTAAAAATTGAAAATTATTGTGCAGCTAAAATTTATTTTGTATGTTTGTTTTTTATATTATTACATATACATATACATATATATGTACATATTTAGTTTTTTTTTTTTTTTGAGAAGTGTGTTTTTCAGAATAAGCATTTATTTCAAATTCTTGTCTTTTTACATTCTCAAGTACCGGAAGTAATGGCCGGGCTATGCACAATTTATGTTATGTCTACTTTCCTGTAAATTTAACAGTAAAGAAAATAATTTTCTCAAACAAAGAATGTAAGAGCTTCCGTTTTGCTGCAAGCATATAAATTTGTTTGTTTCTGCAAAAACAGAAAACAAAAGAAGGCATTTTGTTGAACTTGCACAGGCATTTTAACAATCAAACTTATGCAAAATTAAATTTTAAATATAGGTATCACAAAGCTTAATACAGATAATTTTTTGAATTTAGTTAATATGAGAACGGTTTTGAACAAATGCATACTAAATATCTACAAAAATGTATTTTACATCAAAGTTATTTTTTTCTTTTGTAGAAAATTGCGCTATAAACAAGCTTAAATTTAAACTGTGCTTGAAAGGGGTTTTTAATTTTTTTTTATATAATAAAAGAGAATTTAACGATTAGATAAAAACATTATTAACTTTACCATACATAGTATAAGGTAAAGTATAGTAATCATGAAAAAATCGAGGTCGGTATTTCGAAGGATTTATACGTTTTGAGGTCTCCTGAATCCATTTTGGCTATTTTCGCGATGATTTCTGTGGGTGGGTGGGTGTGTATGCCACTATTTATGTGTAGTGTGTACAGCTCATAACGTTTGACATATCAAAATGAAATTTAGTATGTGCCTTTGTGAAGAGCTGTATAGTTTTTGGGCATAATCGGGAGAAGGCAAGGGGTAGATTCCTTACCCCCAAATTTTGTGAACGCTCTACAGGTCATACTGTATGACATATTAAAACGTAATTTAGTATGTGCCTTTGGATTATGGAGATGAGGAGCTGTATACATTTTGGGCATAATCGGGAATGGGCAGGGGGTAGTTTACTTAACACCCCAAACCGAAAATAATATATTTTTCGATTCGAATATACTTTAAACTTTTATTCTTTACATGTATTGCATATACATAAAAATATCTGTTTTCATTGAGTATGTTAAAGTTAAGTATGGGCCACTCCAGTTTTATTATTTTTATTTAGCCGTTATGTACATATGTATGTTGTTCTATATGAATAAAATCAAATGTTGTGCTTTGGTAATCTCATCACTTAAGAAAGGCTGCACCGATTTGGACAAATTTTTTTTTAACCTTCATTATAACCCAACTTTTTGCGGAAGGAAAAATTGACCACGCCCATTTTTTAAGTAGCTAGAGAACTATAGTTGGCAGGTCTTTAAAATGTTGCTCTAGTAAACCCCTTATTAATATACACATTTTATCGAAACACAGGCTTGATTGGAATAGTAGGCGTGGTACCTTTCATACAAAGTGAACAAATATAATCGTCTGTCTGTCTGTCTGGAGATCTGCAGTAGATAGAGTCTTGAAACTTTGCACAAGTAACCCTCAGATTAATGTGCATAATCTAGCAAAATACAGACTGGATTGTGACAGTAGGCGTGGTAGCCCTCATACTAATGTGCAAAATCTAGCAAAATTCAGACTGGATTAGAATAGTGGGAGTGGTACCTTCCAGAAAAAATTAAATATTATTATGGTATTATTACGCATAGTCTAGCAAAAAACGGCTTGAATGGGTCCAGTGTGTGTGGTACCTAGTATGTAAAAGAAGCAGTTTTGTCGTGAGAATAGAGTGCGTTTTCGAGTTAAACGTTGGCCATACTTTTCAGTGTTTTTTTTTTTTTTTTGGATGGGTGTAGCAAAGCGCACCGGGGATAGCTAGTGTTTTAATAAAAATATGAATTTTTATACACAATTTCAACATACTACTATATTAATTTGATTTATGAACTGTTTTTTCCCCCGGGAAGTTCGATTTCCAAAACCCAGTATAGACACATGCCTTCCTAATCGAATAAATAAATAAATGATCCCTTAACTCTTGGAGATTAAATACTTCGGTATACGTTTCGATCGGCCATATAGAAGCAAAGGTAACACAAATACAGTTAAAAGCGCGGTACAAGTAAACTGAGATTTATGGACAGAAACTCTACCTTAAGCTTAGTTTGCAAACTTCTACTTTTTAATTTGATCCTAAAACCAACACGAAAAGAAAAAACCTGGTTTACGTAGCCATAATCGAAGAGCAACATATTATGATTAAATTATATGGTTGTAGTGTAACCATATTATTAGTATTTCTTAAAAAAAGTAAAATATACATATGTCAGTATATTGATCTAAACAGGTGCCTTGACACCTAAAATACAATTCTGTTTAACTAAAAATCATTCATCTTCACAATTCTCAGCGCCACCAATAATGATAATTGGATGCATAATAGAACAAACAAAAAGTATGAATTTGATTTAAATCTTTTCAATAATGTTAATGTCAAATGCATAAGTGTGTATGAGAATTGTTCAAGTTTTGTTTTTGTGTGTTAAATGTAAAATGGATGCGATGTGTTAAATTATACGCACGTGTGTTATTAATAATGAATCCCAGTGGTAAAACTAAACAGACCTTCTCATTTCAGGCCTTCTCACATCAGGCCTTCTATAAGACATGCTTAGACCTTCTCTCGCTATGACCTTAATTTTTCTGTGCCTTCCAAAAAAAGGCCAGTTAGAAGGCCTTGCCTCTCTCAGTTTTTCCTTTCTCTTAAGCCTGGTACTCTGTTCAGTTTTTCATGCGGTTGTCAAATTACATACATAAAAAATTTCTATGAAAAAGTCATGAAAAAATGTTGCAGAAGTAGTACTCTGTTTTGCTGTGGAAACACATTGAAATGTTTCTGGCAACATTTTATCAAAGCTGTGAAATAAAGCAAAGGGGCAGGCATTATTTCATGTAGAATTTTTCAAACAACATCTGATCGCTTGGCTTTTGTTAACATTTCTAAAACAATGTGGTATACTTAAAAACTATAAAATCGTAAAATTCTTTCAAATCGCGAGATAGACACCACATTTTTAATCTCAAATTTTCCTTGTAAAATACTAAATGTTGCTCAACATTTTTCACAAATTCGAACAGAGTACTAGGCTTTAGAAGGGAAGCGAGATGTTCTATTTTTAACCGACTTCAAAAAAGAAGGAGGTTATCAATTCGTCTGAATATTGCATTTTTTATGTATGTAACCGCAGAACTCAGCCACTTCTGAACCGATTTTAAAATTTTTTTCTTTATTTGAAAGGTTATGCTTTCAGGTTGGTCCCATTTTAAAAACAGTTCATTATATTAAAAATTAAAGGGTGTCCCCATACATCATACATGTTTTTACGTGTATTGAGAACCGTAAAGGGCACCAAATTAAAATTTAAAAAAATTGCGTGTCGCTATAGCTCCCAACGGCAGAAATTAATAGAAAAATAAATTTAAAATTTTGAACCGTTATAGACAAAACCTTGAAAATTTGACAGAATGTCGATTACTATGACCGCTATAATAAAATGTATAAATATTCAAAATTTTAAATTAAAGGTTGCTCCAATAGTTCATTTAATTTGATGTATATGACCATACTTTTGAACAGTTGTACACAGACCGCTGAAATTTACAAAGAGCCTGTATTGCTAAGTCAGCTATAACAAAAAGTATAAAATTTGAATTTGGAAATAAAAGGGTGTCCCAATATTTAATGTAATTCTATGTATGTGGCTAAACTTTTTAACTGTTATAGACAGACAGCTGATATTTTCAAGGAACCTGTGTTCCAAAGTCCACTATAGTAAATATACAATTTGGCAGAATGTCCACTACTTTCTCTGGTATAATAACAAGTATAAATATTTGGAATTATAATGTAAAGGGTGTCCCAATAGTTTATGTAATTTGATATATATGGCCAAACAGTTGAAATTTACAAAGAATCTTTGTGACCACGTCCTTTATAACAACAGGTCTTTAATTTAAAATTGTAAATTAAAGGGTGTCCCAATATGAGATGTTATTTGATCTATTTGACCCTATCTTTGAAACCGTTATACACAGAGGCGTGAATGGTGTCCCCATAAAAGACGGATGCTGGTGAAAATAGCTTAACTTTTGAACAGTAATAGGGAGAGGCTTGACATTCACATAGTCTTTACTTCTTTTCCCTCTAATTTTGGCGCATATTTTATTTGGTTTAAATCTAAATCTTACAGATTACTTCTTACATTTTTAGTTTAGAATTGGTGCCCTTCTATCTGTTTTTAAGTCGGTTTTTTTTGCAAGAATTATTATATTCTTATTTTATATGGGAAAACATAATTTTCTATTTTTAAATTTCTCATTTATAAAAAAACAAAAGTTCATATAATAGCCCTTTATCTTCAGTGCTACTTGCCGTTGAGATGCTTCGATAGCTTGATTGGTAGTGTGCTCTCTGTGTCTCTTAGCCTGGAGGTTGAGGCTCGCTTCGCAAAAAAATTAAGAAAAAATTTAAAAATTACAATTAAAAATAAAACTTTAAAATAAATTTTAGAAAATAATCTTGTCCAAAAAAATTTTGCTACGAAAAGCGTTCTAAAAGGTCGGAAGACCGCAGAAGCGGCAGAAGCAAGAGCGGAAGGCCTGCTCCGCAGTGACAACCTGTGTGAAGAGGATATGAGAATGGAATGTGTACTTCCAAAAGAAGGAGTAAAGAGGACTTTTAGAAGGCCTTCAAACTCCCTTTTTTCACTACTTGGATATTACTGCCACAACATTACAGGTATGAAAAACAAATATTTTGCAAATATAAAACATCGTACACGTGTGGGAAAACATGGACCAAAACCAAGTTGGCCATGTCTTGAAGTAATCTTAAACGACGATTACGAGACAAAAGTAAATCGTGACGACAGCTTAAATAGATCGTTAACGAATTTCTCGGCTTTGGGTCGAACATCGGGCATTAGAGCATCCTGGACCTAGTTAATAGGGAGGTTAGGGAAGCTCAAATGCCAATGGAACGCATGAGTTGAAGAAAGATAGTCGAAAGACTGCATCGGACACTCATTGCGGAAGTCGTTATACACAATGGGTGTATGAGTATGAGTGATGGTTCTCATATGAATGGTAGAGCAGGTTTATACTCAGCTGAGCTGAACTTGCCCTGTAGTCTGCGTTTAGGGGAGTACTTTTCCGTTTACACTAGGTAGAATTGCTTGGGCTGCTGCATGCGTTGGATCACCTGCTGGAATATCGGGTACAAGGGCGAAAGGTCCTCATTGCACTTGACAGCCAGTCGGTTATAAAGCGTATTAGGCAGGTGAAGGTGTACTCTAAACTAGTGCTGGAATGTGTTTTAAAACTTAACAGATGTGCCCCGCTTAATGAGGTAACATTGATGTGGGTTAAGAGACAAATAGGCACAGCTGGGAATGAAGAAGCAGATCAACTAGCAAAAGGGGGATCTGCTGTGAATTTCTGTGGACCAAAACCCAGAGCAGCGCTGGGTAATGGTATAATACAAGCTAAGGTCCTACAATAAGTGGACTCATTAAACCTTAAGAGGTGGAGGGAGACCACTACGTGTAGGCAAGCTCGAATGGTGTTCAAAGAGCCCATGGGCAAGAAGGCCAGTAAGGTACTGAGATACAATAAATGTACTCTAAGCTGGATAACTGCATTGGTGACAGGTCATGGAAACTTCAAGTATCATCTAGCCAAGATGAAAATCGAAGAAAGTGATACTTACAGACTGTGCCTGGAAGAGGCTGAGACGGTAGCGCACATTGTGTGTGAATGTCCGGCACTGGCCAACATAAGACTTAGGACCACTGGTAGAAGCTTGTTAAATGTGGATGCCATGGGGGATCTAAGCCTTGAACATATGCCAGCAATTACCAGAGACTGCGTGGTGTGAAAGAAGACCGACAGTTACTAGTCGGCAGTCTGATATTACTAAAGTCAAGATTAAAGGCTTGTTGTAGCACGTGACCTCTATGAGGGTAAGGTTTCCGTAATAACATTTCGGTTGTTTATAATCATAGAGGACGGAAGGGGGTCGAAAATGGACCCTTTAAGGAAGTGATCTGCTTCGATATTCCCCCTACTCTAATAATAAATAACGAATTTCTCCAAGAAATGGTCACATCGTGATACACGACCAAAACAGAGAAAATTTTCTGCAATTTTTTGTCGACGATTGTATAAACTACAATTTTCCCCAAATGTCATCCACAACTTCTTAAAGGACAATATCTTCGACTTTGTCGTCGTTGTTATGAACCATTCTGACAATACTTCCATTCCAACTGACTTTAATATAATGAATTACTAAGTTTAATTTTTTTCTTTTTGGTTTCACTAGAACTTGACCCACGTTTTGCTATTATATTTAACTAACTGAAAATCTTTAATGTAATTTTATATTATTCTATAGCGCCGCTTTAGAGTCCACTTATTTTGAAAGCTTTTTTTACTTTACCATACGCAGTATAGATAAAGTATAGTAATCGTGAAAAAATCGATGTCGCGATTTTAACGGATTTATTTGGTTTGAGGTCTCCTGACTTTTTTTTAGCGATGATGTCTGTCTTGTTTATGACACTATTTTTGTGAAGGCTCTACAGGACATACCGTTTGACATATCAAACTGAAATTCAGTATGTGCCTTTGATATATTGTATATAATATTTTTGAACATAATTGGGAGGGGGCAAGGTTTGACACCTCAAACCGAAAATAATTATTTTTTAAACAAGTATACTTTGATCTTTTATTCTTTATGTAAGATATCCATAAAAATATGTCTTCCCATGCGGTATGTTAAAGTTGAATGTAGGTCAGTCACTCCAGATCTTTTTAATACACTTGACTAACATGTGTAATTCGAAGACTTGGTCACTTTGACACGAATAAATGGACGATATTGTATCTTATCTTGTCGCAAAAAGTCTCTTTAATATGCTTATCTCATCTTCAATACGATTTGGTAGAAGACATTGTCGCTGTTATAGTCGGGAACTAAAAAAACTGACAGTTTGGCCAACTGGGAATGTATGCAAAAGTGTACAAGAGTTAATAAATCAATTTCTATACATTCAATCGATATTAATTTTTTTATACAAATTTCGAAAGAGTGTTATGACATTTTATTCTTTAAACGAAGCCATGAAATTATACCTTTTACAAGCAAATGCTGCGTATTATTGAACTCAGTCTCATGAAAATATTATACTGCGTTAAATGCATGATCTGCAGAATTTAAAAATTATTTGGAACTATGTCAATCCTTAACCAAATAAATATAATTTTGTACAATAAAAGTTAATTTGTTTAATTAAAATTTAAATATAAAGCAGAAACGGATATACGAGTAGAAACTGAAGAAGCATAGACGCATCAACAAACGAATTCATTTAAGACCTCTTTTACTGACTTAAAAAAGGAGAAGGTTATTAATTCCTCTGTTCAGTCATTTCTGGACCGATTTTGAATTGTTTTGGTTATGCTTTGGTCACATTTAAAAAAAGTTTATAATACATAATAAATAAAAGTAGCTTTCATTTTTAACCGAAGGTTGGCTGGAGCAACAACAAATATTAAAGTAAAAATATTCAACAAGAGGGAAGCTTAAGGTAGTGGTAGACTTCGTTCTCACCAACTGACGATTGATATTTTGAATACAAGTTTTCTCGTATTCCTTTATCTGGGTTTGGTTGGTTAAATAGATGATGCTTTTCAACCAAATACTACCCTAAGTAGATAGATACAAAGAGTGCTGATGAAGGACGTAGCTGTCTAGAAAATGTGCATTCCGCTCTGCTGGTGTCTAAAAAATTTAATTTTCCCAATTTTTCTTTAATACTATCACCTAATTTGTAAATTAAATTATTCTTTCTTAGAGAGAGTAAAATGAACTTAAGCTTGACTATAAATTTCCTATGTATGTAATAAAAGTAGTTCGACTAATAAAATTTCAATTTTCAAAATTAAAAGTTAAAAGTTAATAATTTTAAAAATAAAAGAGTGTCCGCATACAATGATTTTTACATGTCTTTTGAACTGTAAAAGATACCTATTTCAAATTGTAACAAGTGCATATTACTAGAACTCCCAATAATAAAAATCAAACAATAAATAAACAATAAATAAACTCATTACACAAAACTAAGTCCGCTGTTAAGGAGTTTAGGGAAGCTCAAATGCCGATAGAACGCATGAGTGGAAGAAAAATAGTCGAAAGATTGCATCGGACACGCAGTGCGGAAGGCGTTATACACAATGAGTGTATGGAGAACGACATCAGCTTTTTTACTGATGGTTCTCTTATGAACAGAGCAGTTGTGTTGTGTATTTGGGGGAGTATGTCTCCAGGAAGAATTGGTTGGTTTGCTGCATGCACCCGACTTTCCAGCAGGAAGAAGATTCTCATTGTACTTCACAACCAGTCGGTTATAAAAAGTATGAGGCAAGTGAACGTGTACTCTTATCTAGTGCCGGAATGTTTTTTTTTTTTTAAACATAACAGATGCTTCGGTTAATGAGGTTACCTTGTTGGTAATGAAACAGCGGACCAAATGCTGTGAATTTCTGTAGACCAGAACCCAGAGTAATACTGGGTAACGGCCTAGTGCGAGCGATGGTCCTACAATGGCTGAAAAGGTGGAGGGAGGCTACTACATGTAGACAGCGTCGAATGGTGCAAAGAGCCCCTTGGCAGGAAGGTCACTAATTTGCTTAGATATAACAGATGTACCTTAACCTAGATAACTGCGTTAGTGAGAGGTCATGAAAACTTCACGTATCATGAAAATTTAAGAAAATGATACTTGCAGACTATGCCTGAGACGGTAGCGCATATTGTGTGTGTGAATGTTCGGCACTGGCTAGCATAAGACTTATAATTGCGGACAAAAAATTGTTTAATGTGGATGCCATGGGGGAACTAAACCTTGGACAAATGCTAGCAATTGCTAGAGACTACATAGTGAGAAAGAAGGTCTGAAAACAATAAAGTCAATAGAAAATGCTGGTTGTAGCACGTAACTCAATGAAAGTAAGGTTGCCGTAAATTAAAAGTCGGTTGCCTATAATCATTGAGGATGGAGTGGGGTCGAAAAGAGACCCTGGAAGTAATCTGCTTCGATATTCCCCCTACAATAATAATAAAAGTAATAAAATACGCAAGTATAAAAAAATTAAAGGGTGTCCTCATAGCTGACGTAATTAAACTATTATTGAAAGACACTTGAAATTGATCCAGAATTCATTTTACTCCGTCCGCTATAACAAGTATAAACATTTAAAATAACAAAATTAAGAGGGTGTCCTCATAGCTGGCGCACTTTGAAACATTATCGACAGACAAAACATGTATTACTATGCCCACTATACCAAAAAGGTATAATTTTTAAAATTATAAATTAATGAGTTTCCCACTACGTGATATAATTAAATGTACATGGCCTTACCGTTGGCTCTGTTAAAGACAGACAATTGAATTTAACACAGTATGTGTATTATAGACAGGCACTTGAAATTTGCACAAAGTCCTTATATCCGCAATAATAAAAACAAGTAAAAGTGCTATATTCGGCAGTGCCAAATCTTCTATACCCTTCACCACGGTGATTTTATTTATACAGACATGTACAGCATTATCCATATTGTTGACTCTTTACTTAAATAAAGTCGTATGAGAAAAAATCATTATTCATGAGTTAAAGAAATAGAAGACAAATGAAAACAAATTCCGTTTGTACAATTGTCGCCGTGTTATCAGCTGCTTAATGATATTGAAGCCGACAGCTACATCGTAAACTCTGACATTGTTGTAGAAATACCTATTTTGCTTTTATAAAATCAAATAACTTTTTCAAAAACTTATAAATATTTCCTCCAAAACCTTTTGTTTGTATATGAACTTGAAATGAACAATTTTGTGACATTTTCTTTTGTTGAATAAAATAGAAATTAGCCTAAGTTGACGACAGCTTCAAAATAATCGTTTACCTATAAACGTGTGTATTTTATTTTTGACAGTTTGTAGTCGGTATCCTGATGATGTCTATGTGTTTAATGCACCTAGGTTTTAAAACAGAGATATCATCTATTTAAAAATCAATCGGATTTAAAAAAAATCAATCGCATTTAAAAAAATATGTTACTCTATATACACACATACATACATATGTATGTATATTCTTAATATTAAATATATGTTATGTTACAGTCATGATTTTCATTTTCAAAGAAATATTGAAATTTTTGTTTTAATTTTTCGAAAATTGTGTGTAAAAATTTTTTGTAAAATTAATTTTTAAAACATTTTTTGTAAAATTTTATTCGAAAATTTTTTGGAAAATTTAAAAAAAAAAATTTCGAATATTTTTCTATAAAATATCTTTTTTAAATTTTTTTTTTTTAAATTTTATTGAAGTTTTTTGTTAAATTTAGGACCTTTCTGCAATCTATATTGAGTTAGACTAAAGCAAAAAGAAATCCTTAAAAAAAAATCCTCATATTGAAACATGGGGGTCCTTTTAACTGCTCCTATTTATCAGTGGGTACCCTGTGGGTCCATTGGCTACCTTTATGTGTATTGCTTACTATTAAGGTCTCTAATACAAATCAAAGCAGAAAAACCCTACCAATCTAAAAACAAACAAAAATCGCCCCTCGCAGGGGGTTATTGATCCCCCGAGATCTGTATGCACTCCTTGCGATATACCTGTCGCAGTCTAATATTTATTTGACAAAAAGGCAAAACAGAATCATTAAAGCCGAAAAAATTTAAAAAAAAACGTGAAAAAAATACAGGTGGGCGTGGTTTTTGGCCCACAGACTCCAAAGGAATGATCCGATGTTACTGAATTGCAATACCAAAATTTTCGAAACTATGCCTGACAGATTGGTGTGCTTAAATTTTTTGTAGCTCTTCTGGTGCCTTGGCAAATGACATTACAACACTAACACGGACAGACGGACATCGCTTAATCAACTTCTCTATGTATAAGGATCCAGAATATATATACTTTATGGGGTCGGAAATGAATATTGTAGATATTACACACGGAATGACAAACTTAAAATAAAGTTCAATGTTGTTCCCACGTATGGTGTTATCTTTGATATATAGATAGGCACTTGGAAATTACATGTATTGCTACACTATAATAACAAATATTCAAAGCTCCCAGAAAAGACGCATTTGGGTGCATATAGCTTATCTTTTGAACTGCAATAGGCAGACACATGAAATTACATACATAATCTTTACATCTATGCTCGCTAAATAAAAAATAAAAAAAATTAAATTAACATCTGATTTTGGCGTATATTGTTTATCTTTTATTTTATTTTTTTATTTTTCTCAATTAGTGTCTACAGATTACTCCCTTTTAGATTTTTAGAATAGATTCCCCCACCATCTGTCTGTTTTGAAATCGGTTTTGTTTGAATTGTAAAACGGAAACGAAAACAATGAGTAGACGTAAACAATGCAATTTAATGCACATCTCCATTTTATACACACAACTGTAAAATATGTTGGGCTAAGCACCGTACATCCTTCGAATACATTCTACAAGAAGTTTTTATTGTCACCAATCAGACAAGAATTACGAGTGTGCATGTTCACTTTCAATGATGATTCTTAATACAACAGCAACTGGTACTAAAACAAAATAACTGCTTATAGCTGTGGATGCACATAGGACAATTACTTCTATTCCTTTATATGCACCCCCTTCAAGGATTATTTTGCAATATTGTATAAGTATCCTAAAGCAGCGTTGAATAAACGTTTTATCAACACAAATAATGCAACGAAAAAGGCGATAAAAGCTGACAAAATTATGTTTTGTAGCTATCGATTATTTTTTAACCGACAACAAAAAATTTTCGATACAATAAAAATTTTCTAGACATTTTTCCATAAAATATTTTATTTTATCGAAAAATTCCCTATAAAAAATAATTTATAAAATTTTTTTTTTATAAAATTTTTTATAAAAAATATACACATATATTTTTTTCGATGTTGTATTAATTTTCGATAAAACATTTTTCGATGATATAAAATTTTCGATAACAAAATTTTCGATAGATAATTATTATTCGATAATATCAAATTTTAAACAGATAAATTTTCGATGACATAAAATTTCCTATAGAAACTTATTCGATAACATACAACTTCCATAGATAACATATAAACAAGGATAGAAAAAAGTTCAATAAAAATATTTTCGATAAAATAAAACTTCTAGGGATGCATCTAACATCGATCAATAACAAAGCTATAGGGATGTAGACATTTGTTAAAACAACCAGCTGCAGTACAATTTTCAAAAGTAGAACTTACAACCAGAAGAGAGATAAACAATGGAAAACATGGTGGTAATTTGTTATTAATTTTAAGAGGCTATCGTTAGTTAAGAGTCTCCGTAATAAAGTAATAAAAAGCATTATTAATCTACAATACTAGATCCTCGAAAGACGAATATTTCAATCACTTCTATAGCAAAATACGCGTCTAAATTTAATACAACATACTTTTCACTGAAAGTGGGTCTTAGAAGTTAATGACGAAATTATTAGAGAGTGCTAGGGAGATGAGTCCCTGTCTATTCCCTGCATCGGTTCTAAAGTTTTCATTTTCAGTCTAACTGACAGGTGTCGTTCAAACAGACTTGCAAAATGTCTTTTTCCCCATAATTAGAGAAATTTTTTTACACGACACATTCGTGCTTCGTTTTGTTTGGATTTTAAAATTTAGTACACGATTTTAATTTTTAGCGCTTGATATATGTACATATGGGTGCTTGTGTTTTATTTATCCATTTTAATTGTTATTCTAATTATTTGTGTTTTTATTTATATGTATACTAGCTATGCCCACTCACGTTGTGTGCGTCCTGACAATATTTTGTTTGATGTGGCTTTGAAAGTAATCCACACCAAATTTTAAGACTCTTACATATTTACTTTATATAAAGGTAAATATACATAAGTAAATTTCTAAAATTTATATAAAATTCTACAAATTTGATTCAATTGGCTATTTGATAGTAAGTAATTCATATTTTATGATTATTTTATAAGAGCGCAATCTGTTGCGCAACCATGTTGAAAATACCCCGCTTTCAATTTATATTTTGTCATTATTTTGAAACAGCGCCATCTGTTGCGCAACAGTGTTTAAAATATCTCGCTTTCAACAATAAAAGATGCCTAAAAGTAAATGCTACCTTTAAATCGGTAAAAAAAAAACCGGCGTACTTTCACTGCTTTTTCGGTTTGAAACAAGATATTATTGCGGAAAAAAGGTATCCTATACTGTAATTAGGATACTAAGGTACCTCCTCACAAAATTTTTTGAAAATCCTATTTTATTATATATTTGTGTAGATTTACATATAAACATCACTTTTAATTTTATTTTATTGTCTGTTAACATTTATTATTTTGGATTGAGAGCTAGTTGAGATAAACTTGAGATAAAAATTAGAGAAGACAAAATTTATTTAAGCTTTGCAAGTAGATTCAAACTGAATCGTCTCAAAACCTAGTGCTTCGACCTTAAGATTTTATATTACGATGCATTACGATTAAAACATGTTTGGGGTGTGAATCATGATTGAAAGAGACGACGAATACGGAGCCCAATATTCATGGGTTCCGTGGAAACGTGCTATAAATTTCGGAATTTGAAAATTTCAATTTCCACAGATCTTTCAATAACATCATTATGCGATAACCTAAAATTTCAATAGAGACTTTTTTAATAACAGAAAATTTTTTGTCATAACATCAAATTTCTGTAGATGAAACTTCGATAACATAAAATTCTCGATATAAAGTTTTTCAATAACATAAAATTTTCGATAACATAAAATATGCAATAACAAAATTTTCATTAACATAACATTTTCATAGAGAACTTTTCGATAACATAAAATTTACAATAGCAAATTTTTCGATAACATAAAATTTTCGACAAAAATTATGACATAAAACTTTCAATAGAAATTTTTTTATAACATAAAATTTCAAGTTAAAAAAACTATTTTATAAAATTATAACTAGCTGAGCCCGCCACTTCGTGAGCGTCCGTGCAATATTTTTCCGATTTCGCTTTAAAAGCAATCCACACCAAAAACCCGTACTTTTTTTAGTGCCGCCTAAAACTATGCTTCAGTTATGGTTATTTATTTACTTTATAAAACAGCGCCATCCGTTAGTGGTTAGTGCTTCAGTTATGGTTTATGTATTTACTTTACTACTAAAATAACTTTCACTGCTTTTCTTTTGAAAATAAGATATTTTTTCGGAAAAAAGTATTCTATATTGGAATCAGGATACTCAGGTTACTCCCCACAAAATTTTGTTAAAATACATTCAGTAGTTTTTACATGATGTGAACGCAAAGGAAAAGCAGACAGACAGACGGAGGGAAAGGAGTAACTATTGTATTATATGTATAGATATATAATTTATATAGCAGTAAAATTGCTCACTTTTAGAGTGCTGCTTATATTTGTGTTTGCATTAGGTTTTTTATCTGTACTTTCTCTTAGAAATGAGTTATTTGTGTTGAAAAATGTTTCGATAACTTGAACTTCTCTAGAGAAGATATTTTCGATGATTTAAAGTTTCTATGCAAACATAATTTTTTCGTAAACAACAACTTTTCACAAAATCTTCGAATTTCTTTTACATAAATTTTCTTTAAAATATTTTTTTATGTTAGCCTTAATTTCTATAAAAATTTTTCGTTGGCATAAAAAAAATGTCTGAGGTTTATAAAAAACGATTTTTACTTAAATGCTACCAACAAAATGATTAAATTAATTTACTTACACATTCTAGCATTTTATGGCTGATACATAAAAAAAGTTGCTCACACTATTAAATAAGACGATAACTTAAACAAAGTAGAAGAAACATACGATGATAACATGCCAAGATGATGCAGGATGAAAATAAAACCTCATATACATACATATGTATATAACGCATATGTTTATATCTGCATCTCTGATGAGCCTAGATATAAGTAAAATAATTTACAATACACCTAGGGCAAAAATAAATTAAATTTAGTTGTAAGATTGACAACGATTTAAACGGGATTTAACAAAATGTCTGCTTTTCCTTTGCATTCGCAACACGTAAAAACTACTGAATGTATTTTAACAAAATTTTGTGGGGAGTTACCTGAATATCCTGATTCCAATATAGAATACTTTTTTTCCGCAAAAATATCTTATTTTCAAAAGAAAAGCAGTGAAAGCTATTTTAGTAGTAAAGTAAATACATAAACCATAACTGAAGCACTAACCACTAACGGATGGCGCTGTTTTATAAAATAAATAAATAACCATAACTGAAGCATAGTTTAAGGTGGCACTAAAAAGTAAGGGTTTTTTGGTGTGGATTGCTTTTAAAGCAAAATCGGAAAAAATATTGCACGGATGCTCACGAAGTGGCGGGCACAGCTAGTTTTAATTTTATAAAATAATTTTTTTAACTTGAAATTTCATGTTATTAAAAAAATTTTCTGTGAAAAGTTGTGTCATAATTTTCTGTCGAAAATTTTTTGTTATCGAAAAATTTGCCATCGAAAATTGTATGTCATCGAAAAATACATATATTTTGTCATCAAAGTTTTCTTTACATATGTACATATCTAAATTAATATAAGTCAAAATTTTATAATGAATCATGCACAATTCTTTTTTTTTCGCAATTTTTATTTATTGTATCTTCAATATAATTGAACTATCAATAATTACTCATATCTTAAGTCTAAAAATATACTTGTTAAGTCCAACCAGTGCTGGACAAAAAATGTATGTTTCACGGTTACTGTAATTTGTGGGTTATCCCTGTGATGTACGGATGAGAGAAGCAGTGTCCCTCCTTCTTAGTCGAATGTAACCAGGTTCATTTAGTATGTTACGGGCCAGTGGATTCGGATGAGTTTCAAGCTTCTTTAAATACCTTATGGCAAGTTTCGCTATTTCTGCTTTAACTGATGGCACGTTTAGATCTTTATGGATGTTCGAGTTTTTTATATACCAAGGAGCAGATGTAATTATACGAAGAATCTTATTTTGGCGCCTTTGAATTTTTTCTACGTTGGTAGCTGAGGCAGAGCCCCATAATTGAATGCCATAACACCATATTGGTTTTAGAATTGACTTGTATAATAAAAGTTTGCAATCTAGAGCTAGAGTAGAATTTCTGCCAATAAGCCAGTTTAGTTGGACTGCTTTTAACTTCATTTGTGTTAACTTTGTTTCTATGTGGCGTTTCCATGTAAGGCGCCGGTTAAGATGTATGCCGAGATATTTGACGTCTGAAAGCTGAGGTATCGTTTGGTTATTTATCCGAATAGGGGGGCAAGATTCTCTACGCAGTGTGAAAGTTATGTGAGTACATTTTTGTTCATTCACTTTTATTCTCCATTTCTTCAACCATTTTTCTAAATTGGATATGTGGTCTTGTAAATATCGTGATGCTACTTCGGGTCTTTCGTGAATGCTCAAAAAAGCTATGTCGTCAGCAAATGTCGATGTGTGAACTCGGTTACTAGTTGGCATGTCTGAAGTATACAATAAGTATAAAAAGGGCCCCAATATACTACCTTGGGGAACTCCGGCTTCGATTGGCTGGGGTGAGCTCAAAAAATCTCCTTCTTTCACAATAAATTTTCGTTCGGTTAAATAACTATCTAGCAGCTTATATAGGTTTACGGGCAAATTCAGTTTTAGCTTATATATTAGGCCTTCATGCCATACCTTATCGAATGCTTGAGAAACGTCGATAAAAAGCGCAGAGCAGTATTTTCTCTCTTCAAATGTCTTCTTAACAACATTGACTAACCTGTGAGTTTGTTCAATCGTACTATGTTTTTTCCTGAAGCCGAATTGATGGTTTGAAATACATCCTTTGTCGCTTAGAATAGGGTTAAGCTTAGTTATTAACATCCTCTCAAACAGTTTTGACATATTTGACAAAAGGCTTATTGGTCTGTATGATTCAATTTTTGTGTGGTCTTTTCCTGGTTTAGGAATCATGGTAACCAAGGACACCTTCCACTCTGTGGGAAAGTACTCAAAACGTAAAATGGCATTAAAAATAAAAAGAACGATTCTGCGAGCTATACGGGGCAACTCAATTAACATCTTGTTACTGGTTTTATCAACGTCAGGGGCTTTTTTGGTGTTTAAATCCGTTATTGCCTTTTCAAGATCACCAAATTCAAATCTTATCGGGACTGCAGCACTAGCCTCGACAACTGGCAACTCAACTATATCGGTCGTTATATTTGGGGTAAAAACCTTTTTCAAATGTCCAGCAAATAAATTTCCTTTTTCGGTATCACTCCTTGCCCAGCCTCCAGCTGAAGTTCGCAAGGGAAGCTTACGTAAGACTGGCACAATTCTAAACATTTTTAATTATTTGTATTTTTCTGTTTACAATAATTGTCGAGTGTATTTCCACTTTCCTGCATCCTTCTCCACAACATTCATATCAATTTAAATAAAAAAAAACAAGTAAAGACACACACCACGCTGGTACCATTACCAAGGACAACATTATTATGGGGTTGATTGGTATTATTCATATGAATAACAGAGGATAAGAAGGATTTACATTAAGCAAAAGTTTTGGTTGCGTGCAAGTGCAAGTGCAATTCACATCAAGACAAAGCATATAATCTTGGCTGCTTGAGTTAAAGTGGGTTTACACATTTATTCATTAAAAAGCATGCAAACATAAGAGCTGAATTTTTGTGAATTACAGACAAGAGATGAAAATTAGAAAAATGCATTATTCCAAAAAATTATATAACGGAAAAAATATTTTTTATTTAATTGATAGTTTAAATCAACTAATAAGACCGGTAACATGACAAGTTCTCTTGATTTTAGGTTTTTACTTATTTGAACTAGTATTTAAACATTTTTTATTAGACTGAGAAACATATTTGTAACCGCGCAAATATAAAAGGACTTAAGGGTAAAAAAAGTTAATTTTACACGACAGCAGTTTAAAGTTTATACTTTTTGCAACGTTTTTTCCAGTTTAAATGTTGTTACATACCTGTTATGACTTAGAAATTACCGACCATTACAGATTTTTCTTTTTTTTCAGTTCTCAAATTACACACTGAAGAACTAATTTTCGATCTCAGAAACACTACGAAAGGTCTGAGTGCATTTCCATTCAATTTCTCGCTGAATTTTTCCCCTGTTAAAAAAAATTTATTAACCCTTTAAAACGGTTCACTGAAAGACGTTTTCAAAAAAAAAAATATTTTTTGACATGTACTTCCTGTACTTACATGAAGAAAAACCTTTTATTCGACATGAATTCGGCTTTGGTTTAGGCCGGGGCCACTCCCAATCAATTCTCCAGTAAATTTTGCCCCAATTTAAATAAAATCGATCAACCTACCCTTTGGTCCCTTACTCTTCTCACCGGGGACACTAATTGACATTATCGACCTTCTAATGCTTTGACGCAGGTTTGCTGGAACCTCAATCAGAAAAGACAGGTCTGTTGATGTTCTCTCCAGGCCCGACCTGCGTCCAAACGACTTGTACCACGGGAACCGGTATCCCCACAGTGAACCGTTTATCCCTGTGACCGGTTATTGGTGGGGTTTCTTTTGAATACACGTAGTGGCTGTGGTTACGGTCAGCATTGTGGGGATGGTGCAATGCTGGTCCATGTGCTGCGCAAACTCAACAGAGACACCAATAAAACCGTCAGATCAGAGCGTAAATCTTGACCACATTTGGTTTATTTTCCCTGTGCGCGGTCACTTTATTTGTTGCTATTTTTTTCAACATTTTTGTACGATTGCATGTTGGTGAACATGGTTCATCTTGTTGGTCGTTCGCTTGATATTGTTTAATTCTTTGCACACATATACATACATACAGGCTTAAATATAATGTCACAAGGTAATTAAATTTTTTATTTATTTATTTATTTTTAATGCAGTTCCTAAAAAACGGTATTTTAGGCCTATTTTTTGTATTTGACTTGACTTTTTTCCTTGACTTTTTTCCTTATGTATTAAAATTTTTGCAGATTTTGGATTTTTTTATAATAACAACAACAATTTTAGGGTTAAAAGATAAAAAACGAAGCGAAATAATTATAATTGCACCTATTTACGAGGACAAATATATTACAAGGACAAATATAAATATGCAGAAAAATATTTAAATAAATCAGTCAAGTGCGAGTCAGACTCACACTCGTATGGTTCATCACCATCTTCAAACAACTTTAAAACTACAAGACATTATTTTTTTCATGTATTTTATGGGCCCCTTTAATTTTTAGGCTTCCATACCCAAAGGGTAAAAACATAACCCTATTTTTTCGCTACAATGTCTGTCAGCGTCTTTTATCTCTGGAACTGTAATGGGTAGACTTATAAAATTTGCACATAAGTTCTATTACTACGGCCGCTATAACAGAAAATTCCTGAAATTAATGGGTTTTAGGTGAGTCCATTATTTTTTTAACTATAATAGCCAGGTACTTGAAATTTTCACAGAGTACTTAAAACTATTTGGCTATATTAACAAGTATAAAAAATAAAGCTCAAAATTAAAGGGTGTTTCGACAGTGACGTTATTTTCACGTATATGATTATTTATGAACCGTTATAGGCAGAAATTTTCACAGAAGTTTTATTGCTTTGGCTGGCTTCTATAATAAAAAAAATTAAAGGGTATTCCGATAATGGCGTGATTTTCAACAACAAGCAGACATTTAAATTTATAATATCAAGTAGCAACAATATACAATTAAATGTTAAGCGGGCCCCATAAAAAATGAAAAATTATTTTTTTTTAAACATAGTAAGAAACTCTTCGTGCGTGAGTCTAACTTGGCCTTAAATAAAGCTCCCACTAACAAAAAGTTATAAAAAATTAAATTAAAGGGTGACCCCATACGTGACGTAGTTTCACCTCTATTATCCTATCTTTTGAACTGTTATAGACCAAAAGTTGAAAGTTGCATAAAATGGCCATAGTTATAATAAGTATAAGTTTAAATATTTAAAATTAGGAATTAAAGAGTGTTCCAGTAGTTGGTTTAATTTGATATAAATATATGGGCAAACAGACAGTTGTAATTTTGAAAGAAGTGGTATTGCTAAGTCCGCTATATTGACAAGTATAAAATTTGATAATTAAAGGGTGTCCCAAAAGTTAATGTTATAACAACAAGTATAAAATTTAAATTTAGGAATTAAAGAATGTCCCCATTATTGATGTAATTTGATCTTTAGTCCCCATCTTTGGAATCGTTATAGACAAACACATGAAAATTAGACAGAATGTTCACTACAATGTCTGTTTCGACAGTTGTTTGAGCATTTGTTTGGTCTGGTGCCCTATATACTCCGGAACCACTGCGCCCCGGTAGAAAATCGACAGATATTTGCTTTATGTTATTGAAATTATTTTTTTTATCTGAATTGACATTTTGTGCTACGACATTTAAAAATCCCGCTACAATCTTCCTCGAACATAACATAATCAATGTATAATTTTGTCTTAAAGAAACATGATTTTAAGTTTGTCTGTTTTGAAGGCATGTAAAAATATTTATTAAATATTTATTAAATATTTTTTTAGTATAGAGAGGTCCTTTCTGAAAATTGAAAGATTTTTTATCACAAACTGTTTGTCGGTAAAAATTGTAGAATATATGTATTAGAAATATACGTTCAATATCAGCCGATGTTACTGACGCATACCAAAACTATAATAGTTTGCATAGAGATAGTGTCTCAGTATATTCATATGTTTCGTTTTATTAAAGAAATGTTATTTTTATTTTTGCTTAAAGTTTACAGCCTAAGGATGAAAACTTGAAAACTCTTTCTCGGACTCTTTAATAATTTTTTTTTAGCATCGCACCAAAGAAGCAAAATTCGTAGGCTTGCCAGAACTTGTGATATATAGGAGCGAGAACAATCGATAGTAGTATCGGTAGAAATTTTTTTCGCTGACTATCGATAGTTTTTTTTTTTTTCAAATTTTAAAAGGAAATACATTTGTAGCGACCTGTAAAGTTAAAGTAAAGCAATACAAATAAAAAGTATTTAAATAATTTATATAATATTGAGATACAACACGCTATAAACCAATGCATGTATTTTTCTTATGAGTTCGCTCAAAAGATGTCTAGAGTGAGAGCGAAGCTTGAAGCGAGTTCGTGCTGTAAAGCAGGTTGTGTCATTTGCCAAGGCTCCACACAAGGTACAAGAAACTTAAGCACACCAATCTGCCAAGCATAGTTTCGAAAATTTTGGGGTTGCAATTCAGCAAAATCAGACCTTCCCGTTGGAGGCTGCGGGCAAAAAACCACGCCCACCTATATTTTTTACGTTATTTTTATTTTCTTTCTGTTGTAATGCCTCTATTTTTCCTTTGTTTTGTTAAGTTAATATTAAGCAGCGACAGTTATATCACAAGGAGTGCATAGAGATCTCGGGTGATCAATAATCATCTGCGAGGGTTTTTTACTTTTAGGTTGGTAAGGTTTTTCTGCTTTGATTTGTACTAAAGGCCTTTATAGAAAGCAATACATATGGAGGTGACAACAGATCCGCAGGGTGCCCAGGGAGCAGTCAATAGCCCGTTGTGGAGGGTGGGGGGTACAATATGAGGAATTTTTTTAAATGATTATTTTACTTTAGTATTTTAAAAAAAAATTTTAAATAAAAATTATTACCAATTTTTTTTTTTAAATCTTCAAAAAAAAATACAAAAAAATGTTACAACAAATTTTTACAAACAACTTTTACAAATATTTAAAAAAAAAAATTACACAAAATTTCAAAAAAATTTTGTAATAAAAATTTACACCGAAAATATAAAAAATACAAAAAAAATCTAAAAAATTTTACAGAAATTTGCAACTACATATTTTTACATATAATTCTCAAAGACAATTTTAGAAAAAAATTTTAAAAATCCTTTCTAAAAAAACTACAAGAAATTTTTGGACTATAAAAATTATTTTCATTATTTATTTATAAAAAATATTTTCAAAAACATTTTTACAAAAAGTTTTCAATAAAATTCCTATTAAGTTTAAAAAAATAATCTATAAAATTATTACAAAAAAATGTCTACAAAATTTTCTATAAAATTTTTACACAAAAAATTTCTAAACAATTTTTACATGGTTAGGAATTTCAGGTGACGATAAACATATACCGTATACGAGATTTTGCTGATTAGTGGAACAAAAAACCGCTGTTCTTTTTTTAAATACTTTGTCTCTTAAATTAAATCAATTTTGTACCTAATTCTGTATAAATAAAATCACCGCAGTGAAGGGTATTGAAGATTCGGCACGACTGAATATAGCTTTCTTACTTGTTAAAATATAATCTTGCACAATTAAAAAATTTTCCAGGATAATTCATCAGTTCAAATTGTGGAACTCACTATTTTCTAATCGTCTTCTATTTATTCGATATATTTCTATCTTTCTACAAAAAAAATTAAAAGTATTAACTGACATGAAAAATTCTTCGTCTGAATCTATTACAAAACACTGAAAATTATTATAAATAATAAAATCGCTTTGCTCAATATAGCATTCAGTCTGATATCTTGTAGCATTGGTATAGCACGAACTACTATCGCTTCTAGCTTCGCTTGTAGCGCGCACTCTGAGATCAGCCTAATAGTAGTAAAAATTAGCCATCAAAATCCGGCGTCTGCGGTGATGTACCGACTTCCACTTAGTAGTCTACATTCTCTTTACAAACTACAGGTGAAGCTGTAATTGAAAGTAAGTGAATAGAAAAATATAAATAAAATAAATAATATTTTTTATTTTAGAGTAGGTATACAAATACATACATATAAATATAAGTGATCGAGTAATAAGAATCAATTATTATCTTTTATTAAAATACAAGGAATAAACATTTTAAAAATAACTGCCAAAATAAAAAGTTCATAGCCCAGCTGTTTGTTTTTTGCTCTCGTTTTATTGCTAATGTCTTGTCAACAATACATTGTTTTATATCTGCTAATCTAATGTCAAAGTTGTTGTTTTGTTGTAGTTGTTACTCTACTGCTCACACCTGGTATGAATTCGCCTTGTTACAAGATAACAAAAAAAAAAAAAAAATAACCAATTTAAATAAAGAATGAACAGAAAAAGATGCTAAAGATCTTTTGAATAATAAAAGATGTTGACGTTGGCGAAAATTATATTTTATTGAAAATTATTTTAAACACTTCTTTCTGCATGTCTCAAGCAAGTTACTTGCGAAACTGTAACTATTTTTCTAAACTCAACTGTATGCCATGAGATGTCCTTCCCTAACTAAGAAAATCACTTATTTACTGAAGAAAAATAAATCGTAAAACTTGATTTAAACGATCAAATCTTAAGTCAAAAAATCCCAAACAACATACATACTCTAATTATACCCTTCACCACAGGTGGAAAGGGTATATATAAGTTTGTCATTCCGTGTGTAATTTCTACAATATTCATTTCCGACCCCATAAAGTATATACATATATTCTGGATCCTTATACATAGAGAAGTTGATTAAGCGATGTCCGTCTGTGCGTCTGTCCGTGTTAGTGTTGTAATGTCATTTGCCAAGGCACCAGAAGAGATACAAAAAATTTAAGCACACCAATCTGTCAGGCATAGTTTCGAAAATTTTGGTATTGCAATTCAGCAACATCAGATCATTCCTTTGGAGGCTACGGGACAAAAACCATGCCCACCTATATTTTTTTTACGTGTTTTTAATTTTTTTCGGCTTTAATGATTCTGTTTTGCCTTTTTTTGTCAAATAAATATTAGACTGCGACAGGTAGATCGCAAGGAGTGCATACAGATCTGGGGGGATCAATAACCCACTGCGAGGGGCGATTTTTGTTTGTTTTTAGATTGGTAGGGTTTTTCTGCTTTGATTTATATTAGAGACCTTAATAGAAAGCAATACGCATAGAGGTAGCCAATGGACACACAGGGTACCCACTGATAAATAGGAGCAGTTAAAAGGCCCCCCCATGTGTCAATATGAGGAAATTTTTTTTTTTGTAAGGATTTCTTTTTGCTTTAGTCTGACCATTCTAACTTAATATAGATTGCAGAAAGGTCCTAAATTTAACAAAATTGGAATATATAGGAAAATGTAAATGCCCTATCTCCAGAACCATTGAGCCGATTTCGTGCAAACTTCACACAAACCACCTACAGACCATCCTGAAATTTTGGCTGAAATCGGTCGACCCGTTTCCGCAGTTAGTGGTGACATCAAAGTGTACACTTATTTTTATATATATGTAGATATAGATATATATACATATGTATATATTTTTACATAAATATATATACATATAGATACATTTCTGTATAAATAAAATCACCGTGGTGAAGGGTATAAAGATTCGGCACGGCCGAATATAACACTCTAACTTGTTTTATTGTTGCTTTAAATAAATCAATGAAATTTATTTCTATATTAGTTAAAACTTTTAATCATAAAATAACACATTAACATTTAAATCACTTTTATTGTTTATTTAATTTTTTTGTCTAAAAACAAACAAATATTTTTGTTAGATAAGAAATAATGATAAAAAACTGGTTTGCAAATAAATTTTTTTTGTTGCATATGATTTAATTATATTTTAATTACCGCACATTTTTTGATTTTTAATAAAAAAATTTCAACGCATATCACTTTAGAAAATAATCATTAAATATTGATTCACGCCAAAATTTGTAATGATAATGATCATCAGCTTAATTCATTAGACCGACCTTCATATTCATAGAAATTCATAACGGCGACAATGCAAATTTCCATAACGTTTAAATTTCAAAAATGCACTGCAAAATATCAATTTGATAAAAAGTCTATTTGGCATTTTGTTTTTGGAATATACGAGAAAAGTTTAAAAAATTAATTGCAAACAAAAAGGTATAAAATACACCATTTCCATCAAAAATTAAATTTATAAATTTAATTAGATTAAAAATTAAAAACAAATTAATATTTAAGAGCAATCATTCCTATTATGTACAACGGCGACAACGACTTTGTGTTGACTTCATAGTCACTAACACGTTATGGAGCCGACATGGTCGCGTCGACGCACATAGAAGTAATTTGCCAATCTAGCCGGACATAATTTTTTTTTAGCTTATATTCTGTCTGAAAGTGTATTGAGTGCCCCTAGGTTAATGAAACTTTGCAGAAAAATCTGCTATGGTCATAGACTGTTAAAGCTATAAAATAGGGCAAATCGGACCAAGAAGAAAAAAGTTCCCCTTGGAAGAACTAATCCTACCTCTGAAAAATGCAAGTTTTTTTTTAATCTTCCCGTCAATTTTCCTCCAATTCCACCCCCAAAACGTCCCTGTGAAAATTTTTTTTTTTTTTAATTTCCTAAAAATATTCAATTTTAAGCTTTCCAAGGCCTAACCAATCCCCGCCTCCCAAGTATATTATTAAAAAGATATTTTGTAATTTGTTACTTTATAGTATTTTATTTATCTGAAAATAATTAATTTATTCATAGTAATAACTTATTTATGATTGTAACGATAAATTTTATTTAAAATTATAACAATTAATTTATTTAAAACAACTTCTCCTTTGCACTAAGATGATGATGAGTGCTATGGTTCTTCTTTGTCTGATTCTTCAAAGACGTCTTCCGAATCTGAATCCTTTTCAGCGTTAAGTACAGGTGGAATCATGAAAGAAATTGCTTCTTTCGTAAAAGGTAATGACCTTTTTTTGGAGTGGGTCTTATACTAGTAAAGAGTGGGTCAGAACTTAGCAAAAGGTTATGAATAATATCTATGTTACACTGAACGCTTGAAAACTATCTAGCTAAATTCTGCCTGTAAAGCCGGAAATGTTTGTTTCGCGCCTCAGCCGCTTCTTCTGATAACAGCCCAATAGGCAACAATGCATCATTCATAACAGTTGCGCCATGTATTATAATCTTGTGCATTGTAGGTGTCATAGGATGCCACTCATATAGAGAAACGTAAAGTTTTGCAGTATCTAAACAATAATCAGCAAACTCGTGCATTTATATTTGGTGACCACTTGATATTACTTCAGTAATAACGTTGATTCGGTATATCAAATCAAACTCAATTCCAGTTATTTCTGCAGCAAATTCATGATTAGAAAAAAATCTTCAGCTAGTGTTACCATCGTTGGTGTTTTCAAATCCAGCTTTCGGTACACTAACTATTAGCCCTAATTCACTTCTAAATTTTTCTTGGATATTTTTTTTTCCTCTCCATTTTTTCACTGTCAGTTTATAATGGGTGATTTTTTTGAGGTTAGGATTTTCATGCATTAGTATTTGACAGATCACGTGAGATTTCAGACATGGTGCCAAAGAGAAAGATGCTCAGTATGCTTTGACATTTCATCATGAATAGACTTACTAACGAGCAACGCTTGCAAATCATTGAATTTTATTACCAAAATCAGTGTTCGGTTCGAAATGTGTTTCGCGCTTTACGTCCGATTTATGGTCTACATAATCGACCAAGTGAGCAAACAATTAATGCGATTGTGACCAAGTTTCGCACTCAGTTTACTTTATTGGACATTAAACCAACCACACGAATGCGTACAGTGCGTACAGAAGAGAATATTGCGTCTGTTTCTGAGAGTGTTGCTGAAGACCGTGAAATGGCGATTCGTCGCCGTTCGCAGCAATTGGGTTTGTGTTATTCGACCACATGGAAGGTTTTACGCAAAGATCTTGGTGTAAAACCGTATAAAATACAGCTCGTGCAAGAACTGAAGCCGAACGATCTGCCACAACGTCGAATTTTCAGTGAATGGGCCCTAGGAAAGTTGGCAGAAAATCCGCTTTTTTATCGACAAATTTTGTTCAGCGATGAGGCTCATTTCTGGTTGAATGGCTACGTAAATAAGCAAAATTGCCGCATTTGGAGTGAAGAGCAACCAGAAGCCGTTCAAGAACTGCCCATGCATCCCGAAAAATGCACTGTTTGGTGTGGTTTGTACGCTGGTGGAATCATTGGACCGTATTTTTTCAAAGATGCTGTTGGACGCAACGTTACGGTGAATGGCGATCGCTATCGTTCGATGCTAACAAACTTTTTGTTGCCAAAAATGGAACAACTGAACTTGGTTGACATGTGGTTTCAACAAGATGGCGCTACATGCCACACAGCTCGCGATTCTATGGCCATTTTGAGGGAAAACTTCGGAGAACAATTCATCTCAAGAAATGGACCGGTAAGTTGGTCACCAAGATCATGCGATTTGACGCCTTTAGACTATTTTTTGTGGGGCTACGTCAAGTCTAAAGTCTACAGAAATAAGCCAGCAACTATTCCAGCTTTGGAAGACAACATTTCCGAAGAAATTCGGGCTATTCCGGCCGAAATGCTCGAAAAAGTTGCCCAAAATTGGACTTTCCGAATGGACCACCTAAGACGCAGCCGCGGTCTACATTTAAATGAAATTATCTTCAAAAAGTAAATGTCATGGACCAATCTAACGTTTCAAATAAAGAACCGATGAGATTTTGCAAATTTTATGCGTTTTTTTTAAAAAAAAAGTTCTCAAGCTCTTAAAAAATCACTCGTTATATGCTCTCAAATGGGCTCGCAAATCTGGCGTGCAAAGTAGATAGTCCGAAAGAAAGGCCATCTACGTCTATATCTCTTTTGATATTTAAATTGTTTTTTGTACAGGTAATAACAGTGTTAGATGTAATGATTTAAATAAAAAACATCTACCCTCAGTTATTAAAAACCAAAACATTTAAGAATGCAAGATAAGAAAAAACATAAAAAGGTGAAATTTTAAAAAAATCGCAAAAACGCGCAACGTTTTTTTTTTCACAGTATAAAAGTAGAGATCGTAAATTTTATAATGATATATAACATTTTTTCTAAAAATTAACATAAGTAGCTACTAATAAAGCCTTTCACAAAAAAAAGCAATACAAAATCTTTATTCGTTAACCACCAAAAAATATATTGCAAACCTCTCAAAATCGTTTAATGTCAATAAAAACGTATGCAATTTAGTCGCAATTTACATTAGACAGAAAAATGGGCAGACAGACGAGATTTGTAGGCAAGGGGTTGAAGAGGTAGAGTGTGTATTTCATGACTAGTGTTGTTGTTTAAGCAAGAGCAAAAGAGAATTCAAAAAATGTCTGCCCTGTTTCTGTCCTATGTAAATTGCGACTTACTCAACTTTCCTGATTTTAACAGTGTCCCAAAACGACAAATCTCAAGCAAAAGCCTTGAAAATTCACTATACGATGCAGAATTTTGTTATCTGTCAAGCTGAGTACTTACATTTTTATATTACTCAAAATTAATTTTTGGCCTAATGTCCGGCTAGATTGACAAAATACCGCTCTTTGCGACGTTTAATTGCTATAAACTAAGAGAGTTGAGTTGCCGTTGAAACGTTATTGAGAAATTAAAAGATGCTCTTATGTTGGGTAGTGAAATTTCTGATAATAGAGAGTATCAGCCATAAGGTTTTTAATAGAAAATAACAACTTACATATATTTCAGTTATTTTATTTTTTCAATGCCAAAAATTTGCATGAAATTAAAAGCTGAGAACACTCATGGGATTTCGAGACAATGTTAGTATGCCTTAAAGGTAGTTTAAGTGCGGATTTTTTACTATACCAAATATGTTAGAATTGTGTAGTTCAGTTGTAGTTGTAGTTCCATGTTCAGTTGAACTAATCACTTAGCTAAGTGATCTGATCACCACAGTAAGCTAATATCAGCTGCTTAGTTCAGTTCAGCTCATTAGTTCATTTTAGCTTAATAGTTCAGCCAGCTCCTTAGTTCAGCTCAGCTCATTAGTTCACTTCAGATTACTTGTCGTGATTGCCTGTTTTTAATTTCTATTATTTTGGCGTTCCCACAATGATGATTTATTATAACCTTTTTAATTGGACCAGCTTTTGGTGGATAATGCTTAAACGATTTCAGGAATCTGCCCAAAAATGATAATAGTAAAAACTATTATGTTTATGGATCCGTATCCAAAGGACAAAAACGTAACCCTATTATTTTCGCTGCAATGTCTGTCCGTTTGTCAACATCTTTTATGTCTGGAACTGTAATAGGTAGGATCTTGAAATTTATACAGAAAAATAATTATTTAATTATTTGTGCAATGCTTTAACTTTAATTTGAATTAAAAGAAAAACTGGAAATTTGGGAACAGATATTTTATTCGAATTTATAGTTAAAAGAAATAAAAATGAAATAACAAAATTATATTAATAAATTGTTTTAACATGGAAAAAAATTAAAGAGTTAAATCTCAATAGAAAATATTTATATGTGCAAAAATTTTATTTAATAGCTAAACATATTATTTTAGGTACAAAGTAAAAGTTTTACATAGTATGTTAATAAGAGGTTGTGTTACTCTGGTGTATCTTGACCAATTCAACACCACCGGGCATTGACTCCACCAGTTTTTTCAGGACAGACGCATCAATATTGACCCATTCAACCAATGACATTTTTAACTGTTTTCAGCTGTCATATAGCTTTAATATATAACTTTAAGATGGATCGGTCTTCGCTTGCAACAAATCTATGTAGATTTCTGCATTCAATTTTCCTAGCACAAAGCATATTTTGGACTTCACTCTTGATAACAATACCGCCCATACTATGAGTTATCTTGTACCAAGATACGTCCATCCAAGTTTTGTGGAGACTCTGGTCCGTCTAAATTAAACTTTTTTTGTCACTGAATATCACAGACATTTAGACCAAGTTTCACTTTTATTTGTTTACAAATCATGCTGTATGAGCCATTTGCTCCTGTCATCAATAGTGCATATCCAGCCGCTACGTTTATTAATAACGTAGTCATCTGGATTCTTCAAAAAATTTGTTTTCGTGTTACGGTTTCTCTGTACAGAAACAGCCATTTGGTCAAGTTTCATGCCGGATTGACTCATTCCCTTAAATAATCCACGTTCTTCATCTGTTAATTCAGTTTCACATTAATTCCAAAAATTTGATTTGTTTTTCATCTTTTACATTTGCTTATAAACTATACTAACTTGTGAGCGATTTCTCTGCTGATATGTATTTCTGTGCTGATATGTTGATTTGGCATCAGTTAGAAGGCAAATAAATCTTTTAGCACATACATACATACATACATACATACATACATACATACATACATACATACATACATACATACATACATACATACATAAATACATACATATAAATATTTTACATGGGATTTTAGACATACTTCATTAAAAATGACGGTATTACGAATGCGGTGCAAAGAAAACTTAAAAACAACAACAAAATATAAAGTAATTATAAGAGAATGTTTATGCCAAAAACAACAACTGTACCGTTAGTATAACATAAGGTCCAGAGAAAAGCAATTTTACGCATATAATTATTTGACTGGGAGTATCAATAAATACTAATATAAATAAATATAAACAATAAATACTATAAAATAAATGGGTGTTTCGATAGAGACGTGATTTGCATGTACATATATGGCCCTATTTTGGATCCATAATACAGCCACAACTGACCTATAGTAAAGTAATCTGAACTAAAAAGTTCCGTCACTTTAATGAACTAACAAGCACAACTCTAAAATATATAAAACCATTCTAGACGTACATATGTATGTTAATATTTGTTAAGCAACTTTTCCTATTTTGGATTGATATATCTCGAAAACTAGAAGCAATTTAAAAAATATTTAAAGTTATAACGGTGTTCAGATTGAATTATAGCGCCACAGTTAATATAATAAACAACTTTCAGTTGCTCCAGTTTAAAAGCATTCTTGTTTAATAGAGAAAAATACCTAGATAGTTAAATATATTTATGTAGTATATTGTTTGCAAGTTTTGTTATAGAATCATTTTCCTTTTCGTCCGAAATTGTATTGTCAATGACACTGATATTTTCCATTATTAAGATTTTATTAACAGATTGAATTCCTTGTACTGCACCTAAAGAGGATTACAAATTTAATTTATTAGAAACAGCTTCTTCCAAAAGTGAAATCATGAGTTGTTTGTACCTGGCACCGCATGTTGCATTCTGTTCGGCCTTGTACTGCATCAACTCCTTCTCTACCTTTAATTTTATTTTTATTTAATGTTGTTATTATTTCTTCTTATTTAAAATTGGTAAGAATTGTGCCTCTATAAAAATCCTTTTTCTTCATTTGGTTAATTTTTTGTACAGCAATTATTGTTTGAAATTGCTTACCGGTTGCTATTTTAAGTTTTTAGTTTATTTTTCGTTTTAATGTTTAACTATCACATATTTTCGTTTTAATCGCTCTCAAAAAATGTGCCGTCAAAAACAAAGTCATTTTAACTTAACTCCGACTTAAAGGCACCTTTCATAATACCTAGTAGCGGTCAATAGAAATCGATTGCTGTCAACGACGACGTCAGTAACACCATTATTAAGCGTTGACCAGAGTTGTTGTCGATAACATAAATAATAAGGTTGAATATTTTTTAAAAATTACTTTATTTTATTCTAATGAGATATCTAATGAGAAACGATAATACAATGCATTTTCAGATACATACATACATACATACATACATACATACATACATACATACATACATACATACATACATACATACATACATACATACATACATACATACATACATACATACATACATACATAGAGTTTACACCTATGACTTTTAAAACATTTCTTTCGAAACAGTAGTTTGTTTTGATAAAATGCCCAACCAAACTTTCGCCAAATTTTTATTTTGAATAAAATGCCCCATTATCTACTCGCTGTTTGACATTTAAAAAAAAAAAATAACAACTCATCATGTCAGGGTTTTGTTTACCTCAAAAGTATTAAGACTTGTGTTAGAGTGTGAAACAACGGCCTTAAGAGCTACATATGTATATCAATTCGACCTATAGGTCCGTAAGCTATCAGAATGACAAAATCTAGTTTATTGGCATCCTGCGGATCGCAGTGTGTTTAGACCTAAGCAACTGATGAACAACGGCCGTTTGGTTGATATAGTCTTCATTTGTATATCAATTCGACCTATAGGTCCGTAAGCTATCAGAATGACAAAATCTAGTTTATTGGCATCCTGCGGATCGCAGTGTGTTTAGACCTAAGCAACTGATGAACAACGGCCGTTTGGTTGATATAGTCTTCATTTTCCGAAACATGATGGCAAAACAACAACAGTGGGGCATTTTTTAAAATGGCGCAAACAGGCAGATTGCAAACTTTCTTAATTAGGGATCAATTCGTCTTTCAAATGTTTGAGTTTGATTTGTTATTTAGTGGTATGAAAACCACTATCGGTGACTTTAAATAATACTAAGCAGAGCAAGTACAAATAAAATTTAGTTGGTCTTATCATAACATGTATTTTATATTTTGTTTTTAAAACGTAAAACGGTTAAAAATTACAAAATTAATTAAATCATCATCAAAAACTTGACGTTTGATAATGCAATAAAATTATACTAAAAATTACAAACAGAAGTAAATTCACAATATTTTGTTTAAATTATTGGCAGCACCGACTCACAATTCAGTGTGGACGTATTCAGTCTCTTTTTCTTTTGGTACAATGAAGAGACCTTCGGCGGTTGCCCATCGTGTACCATGCGAAGGATTGCTTACACCAACAACTTCCATTTGACCAGAAATAGGACGACCAAATGAACGACCCGACATTGAGAGGTAGGCTCCGGTATCAACGTGACGCAGACGTACATGAGCATCACGTAACCATTCATTATTGCTGCAAATCAACTCCCAGTGATCTCCTGAATCGCCGATACCTTTTTCACCATAAGCCGAAACTTCTTGTTCAGCCGACAGAGGCGAGGAAAAGTAATGTGAGTGTAGATTTCTATTTGTACTTAAATGTTCCAAACGTATAATATCGCCGCACTTAATTGGTTCACCTCTTTCACAGTATTTGTCCGTTGGGGCTTTAATAACCCAATGGCTGTTAACATCTTCTTTTAGTTCAATGCCTGTGACAGACTGTTGTCCTGATCCCGAACCATATTTAACATCATGTGAATGTAAACGCATGCCATAATCAGAGTTTAAAAGCTTAACTATGGAACCACAAGTAACATAATTTGTTTTGGCTCCTGTAAAATAAAATATTATTGACTGAATGCTAAATATTCAATAGATTTTATTTAGGGGTGGCAAACAACCAATCACAGCCGGCCACATTTGTTAGCCACCTTACTTACCAATAGCTTTTGGCAATCTGCATAAAACTGCAAATATTGTTAATGTTATTAAGTAAGTTTCCTCGTACTTCATTTTATCCTGCCTTTAACCAGATCTCTTAATCAATTTTAATAAATAAATTTTATTAAAACTTTAGGAAAAATATTAACCGATATCAAGGTATTAGAAAAATATGAGAGAGAGACACGCAAACAATTGATAATATTCCCTGACGACAGCTGAGATAAAAACAAAAACTAATAGTGTTGGAAAAAGGAAAAATGGGAAAAATATAATTCTCAAGTCGTTGTCAGACGAAAATAAATCAGTCAAGTGCGAGTTAGTCTCACACACGTAGGGTTCCGTACTATGTTTAGTACGCCTTTAAAACCTCAAGTTGTTAATTTTTTCATGTTTTATGGGGCACACTTTTCTTTTTAAAATCAAAGTCAAATTCGCGAAAATTGGATTGCTATTGGAACACTCTTTAAATTTTAGGAATTGTTGTTATAACGGCCATGGTAATACACTTTCTATAAAAATACCAGGCCTACCTATTGCGGTTAAAAAAATAAGGTAATATATGTGAAAATCATGTCACTGATGGATCACCCTTTAGTAATTGTTACAGTGGCCGAAGTACAACATCTACTGTAAACAATTAAAGAGTCTACCTATTACGGTTCACAAAATAAGGCTATTTAAGTAAAAATCATGTCTCTGTCGGAACACCCTTTAATTATTATTTGTTATAGTTTCCATAGTAATAAACCTCCTGTAAAAACTTCAAGAGTCTACTTATAATCGTTAAAAACTTAGGCCATATACACGCAAAGCACGTCACTTTCAGAACACCCTTTAATTTTAAGGTTTAATTTAATAGAAAGCGAACATAGAGTTAACTACTGTCCGCAAATTTTAAGTGGTTGCCTCTTATAGCTCAAAAAAATAAAGACATAAAGGCAAATAACACCTCACTTTCGGAACACCCTATAAGTCTTACTATTTATTGCTATAGTGGCCACAGTTATACACCTTCTGTGAAAATTTCTACCTATTATGGTTCAAAACTTAGGCCTTATACATGCTAATCACACCACTATCGGAACAACCTTTAATTGTTAGGTTTATTTTTTTAGACTTGTTTATATAGCGAACTAAGTTTTAATTACTGCTTGTATATTTTTAATGTATTCCTCTTACAGTTCAAGAAATAATCACATATTCGTGAATAACACCTCTCTATCAGAACACCCTATAAGTTTTAGAATTTTCTACTATAGTGGCCAAAGTTATACACCTTCTGTGAAAATGTCAAGCGTCTACCTATTATGGTTCAAAATTTAGGCCTTATACATGCAAATCACACCACTATCGGAACACCCTTTAATTATAAGGTTTATTTTTTTATACTTGTTTATATAGTGTACAAAGTTTTAATTACTGTTTTTAAATCTTGAGTCTATGCCTTCTAAAGTTCAAGCAATAAACACATATTCGTGAATAACACCTCTCTATCGGAACACCCTATAAGTTGTAGTCTTTGTTACTATACCGGTCACTGCTGTACACCTTCTGTGAAAATTTCAATCGTCTACCTATTATGGTTCACACTTAGGCCTTATACATGCAAATCACACCACTATCGGAATACCCTTTAATTTTTAGGTTTATTATTATATACTTGTTTATATAGCGAACTAAGTTTTAATTACTGTTTTTAAATCTTGAGTCTATGCCTCCTACAGTTCACGAAATAGGCACATATTCGTGAATAACACCTCTCTATCGGAACACCCTATAAGTTTTAGTATTTGTTGCTATAGCGGCAACAGCTATACATCATTTCAAGGGTCTACCTATTTCGGTTCCAGAGATAAAAGGCGCTGACAGACATTGTAGCGAAAACAATAGAGTTACGTTTTTACACTTTGTGTATGGAACCCTAAAAACCAACTACGACAAGATAAGGCCCAACTACAATATGCATAAGCTAGCTTAAGCCAACTTAAGCAACTGTGCAATTACATATAAATCATATGTGGCAAACTATAATGTACTTAACAACACTTTTCGTTAAGTTTCGTCAAATGTCATTTGCTTAAGCAAAGTCCGAAACCGATCGCACATTCCGTACGGAAACAGCTGTTTGTGCTTTGTGTTTTATATATGAATGTACATTCATAAAAAATTACAATGGAGAACGAAAGTACACAAATTATATTTAAATTTAATATAAAATGAATAAAAAATAAATTTCTATAAGAAAAAAGGTAGGCGTTGTATAATAATCGTAATTAAAAAGAAAGAGCATTTTATTGTTTATGAGTTGAGTAATGCACACCGCTGTATTTTTTAGTACTTTTTACCAAAATTACACAAACAGCAAAAAATGTTTAATTTTTCTTTCGAAATTTTCTTAAAACTATTAAAAATAATTATTAATTTGTATATAAATGGTATTAGGTATATAAAATATGTTTATTTAAGACCTTTTTGTTAACAAATTTCATTTATTAAAAAAAAAATTATCATTTTGCAAAAGTACTAATAAAACAAATGTGCAACTGTGTCATAATAGTTTTTAGATTCATGTAAGTACATTGTAGCCACCTAAAAGTCTTCAATATGTTACTTAAGCATTTGACAGACTTTTCGTTCATTTTTTGACATTAGCTTAAGCCAGCTTATGCATATTATAGTTGGGCCTATAATAGGATAATCTCAACCAGAATCTCACAAAGAGAACAAAACATGTAAAAATTTTAAATCAGTAGCATACCAGCTTTCAACAATGTAGGTTTGTGTCAGTTTGCTAAATATTTAGCAAACCAATGCATTTTCACCACTTTTTTGGTTGGGGGCCTTTGGTTATACGTTATATTTTGAAGTATTCAAATATGATTAAAGTACCGACAGACGAGGTTGACACAATGAGTACTTTGTAGACGGATATTAAATCAGGAAAGGAAACAAAAAAGCATTAAACTATTACCTAGTTTAATGGTTTCGTAAGTGACGTTATGACTCCAGCTCATTTTAAGGGTTTCGTACCCAAAGGGTAAATACATAACCCTATTGTTTTCGCTACAATGTCTGTCCGCCCGTCTGTCAGCTCCTTTTATCTCTGGAATCGTAGTAGAATCTTGAAATTTTCACAAAAGAATTATTACTGTTGCCGCTATAGCAACAAATACTAAAACTTATAGGGTGTTCCGATAGAGACATGTTATTCATCTTTATGTGTTTATTTCTTGATCTGTAGGAGGCATACATTTAAAATTTACAAACATTAATTAAAACTTTGTTCGCTATATAAACAAGTATAAAAAATAAACATAAAAATTAAGAAGTGTTCCGATAGTGACGTGATGTGAATGTAGATGGCCTAAGTTTTGAACCATAATAGCTAGACTCTTGAAAATTTTACAGAAGGTGTATAACTGTGGCCGCTATAGCAGCAAGTACTAAAAGTTATAAGGTGTTCCGAAATTCACGTATTATTTGCAATTAATTAATAGGAGGCAGCCACTGAAAATTTACAGACAGTAACTAAAACTATGTTCACCTTATAAATAAGTATAAAAAATTAAACCGATAGTGACGTGATTTTCATGTACATGTAAGTTTTGATCGATAATAGGTAGACTCTTAAAATTTTACAGTGTTACTATGGCTACTATAACAAATAATAAAAATTAGAGGGTGTTCCGACAGTGACGTGATTTGCATGGATATGGCCTAATTTTTTTGACCTTAAAGCCCGGTACTCTATTCACTTTTTAATGTAGAATGCTGTCAAACTACATACATACACACAAAAATTTAATGAAAAAGTCATGAAAAAATGTTGCAGTAGTAGTACTCTGTTTCTACTGTGGACAAACATTGAAATGTTTCTGGCAACATTTTACCAAAGCTGTGAAATAAAGCAAATCGGCATTATTTCATGTGGAATTTTTTGTAAAATATTTTGTGGAAAATATTTTGAAACAATGTGATATATTTAAAAGCAATAAAATCGTATTCCAAATTGCGAAATAGACACCACATTTTAAATGTATAATTTTCCTTGTGAAATAGTAAATGTTGCTCAACATTTTCCACAAATTCGAACAGAGTACTAGGCTTAATAGGTAGACTCTTGAAATTTTCACAGATGATGTGCTACTATGACCTCTATAAAAAACAGTAAAAATTAAAGGGTTTTCCGACAGTGACTTCATTTACATTTATAACGCCTTTTTTTAAACCGTAATAGGTAGTCTCTTGAAATTTTTAAAGAAAATGCGTTGCCACGGCTGCTATGACAATTACCAAAAATAAAGGGTGTTCCTTTAGTGACATGTTTGATTTGTGAAATCGCTCTCATTCTCACAAAATGGGTAAACGCACTCGTACAATTTTCGTGAAGTTTCATTACTAGTTGACAGTTGTGCAGTAAACATCAAATTTCTTTGTTGACTGTGTTTATCTGCATGCATACATGCATGGCACAATAAACAAGGTAGACTCGCGGCGAAAAAAAGTACAACTCTGTAATAAAAATACGTACATTTTGTTTTTGTATAAATCATTTTAGGCTGTCAGAACAAAAAATGTTAGTACAATTTGACACTTTAAGATGGAGACAAAAAATAGTCACCTGAGCTTTCGAGTTTACCTCTTATGAATTCGCCTTGCATACATGAGAACATTTATTGCAACTATCTATGTGTATTGTATGCAATTACTTGACAGTTCATTTTTTGAAACTGTTTTGATAAGATCTCTCATGAAAACGTTCTCTCTGGGATTGAATTTGACGTTTGTTAAATTAAATATCCAAGATCTCATCCCAAGTGTAGACGCTATGTAATTTTTGTGGAGAGATGATTACATATTTATTTTGATCTATTCCTTTCTCTAGAATCCTAAAAATTATTGTTGTTTACAAACATGTGGCAGCACAGTTTTTATAAGTTTTAGAACTTACGTTTTGGAACACTAGGTTTTATTGTATTTCATTTTAACAGATGTTCATGTTTAATAAAGAAAAACATTTTTGCAAATTTTCATTTCCTCGCCCACAATTTTAAACAGTAAAAATTAGATTATTACGCAAATTAATGGAGTACAAGAGGTTATTTCTATTCACATTATTATTAGCAACATGTTATTTAATTGGCGTGACATGGGTAAGCAAAAATTAGTATGAATTTTATTCAAACTTGAAATGGATGAAAATTTAATAGGCTGACAATGCCACACAAACGAATGGCAATGAGGTAAAGGTACAAAAGCCAGCACTTGTGAGTAGCACTGTTGGACCGCCTATAACAAAGGTATTAAGTAAATCCGAAATACCGGCAGTAAATGCCACAGAAGCACCGAAATGGTAAGTTGCCTTTTTGAAGTGTTGAACCAACTTTTAGATATAACGTCTTTTAATTAATTTGAATTCAGTAAATTGCTTACTTAATTGAATTTTAGCGTTTGTGATGGTGCTTTATTACCACCTTTTGGAGAAAACGGCAAGGCTTTAGAAATATGTCCGGAATGTAAATGTAAACATGAAGCTCGAAATACAACGTTAACTAAGGCAAGTTTTTGTTAAGAAATACCTCTACATAACATTTTGAAATTATTTTGTTTTACAAAGCTTAAGAAAAGCTGTACAATATTATTGACTGTTTCAAAATTATAAATTTGTTATTTTTTTTTTTTTTTTGGACAATGTACAAATTGTCAAATAACTTAAACAGAAATATGTGGCAAAACTTTTTTTATCAAACCTCTTTTTCAAACTTCATAAATAAATTTGCCTAGGTACTGCACAACAATATAAAACTTGTAACAAAATTGCAATAAAGAAAGTTGTATTAGTTGTAATAAATATATCTAAGGAGAAACTTAAGAAGACCTCTACAGCTTTGGGTTTCTCTCCATCTTCGTTTCATTATAGCGCCTTTACAGACTACTAGATTAATGCTCTTACACCACTAAACAGTTGTAAACGCCTTGTTTTACAATTTGGGTCTCAAATGTTTAGAACGTAATTTATGTGATGGATATCGATTTTTAAATAGAAACGACTTGAAAATTCGATTTTAATACTTTTTTATTTATATTTTAACATATTTTTCTCTAATCTTCTACTAACAAGTATAATTTATGCATTTGATCAATTAAGCTTATTTAAGAAACTTGCTATTTGATGAAATATTTTGAAGCGATGTCAGATTTCGACCTATGATGACACAGTGGTTATTATATATTTTTAATAAATTTTATTTCTTTCTTTTTTTAGGTGGTTGTTATAATTGTTATTTGGATTATATCCATTTTAGTAATATACATGCTCTTCCTTATGTGTTTGGATCCACTGTTGAATAAGCGTGTCAAAGCCAACTATCAAGAACACACCAATGAAGATGTACATATAAAACGTTATTCTAGCGTTAAATATAGTCTTTTAGTAGAGGAAAATAAAGATACTGACTGATTTTTTTTTTAATTTTTTGTTAATTTTGTTACAAAATTTATACATTTTTATTATGTTTTTTCTCTAACATTTGTCTAACCAAGTTTTCTAACATTTATTACTTTATTTTCATTTATTAACAATTGGTGTCATCAATTTTATTTATGTTTTGGATTTTAATTTCTTTTACTTCTTGCTTGAATAGAATTTTTACCTTTTAAAACTACTAAAAGCAATGTGTTTTTCGTAATCGCTTACTAAATGTAATTATTTTTATTTTAAAATTTTTTCTCTTACTTAGGATGATACCACTACTGCTTCTCCTTCTATGCCTTCTACAGCAAATCAAGAACTTAATGCAAGGGCCAATGTTCTTAATCGGGTAGGCCATCAACAGGACAAATGGAAAAGACAAGTGCGTGAACAGCGTCGTCACATTTACGACAGACGTACTATGCTTAACTAGAAAAAAATCAATTTGGGATTTTATCTTAAAATTAATTCGGTGACAGGCAATACATAAAGTTATCAAGTAACACAACTGCAAAAATCATTTGATTGTTTATGTTTAGTTAAAATTTATAATTACATTAATTTCTATCGCCATATACATATGTATGTACTTATATGCAAGTCTTACATGTTTATTTGTGTTATTGTTTTTATGTCGTGTAGTTGCTTTATTTATATGTAAAATTGATTTTGTCCTTTAAAAAAAAACTATTTTCGATTTATGTATTGAGCTTCACCTTTTTCGGATTCTGAGTTTTGAGTAAACAAAATTTTACACATATTTTTTTGCAATTGTGCACACCGATATTAAAAACTAATTTCAAGTATATTAAGGTATAAAATTATAATTAGAACAAAATTTTTAATTTAAATACAAATAAAAATAATTTAAATACAATTATCTACTTGAAAAAGAAGCATTTGGTTGGTGGCTTAACGGTCTTGTTTTAACTTTTATAAAATCTGGCAAATAATTTAAAAAAAGTTTTTTGCAGGGTCTTATCAACACGAAGTGTATTAATCAAGTACATGTAAATAAAAATGCAGCCACAAAACAAAATCAGGGCTGCATTCTATATCGATTAAAGTTTCGATCGATATCGAATGCCGTATTTTGACACGAGTAATTTATAACTTGCAGTGTTAAAAAAGTATGTGAAAGTATGTAAGGTTTACAGAACCTTATTATCTACATATGTATAGCTTAATTCAATTTATCTTTAAATAAAAACTTGAGTTCGATTATTGTATGTAAATACTAAACGTGAGCGCAAGATGTTAAAAAGTGTACAGTATTGCATGTTTTTGAAGCGCAAATATTGATTGTAGGTGTAGTGGAATATTACTAAACAGTAAATACAGAGAACAAGAGAGCAAACAGTGCAAAAATCAGTGCACCTCGTTTGAGCGGACAGTTTTATCAAGTGTACAATAAATATGCTGATCATTTCATATTGTTCACTAGTTCATTTTACTTAAATTTTCTTGAGAGTAAAATCTCTGATTTTTGAGAGAAAAAATTAAATTAGATTTTTTTATTCATCAATAAAAGTTAAAAAAATTCAAGCTACTACTGTTTCTGGAATGAGAACAAATGAAACAAAAACTTATGAATAATAAAAAAAGTATTAGGTTTGTTCGAATGCCTGATAATTTTACTATTTTTGAAATTTTTTTAATTGAAAGTCGTTAAAAAAATTCAAAAGTAGTAAGAAAGAAATTCTAGAGAATTTATTTGAAAAAATTTTTCTCTTTTGCTAGTTTTTACTTTTAAAATTTCTTCGAGCAAAAATAGTAAAATGAAAAATTGTTTGTTTTTAATTTTTGTTTTTGTAATTCATTTTTTTCAAATGAAATTTTTTGAATTGTATGAAAGGAAGTTGATTTTTACTATTTTCCGTTTTTGTGAATTTTTCATGAAAGTTTTTATTTTGAGAATATTTTTTAAATTTCTCTGTTTTTACTAGTTTTACTAGTTTTGCACTCGAACAAACCTATTGATTAAAACTAAAAATATTAATAATAATAAAAAAAAATGATTTGAAATTACAGTTCTTTTTATAAAACGTGATTAATACATTTTTCATCAATATTTGAATGTAGAAACATAATTTAATGTACATATACATTTATTATAATAATTCATACTTACATCTATATCCATAATGAAATAAACATATGCATGTACTTTCTAGATATTAAATTAATTTTTTCTATTTTCAACCACTCAACGCACGAATTAATATAAAATAACTAAAATACAAAGTACAAACCCATGCTTTTACCATCATACATTTACATACATGTTGTCTGTTATAACGGTATTTCATATCAAGAGACACTATTGAAACAAAATATTCACTACTGAAATTTTATTTCAAACAACAATAAATATTGCATTGGTTGGAAGAAGAGCAAATTCATTGTATGTTTTTTATTTAAGAGCACAGCAATATTTGTGTACACATGAAATCAAGTGCAAGAAAAAAGAGACCAATTTACTATTGAACATTATGAAGTTAGTGTAACAAGACGTTGTATGCTCACGTTTAGTAAATACATACAAAAATGACTACTTCAGATTTTATTGAAACTTTTATTATTTATATTCCTTGACTCTCTGAATTTAAATATATTTAAAAAAAATTAATTTTAAATAATTAATCTCTTATAGTTTTTTAGCTATACAGCTATAAAAGTCGGAAAATATCGCTTTTTTGCATATGATTAAATATATTCTAATTCCGGTTCTATAACCCCTAGGAAGTTGAGTAATAGCTCATTTTAAAGGGGATTTCATACGCTTTAATTTGATATCAATCATGAAAAAAAACTAATTTTTAACAAATTTTTTTCTTATCTTTAAAAAAATTTTTATAAAAAGAATATAAACAAAAGTTTCAATAAAATCGGAAGTGATAAATTTGAAAACAATTTTTTTGGTTGATTTGACAAGGAATTACCCTTGAGTTACTCTCTTTAGAGGAACAAGAGCGATATGCAAAAAAAAAGTAATATTTTATATTGTCTATTTATAATTACGCATAATTCCTGGTATAATTATTAAATAAATAAATATTTTATGAAAGAAGCAAAATATTTATTTTTAGAAAATATAATAATCGAAATTGATTAGTATAGGGAAAGCATATCCAGATATGTAGCTATTTCGATAGTGCTTAACTAGCTCACCAGTTGATTTTTCTCAATTTTTCTGTATAAAAATTTAGATTCTTATGTTTAAAACTTAATAGATTAAATAAAAGTCAAAAAAGAAAGCACAGTCTTAATTTCTAAATCAAAAAACATAGCAAATTAAATTTACAAAGAATTATGCGTAATTAGAAATAAACAATAGCGGTATTCAGTATTTGATGCAAATACAATTATCATTTAATGCGTTATATCAAATTTAACAAAAACTATTTGTTGTATGTTGTTGTTAATTTTCACATAAAATTATATTGATATTATGCACTTGCAGTTTTGCAAGTCCATTTGCATCGAACACTGAACACTCATCGCAAGTTATAATAATGGGCCTAAGTGTAATATTTTATTTAATAAATTTGTCTGTTTTTGTCTACAAAAGATTAATATCATGGTCAGAGCTTTGATGGGGTCACATGCTATTTATATTCAATTGATGGCGTAGGTTCAGACGAATCAGACTTACATCTGTAATTTGTCTAAACTTGCAATATATTTATATATCGATGGGCTCAAGTAGAAATGCCTAACTAGTATTTTTTACGAAATTTATTAGGTATAAACAGAAAATATAAGAATCTACTTTCCTTCGAACTATTATTTAATAAATTTAATATCTATATTTTGCTATTTACTTGCTTTAAATTGTAGCTTCACCTGTAGTTTGTAAAGTAAATGAAGATTGTTAAGCGGCAGTTGGCGGAGCCGCCGGATTTAGGTAGCTAAATTTTACTAATAGTTATTACCAAAGTATCTCAGTTAAATAATGTGGCACTCTTTATTTGAAATGATTTAAAGCAAGGCGGAGATAATATTAAAGAGACTTTTTTTCAATTTTTTTTTTTGGAGTTTGACATTAATCAGGTTTTTTAAGAGAGAATAATATCTATTTTACTATCAAAATCCATATAAAAAAATTTATAAATTTTTTTGCTGAAATTTCCTCTCCCTTACGCTATCACCTTGTTAAATATGACTTGATTTAAAGTATGATTTACTTTATTTATATTTGTACATTACACTCTGAGTGGCATAAGTTGCTACAAATGTGACGTTGACTACACTCAATTAACTTTAAAGTTTGACGATAGTATCGATATTGAAAGACTATCAATCGATAGTCAACCGAAAGAAAACTATCGATTTTTTTTGCATCTCTAATGGAATCCATGTGAGGGCTTAAAGCATAAGGGATGTAGAACTTACCTGTTGCAATAAATATTTCTTGATACGTATTTTTGTAGTTTAAGAAAAAAAAATTATAAATATATAAATTATATCATGCCCCTGCCTTTTACAAACATTGGTAATAAAGGACTTGAAATGCTATACTTTGGGATCTCGTGATCTGAACTTCCTACCTTTCATAAATGTATGATTATCTCGTGTTAATTTCCTAATTCTTAATTAATTTGCTTTGATTTTATAAAAATATACATTTAAAAAAAATCACACCGCATTTAATGTTTTACAAAAACGAATTAGTTTCCTTTAATATAATTACAAATCAATTTTTATTCATTCAAACCATATTAATAACCTTTAACCATAGTTGCCAATTGCCAGTTTTCTTCAACATTGAACGGACCCTGGACAACACTGCCTTCCTTAGTGCAAATAGATACTGTGTATCTGGACATTGCACGACAATCACGATAGTATAAAACTTCCATACATTTCCGCAACTAAAAGAATTTCAATTTAATACAAAAAAACTTTAATTAGAACCTTTCAACTTACAACTTCTGAAGCTTGTTGTTGCGTTAATTTTTGACCTTCGACAAGTTTTTCACGTACTAAAGGTAACACCATATGTTTGCCAAAACCAGTAGCAACAACATCATCTTCATAGGCTCGACCACGTAAGTCAACATGACCTAAAAATGGTACACCGTCACTTTCTAAGCCACCAACAACCATTTCCAACCACAAAGGATTAAAGCGGCTACGACGATTATAAAATACTCGAGTTAACCAGTTGTATAAAGATTTCGGTTTCATATCAATGTCATCTTCATGGCACATGTCCTCAACCATTTTTTGATCAATACTGCGTTTGAGTGATTGAAAATCAGCAAAATCACCACCAGCGCCCATGATAGTCTTATCATTAATTTTAAACACACGTTGGACATCTTGGAATCTGGCTAAAGAGCCATAAGACACCAAATTGTCGGCGGCAATCATAACGCCCCCACCAAATTTAATGCCCACAACTGTAGTACCGGTAGTAATAGGGGTTCTATACAAGAGCAATGTAGGTTACAAATAATTATTCCATTATTTTATATTGTGAAAAAATACACTTACGAACTATGCTGTGTTCCGTAGAGGCCGGGTGTTGTGTATTCTTTGCATTGATTGTTGTTATTCATGTTCGCATGATAGCCACCAGTGAAATTATAAAACTGCCCTGGGGCCGGTCCATTGCCCCAAAATTCTGTTTTGAATATTTGACTGCTTGAATACATGTTTATTTATTTGTTTTTAAATAAATCTTTGAAATACAAATTCGCAAAAGTTAACAAAGTGCAAGTTGTCTGGTGGAAAGTGTAGTACTTTTTGGATTTTGGATGACAAACAAGATTTGTTACACACGGTTGATTAAAAGAGCACCAAAATCAATAATGCGAGTGTTGCTTTTTCTTCAGAACGAGTTTATATTTTGTGTTAATATACAGTAGGGAGCAGATGTGATTACATGTTTTATTTCTTCTGTTGCTAGGTGCATAAAAATAATAAGAATGACGCTATTTTTAAATTTCTTTTTTTTTGTTCATTCCTATTTATTAGCAAACAGCTCTTAATAAAATTAAAAAAACAATAAGCAATTAGAGAAAATTTAATAACAACGAAATAACTCGTATGTACTCAGTTTTGCTTATACTTGTTCTCAACTAAATTAGTAAAAAAAATCCCAAATTTACCGTGATTTTAAATTCAGTTTTCGATTTGGTTCCTATAATCAGAGTTTTGTTAATATACACCTTAGTTTTAAATTGTATTTGAATAACTTCATATACCAAAAAGTGTTCTTTCTTAATTTAAAACAAAAAGTTTATATCAAGAAGAATTCATAACAGGTAAACTCGAGAGCTCAGGTGACTATTTTTGTCTCCATCTTAAAGTGTCAAAATGTACTAACATTTTTTGTTTTTACAGCCTAAAATGATTTATACAAAAACAATATGTAGGTATTTTTATTACAGAGTTGTACTTTTTTTGCCGCGAGTCTACCTTGTTTATTGTGCCATGGTGAACCGTGAAAAATTCGATTATAAATATGACAAAAGAAGGCATTGATATGCAGAAATGTTTCGGCAAGTTTTTAATTCGAAATGTATCAGAAAGATTGGGCTGTTAATGACAGGAAGAGCGTAATATCTTCAGATTTGTCCAAAATTAAACGATATTAGTCTGATGGTAAAAATTATTACCGACAGCAGGACTCAATTCAACGACACCATATTAAACATATGGTCAAGCACGTCATGTTGTACTTGGTGACATTTTGGTCCATTTCAAGAAATTGTTGGTATCATGAGAAAGGAAGACTATTTAAACATATTGTCCGAAGTTTTTTTTTTTAAATTGAATCAATACAAATATTATTTTTCTAATAACCAATAATAATAAAAGCCAGGATTCACTATCATACTCAGTTGTACGATGTGTCAAAAATGGTTTGTATCCTAAAAAAAATTATGATAGTGTAGATTACAAATATGTATATGTACATATGTATGTGTGTAACAGACTTTTTGACGAATCTGTAGAATTTGATAATCTTAAAAAAAAATTGATAAAATAGCTTATTCCATGCGATCAGAGTTGTAAAATCGTTTTTGTATGATAGTGTGGCACCTACAACTCCATTTTGAAACGATTTTTGTGTAGGACAGAATTCTGGCAGATTTTTAACCGACTTTAAATGAAGAAGAAGGCGGTTATCAATTTGTCTGAGTTTTGCATTTTTTTATGTTTGTGCCCACAGAACTCAGCCATTGCAGATTGGTTCCATTTTAAACACAGTTTATTATTTTAATTTAATTCAATTCAAATTTTAAAAAATTGCGTATCACTATAGTTCCCAACAACAAAAAGTAATAAAAAATTAATAATATTTAATTTAAAGGGTGTCCCATAGGTAACGTAAATTGACCTATATGGACCTATCTTTTGAACCGTTATAGACAAAACATTGAAAATTTTACAGAATGTCGATTACTATGATCGTTATAATAAAAAATAAAAATATTCAAAATTATAAATTAAAGGGTGCTCCAATAGATCATTAATTTGATGCATATGGCCATACTTTCGAACAGTTGTACACAGACTGTTGAAATTTACATATAACCTGTATTGCTAAGTCGGCTATAACAAATAGTATAAAGTTTGAATTTGGAAATAAAAGGGTATCCCAATAGTTAATGTAATTTTGTGTACGTGGCCAAACTTTTGAACCGTTATAGACAGGCAGCTGAAATTTACAAGGAACCTGTATTGCTAAGTCCGCTATAACAAGTATACAATTTCAATTTAGCAAATAAAGGGTGTCCCCATAATTGATGTAATTTGACCTATATGGCTCTATCTTTTGAACTGTTATAGACAAACACTTGAAAATTAGGCAGAATGTCCACTACTTTGCCTGGTATAATAGCAAATATAAATATTCAGAATTATTAAATAAAGGATGCCCCAGAAGCTCATGTAATTTGATGTATATGGCTAAACTTTTGAACCGTTATAGACAGATAGTTCAAATATACAAAGAATCTTTGTTGTCAAGTCCTCTATAACAACAGGTCTTTAATTTAAAATAGTGAATTGAAAGATGTTCCAATAGGTGATGTTATTTGATATATGTTGCCCTATCTTTGAAACCATTATAGACAGAGGCTTGAGATTTAAATAAATTGTGTTTTGTTATGCCAGTGTAAGTGTAAAAAATAAAGGGTGTTCTCATACCTGACGTATTTGCAGTAAAAGGCCTTATCTCTTGAACCGTTATAGACACAGAACAAATATTGCTATGTCCTCTATATGACTAATATTACTATGTCCACAATAAAAAGTACAAAAAAACATAGCTGACCTAATTTGACTTATATGGGCTGGTTAACAGTTATACATAGATAGAGACTTTATATTTACACAGATCGTGTATTATTATGTCCGCTATACGAATTATAAAATTGGAAATGAAAGGGTTTCCCTATAGTTAATGAAAATTGATATATTCAATTCAACGACACCATATTAAACAAATGGTCAAGCACGTCATGCCACCATGTTTTACATGTTGGTCCATTGCGAAAAAATGATGGCATCATGAGAAGGAAGGAAGGAAGACTATTTAAACATATTGCCTACCCATCTTCTCGATTTTCTAGACATGAGCTCATATCCTCTGTTGCAACAAGTTGGAGACCCGAAACACACCTGAAAAATCATTGAGGAATGTCTGACTTGGACAAATTTTTACTTGATGCTATGGCCTCCGCAAAGTTCCGATCTCAATCCAGTTGCGAATTTGCGCCGTCTTTTGAACCGTTATACACAGATCGTGTATTATTATGTCCACTATACGAATTAAAAAATTGGAAATGAAAGGGTGTCGCTTATGTTAATGAAATTTGATATATTCCTTATCTTTTGAGCCGATTTTGATAGACAACTGAAATTTACACATAGTGTGTATTACTATGGTCGCTATTACAGCTATGTATAAAAATTTAAAATGAGAAATTAAAAGGTGTGGTAAAAAATAGGTAATGTTATTTCATGTATATGTGTATATGACTTTATCTTTTAAACCATTATAGATATACACTTGAAAATTACACAGAAAGTGTATCGCTCTGTCTGCTGTAACAAAAAGTATAAATAAATAAAAATGAAATGATGTCCGTTGCTAAGCGCAAAACTTGAGAACGGCTTGACCGATTACGCTAATTTTTGTTAGGTTTTTATGGTAAGAAAAATTGAATACGCCAACTTTAACGCCCAATTTTTAAATTTATCTAATTTCGAAGAACGGCTGCACCGATTTGGCAAAATTTTTTTAGATCTTCACTATAAACAAATTAGGTTTTTACGGTAAAAAAATTGGCCACGCCCACTTTAACACCCAATTTTTAAAGAAGGACTGCACAGACTTGGCTAACTTTTTCTTTAGATCTTCATCATAACCCAACTTAGATTTTTACGGTAAGAAAAATTTACCACATAATAAGGACGCTGACGAAATGGCGGGCACAGCTAGTTAAAAATAATAATTTTAATAAATAAAAGGGTGTCCCCATAGGTGTTGTAATTACATGTAATTACAAAGTGCCTAATGTGTATTGCTATGTCTTCTAACAAAAAGTATAAAATTTTGAATTGGAATTTAAAGGGTGTACCTATAGTTGATCAAATTTGCTTATATGGTATTATCTTTTAAACCCTTATAGGTAAACACTTGAGTTTCTAACTACGTCCAATAACACGTAAAAATATTTAAAGGTTGTCACCGTAGGTGTTGTAATTGGATGTATAAATTGTTTTAGACAGACACTTGTAATTTATATAGAGTGTTTATTGATGTCAGCAATAAAAAGAAGAATAAAAAAAAAGTGAAAGGTTGTCCCCTCAGGTAATCTGTTTTGGCGTATATGACTTTATCTTTTAAACCATTATATATGTATAGACAACTTGAATTTACACAGTATGTGTACTATATGGTTACAACAACAAGCATAAAATTAAAAATTAATTGGTGTTCCCATAGATGATATTGTTTGATGAATATATGTGTTATACCGGTATTTTAAACCGTTGTAGATAGACACTTGAAATTTAAAGTCTGTGTTACTACGAGCACAATAAAACGAATAAAATTAAAAAATATAGACAAAGAGTTGAAATTTATACAGAGTCTGTAACACTATATCCGCAATAAAAAAAGTAAAATTGAAAATAACATAGCATCTGTATGCAATTAAATGGTGTTGGTGAAAATAGCTTAACTTAGTAGGGACATGCTGTATTTGATTTAAATACTAGTTCTTACATATTACTTCTTACATTTTTAGTTTAGAACAATCTGCTTTGGAGTCGGCTTTTTTGCAAGAATTATTTTGTAATTGAATCGTATGATTGTGTAGGAGAGTGAATCCTGGCCTTAACCAATACCAAACATACTAATAGAATCCAATCGTGTCTTAACGCTTTAAATAGCTATTTCTACCTAATCTAGCGTTTACATTTGATAGGACACTGTCATAACAATAACTGAAAACGTATTATTTGTCAAAAATGCTGACAAGTATAGGTGTCCAGACAATAATAAAGACTATTCAATTGAACTTTATGATTCTTACACTTTGAATTTTTTCTGTACACAAAAATTTCAGTTATTGTCGGGATACGTGAAATTATTGTTTACTTTTTGGATTTTTTTTTCGCAAACAATTATTTTAACTATTTTCTTATTCAAAAAAGTTCAGGAATAAATTATTTTTTGGCATAAAATGTTAATAGAATCTTTTTAGCAAATCCTTTGCTACATTATTGCCGAACAATGTTAAGCGCTATCACCTAGTCTGAATAAGATATTAGACGAAAACTGGTGATGCCTTACTGATTTTCACAATCTTTCGAACGCCATAAATAAAAATTGATCACCAAATTCGCCAAACCCTTTACCACCCTTTGGTAGTAGAATCGAACCTATACTGTAAAGTCCGTGTATTTATTTTACTGTTGCACTGTGATATCTGAACATTAATTTTCGTTTCAATTTCACATAATTCCGTATTGGACTGCGTAGTACCAAACGGAAAGATGACTGAAAATTTTCAAACCTGAATTACAGGCTGTTTTTACAAACACTTCTCATAGTAATCTGAAATTCAGGCAATCAAATTATTTGAGTTCGCCGCGTATGACGAATTTTAACCGACGTCATGATTACATGCATTTTTTAGGCACATAAGTGTTTTTTTTGGAGATGAATATTCGCGACCAAAAATTCGTCATTAATTCCAGTTGTGATAAGCCATTTTCAAATTGCTTTTTAATCGAATAATTATAATCCACTTCAGCCCCAGGTTTAATTTTTTCATACCTGTAATCCCAAGTTATTGCAGTCAATACTCAAACCATTATGCGGGTGATTAGTTTAGTAATTGACACATAGATGTCGCCTAAATCAGTAAATAAAAAACTTTCTGCTAGCGCAACCAGTGTTGTCAGATAAGGGGATTTATCCCCAAATCGAGGATTTTTATTTACTTATGGGGATAAAAAATTTGGTTTGGGAATTGGGGATTTCGTTGAGGATAGTTTCAATGTTTTAGGGACTTTTTGGGGATTACTTATTGTAATTTTATTATTAAATAATTCCATTTTAATATGATGTTTCTATATTCCAATCGAACAAATCGTCCAGAAAATTTGAATAGGAATAACTCAAAAAATTGAGTGCTTCTCATACAAAGTGGTTATTTAAAATTTAAACAGGTAAAAGAAGATAAAAAACATACCGAAAATAATTCAAGCAATATAACTTGATTTAATGCACTTACTTTTTTCGTTACGATTTTAGAGAAAGAACTGCAGGCTTAAATCTCTTTTTGCGGTGGTACTACTAAAAAAAATTGTATCGAGGGTTGTAGAGAACTTAAATAAAGAAAATAAATAAGGAGGCCGCCCGAGTTAGCAGCAGTAAATAACAACGTTTTAAAAGACATTTATAAATAACAATTAAGAAAAATGGCAATAAAAAAGTGGAGCAACTTAACCGTATTTTGGGGAAAAGTTTATAAATATCCAGATGCAGCTGAAATAACCTTGTTTCTAGACCTGCAAAGTTATTTTACATATCAACTAGAATTGCTTATACATATAAATATTTTAATAATAAATAAATTTCAGAACTAGTAACTCAAATCTTTGTTGAAATTTAATATACATTTTAAAAATAATAAAATTTGTTTTAAATCTTTTGATCCATCCGAGAAATGGTGAGGTAAAAACTCAATCAACTTAGGTTTTTTCTTAATAAAAAGACCACAGTACCTGGTAAGCTTTCTGCTTGTCTGCAAAAACACCCAGTCTTTGCCGGGAATCGAACCCGCAACCCCTAGACTGATAAACTAGCGCGCTACCAATTAGTCTAATATACAAAAAAGTGAACACTATATTTTTAAATAAAGTTAACTAGAGAACAAATAGAATATTCATTTGTTAATTTAAAAAAAACAGTAATTTTTTTTAGAGGGGAATTTTGGGGATAGTTTAAATATTTTTGGGGAATTTCGGGGATGAAAATTTTAAAATTGGGGATGTGGCGCGAAAAAAATCTGGGAACCCTGAGCGCAACGTCCATATACATACACTGTACATGTAAAAGTGGTTTTACACGACGTGTGTTTGTCATGACTTGTCAGTTTGATAACCCGTATGTAATTTCATGTGTTCGTCAAAATAGGCTTTTTACATACGGTTTATAATTTTTGCTTTAAAACGTACACGTGTAATTACATCTGACATAACCTATAATATATAATTTTTCCGCCACACAGTTTTGTATTGCCAACCACAGCTGATGCAAATATGCAAACGTTGTGCTTTTGCCACAAAAAACCTAAATATAATAATAAACCCTAAAATAGCAAAATATCAAGTTAGCATTACAGGATGTCATATGTATTGTACACATGGAAAATACACACGTTATGTTTGAAAGGGTTCATATAAGCAACAAAATCGAAAAAATTTTATGTGGACTTTAAACTACTAAACAATTTTGATGTATTGTGGTTCCAGTAGTACAAATATGGTCCAAATTTGAAATTCTATGGAGAGGTTTTTTTTTTAAAAATTTTTAAGTAAAATTTTAATTTTTTTTAGACATTTCTCCACATAATTAATGATAACTCAAAAAGAGTTTAACCGATATTATTAAAGTGAAAGAAAGAAAAATTGAAATTTACATAACCTTTAATCCGTTAATATATTGCGTTTCAATCGGATCAGTAGTTTCGGAGTTAAATTCAAAAATTGAAGCAAAAAATATGTATTTTGCTTGAAAAAATACCAAGTTTAGCTGATTAAAAAAATCATGAAAAAAATTGTTTAAATTCGTAAAAATCATACAAATCGATTGATTATTTTCAAAATTTCAAGTAAAAAATGTTCTGGCTTCTTTATCATTTTTTAATACTTGAATTCAATTAATTGAGAATAAATTTGAAAATAATCAATCGATTTTTATGTTCGACACCTCATTTTGTTCCTTTGTGGCTTTGCGATAAAGCAATAAATTTGAAAAATTTTTGCCGTTTTTGATTTTTCATGATTTTTTTTAAACAAAAAAACTTAGTATTATTACAGAAGATGTGTGTTGACAATTACTAAAAATTAAAGGGTGTTCCGACAGTGAGATATTTTTCACGTATAGTGACTTATTTTTTTTTAATCGTAATAGTTATACTCTTGATATATTCATAGAAAGGGAATTGCCATGGCCGCTATAACAAATAACAAAGTTAAAGGGTATTCCGACAGAGAGATGAATTTTACGTAAATAGCCTTGTTTTTTGAACCGAAATAGGTAGACTCTTTAAATGTTTACAGTTGATGTTGTACTTCGACCGCTGAAACAACTACTAATAACTAAAGGGATTTCCATCAGTGACATGTTTTTAACGTATATTACCTTATTTTCTTAACCGCAATAGGTAAGAACCTGATATTATTATAGAAAGTGTATTACCATGGCCGCTATAACAACAATTACTAAAATTAAAGGGTGTTCCAATTTTAAAATTAAAGGATGTCCCATAAGATATGAAAAAATTAACAACTTAAATTTTTAAAGTTGTAATAAACAGAGTGCGGAACACTGCGTGTTCCGTGCTCTGTCAAGTGCGTCTAAATCGCACTTGACTAAATTATTTTCAATTATGATCACTTTGTTTGACCCAAATCTCTTACTACCTAGCCATTACTTCAAATTTGGAAACAGATATTTTTTAATATTATAAATAAATTGCTTATTTTATATAAGTATTTATTTACATAGTAAATACATATGTAAATAAACGAGATATTCTTACGGGAAATACAAGCGTAATACAACTCCACAAAATTTCATAAAAATGCATTCAGCAGTTTTTATGTGATGCGAACGCGGACAGACAGACAAAAAAAAATGGTGTTTTATTATACTTATATCTGTATGGGTATGTAAATAACTCCATTATAATATCGGTTTGTATTTAAATAAATAAGTCTATCGGGTATGTTCTGTAATCCGAAACCGAGTGTAATTGAATCCGAATGAAATTTTAAATTGTCATAACTTTTGAATCTTACAACATTTTAATATTATTTTTTATACTTTTAATTAAAGACCATTCACATAACTTCCTTGATTGCTAATGTTTTAAAATAATAGGCGTAACTAAGTTATATTTTTCTTTCAAAATTTATTCGATTTCTATTTCACTCGGTTTCGGATTATAGAACATACCCGTATTACAAACATTTCTTTTGTCAAGTTCCCTTGCTGATAGCTCAAGTACAAGGATTTGTTAGAAAGTAAATTTCAATAAAAATGGTATAGAAAAAGTTTTGTTTTAATGTATTTTATTTTATTCGGATCAACACTCAGGGAATGAACCTACTTATGCAAAGCATTGTGCAAGAAATAGGAAAATATATTATGGGAAGGAGGACAGAGTGTTTGTGGACATTCGATTTGAGTTTTCTTACATTGAAAGTGACAGGAAAGACTTATGCAGGCGTGGCGCGATTCACCGGCCAATCGACCTCAAATGGATGATATTTTAACACAAAGCCTGTTAAACTCATAAACGTGCAAGTGTCGGGAACAAGTTCCCTAATTTATTAGAGCACATACCATTGTGTTAACGATAAAACACTAAAATACAACCCACATTGCGTCAATGCTCGCTCCAGTGAGTCAATAGAGTTGGATACCCTATTGTCACCAATGAGCTTCTTGGCCCTCTCCTGTACGCGGTCGAGCAAATTCAAAATAAGACTTTTCTTTATCCTTTTAAAATAATGAACTTAAGCTATTGAAAGCGAATTTAATAAAGAGAAACATTTTATTTTGCTAATAACATCTTTTTGGAACTAATATGGAAATCATTATCCGCAACGATTTCTAAATCGTTTCTAAAAGGAGATTTTAAAAAGAGACTGTAAAACGAATCAGTGTAACTTTTGCGATTTTAAAACGAATTAATTTTTCTTGGTGTTCTTTAATTCGAAATCATTTTATTGAGCTTATTTTTTCGAGTTTGGAGGAAACCTTGTCGAAAGTAAAGTGGGTAGAATTTTAACTGTTTACAAGTAATTTTATGTTTGCAACTTTTAATATATATTAATTTCGATTTAGAAAACATTCGATTTACGCAAACATTCGTTTTTGAAAATAACTCGATTTTAGAAGCCCCTATTACGAAATGTTATTTAAATATTATTATCCAAATCTGCAATTAAAGCTGGTCAATAGGCAAAAAGATTGACTGACCATAAAAATATTGGGAAGTCGTGCAGAGCCTCTTGTTTCTTATTAGCCAAATGTGTCAAATTGTACATAACACTTCAGTCACAACTGAGGTAGGAAGCTGAAAAATTCTGCCATCAGACAAATAATAAACCCTTTGAACTTCTAGTCTATTTTAAAGTGAAACAACTGCTTATAATTAAATTTTTAAACCACAAACATAAACATTTATTTATAATAATTACAGATATAAACATAAAAGCAAAAAAACTATTTAATTATCTAAAGCTAATGGCATTTTATAGAAACAAAAAGTTAATACTATTAGGTGCAAGGAATGCTTAATTAAAATCAAAATATTAAATGTAAAACAAAATCAAACATTATTGCGTAATAATAAAGAAAACCAATTTACCCTTAAATCGTCCCTGTTCTGCATTCCGAGTAAAATGAAAAGGTGTGGAATTTTAATAGAACTCAGAATTAAACGTTACACTTTTTATATTTTCGAACTTATTTTTACTTGAGGCGCAAATTGAAAAAATCATACTTTCATTAAAATTTATAATTTAAAAATTTAAAAAAGTAATAAATATTACAAATTAGGGTGTTTTTCGATTTTTTTCTTAGCTTCGTTTACCAAAACAGGGAAGGTTCATGTTTAAAAATACACATAAATAATATAAAATGCTTAAGTAAAAATTATGGAATATTTAAACAAAAATATTTTGTTGCTCTGGTAAAAAACAGATTTAGGACAATTATTATAAGTTGTCAATACCTAAAGTTAGGATTTTATCGGAGAGATAAGTAGTTTTTTGTTATTATAAGTAAGCTAAAAGCAACCTGTAACTATCACATACTTTAAAGTCAAGTTAAAACAACGAGCCTTACTTCGTTATTATACATAAAACTACTTATCTCTCCGATAAAATCCTAACTTTAGCTATTGGCAAATTGTAATAATGAGCCTTAAACTGTCTTCTTCTCAACTTAAGCTAACAAACTATAAAACTTTGCTTGTTATACACAAAAACCACAATATAAAATAATCTTTCGTTCAACTTATTTATTGCAGCAGCAAAAAAATTTAGATTTCTTTGTCATATTTCCCTCTGGTTTGCTATAGATATATGGGCCACGCATAAAAACATCCAAAAGTTGACGATGTGATCTAAATAAACAAAGAAAAATTCAACACTGTACAAGTCCTCAACTTACATGCAACTTACGTCATGGTTATTTCTAAATCACTAACAACTTCACCGTCACAATTCCAGGTTGAATATAATTTATCGGTTGTCGCCGTTTCCTTTTCGACATAACTTAAATTTATAGGTTGGCAAGATCCACTAACGCTATTGCATTCCTGTGGATAGGAATTTGATTTCGTTTTAAACATAAACTTACGAGTGCGATAAACTTCTACAAATGGTAAATTTCTCTGGAAATAAAAAAGAGTGAAATAATAATAAATAATAACAAAATTCATTAAATTTTATTATTAGTTAAATATATGAATGTATATTATAAGAGAAAGTGCCAATGCTCATGCCGCTCAAACTCGAAAACCTGTAGCGATACGATCAATAAAGTTATATAGTGTAGCCCTACATTCCTGATCCATGAAGAAGATTCTCATTCTCAAAAGGATGTACTTTTGAGGGCATAAGGTGCGGAAGTTTTGCTCTCTAAAAAATTCTATAACATTCCAGAAAATTCAGGAATATTCCATAGCATTCCACACCATTATAGAACATCCCAAAACTTTCTAGAATGCTAAGGAATAGTCTGAAGTTTTATTATTCGATTGTTTGAGCCAAACGGATTTTTGAAGGAGTAATAAGGGGGAAACGGATATATTAAAACGGCTTAACCGATTTTAATGAAATTTGAAGCATAGATAGATCCTAATATATGTATATAATAAAACTGTAACAGGACTGTATATGTACATGCTGCTGTCTGTTTATCTGTGTTCGCATTACATAAAAACTACTGGATGAATTTTAGCAAAATTTTTGGGGAGGTACCTTAGTACATCGGTTCAAATATGGAATATTTTTTTACCTATAAAAATAATTAATTTCCAAAAGAAAATATTGATAATAGTGAAAGTATGCAATTTATTTTTGTAGATAGGAAATTTTAAACACTATTACAGAACCCTACAATAATGGATGTTTATGTAAAACCAATGTTGCAATCTCCTAAGTATTTACCCAGCGTTGGATACCTCTATAAAATGTAAGTACATAAACCATAACCGCAGCACTATAAAAGTAAGTAAACGTCACGTTTACTTTCAAAGCAAATGGCAAATTCGAACAAAATATTGTCAGGACGCTGACTAGGGCAATGTCAATCAAAAATATCATTCTTTCATATTAATCCCATTGTCCAACTGATTTAAGCAAATCCCGTTCTTTGAGTGACAAGAGTTATTAGATTGGACACTAAGATTTAGTATTTGCTACTATAGCGGCCACAGCTATAAACCTTCTGTGAAAATTTCAAGCATATACCTATTATGGTTCAAAACTTAGGCCTATTACATGCAAATCACACCACTATCGGAACACCCCTTAATTTTTATTTTTTTTTATAGTTGTTTATATAGTGAACTAAGTTTTAATTACTGTCTGTAAATTTCAAGTGTATCCCACCTACAGTTCACGAAATAAACACATATTCGTGAATAACACCTCTCTATCGGAACACCCTATAAGTTTTAGTATTTGTTGCTATAACGGCAACTGCTATACATCATCTGTGAAAATTTCAAGAGTCTACCTATTACGGTTCCAGAGATAAAAGGCGCTGACAAACGGACAGATTTTGTAGCGAAAACAATAGGGTTTCGTTTTTACCCTTTGGGTACGGAACCCTAAGAATTAACAACTAAAATTTTTAAAGTTGTACTAAACATAGTACGGAACCCTACGTGTGTGAGTCTAACTCGCACTTGACTAATTTTTTTAATTCTGCTCACGTTCGGAGCTGCTTCATCTTCGATTCGGTAAACTGACAGAAATCAGTAAGCAATGTCGAGATATCTGAATTCGCTTCGAAAACACGACTGCGTTTCGTTATTGATCAAAAACACACTTGTTAAATTGAATTTAACTATCTTTCTAATAAGTATTCACAACTTAAACTTATGAAGAAGTATGAAACATTTTATGAACTTAAATTCAAGGCCTCATTAACATATTATATGAAAGAAAAAATATTTATACGGGTATATACTTAGAAACAATATAATTTGTTTTTATCGTCTTCTGATACTAAACACGAATGTTTATTACATACGCTGTAGAAGACATATACGACACACAAGAATTGTCTCGTTTGCGGAACCCATCGCGAGGATTGCTTTTTATAATCCAAATATTCTTGCGAAATATAGTGTATCCGCTCGGTTGAGGGGACTACAGCATTAGACACATAACGCACTTTTAATCTCTGATTGTCTAATATCATTCAATGGATTTAATCGACTATTTCTGACGCTACGACTGTTTTTTTGGTGACCTGAACGTTTGGCGTTATTTGTGTTGGTACGAACACAACGTAACTCAGTAAACCCATTATTTATCTATGAAAATTGAAGTATTTATCAAGTCCTTCTTTGGTTTTGGAGATGGATTATTTTCGTAATGTATTTTAACCAGCAGACGAAATGAACTTTTTTCCATTTTCGTTACATTTAACGAGGTTGGCTGTCAAAAACAAAACAAAAAACTAATAGTTGCAGTTTGCTCTTAATTCGACAGTAGTATAATAATAGATAGCAGTCAACGGCAGCAGTGTTCACTTGAAATTTACTGCGCTGAATATACAAAAAGTTACGAATACTGCCAAACTACCCTCATATTCGTCCTAAAAAGTTTACTTCAATTTTCTCAATTTGGTAATATAAATTGTCAATAAATTTAAATTGAAAAAGCCTAATTAGTCGAACGTAACATTAACGGGATGTAGCTCATAAAAATTTATCTTTGAGAATTTCTTTCTATTCAATTGTGTTTGAAAGTGACTTTAAAGCTGTAGTATTAAAATGTTTAATCTGTATTCAAAGGATATTTGAGGGATAAGTGCGGCAAATATCGCTTCATTATACGCTCATTTCTTATTTCTTCTTTTTTTTTCTTAAATCAACTACGGGCAACAAATCAGCTCTTGGCGTTTTTAAAATTTAATTTCGTTAAAATAAATAATATCATATAATATGTTTTTCAATTTACTGTTAACTTTACAATAAAAATATTACTGAGCCAAACAGACAGAAATCACCTGTTTTCTTGTGTTTTCTAAAAGTTAATATCATACAGATGCATACAAAATCACGTGTTTTTCAGAACAGGTCTAATTATCGGGCGATTGGTAAACATAGCCAAAAGAGAGCAAAAAAGCATCAAACAATAACAATTGTCACGTGTTACTTGGCGTTACACTTAGGCTAACTAGGCCTTTATAAATTTTGATAACTTTCACGTAACAAATGAACTTAAAAAACCAAACATTATATTGATATTGATATTATATTGATTTCACGTTATCGCATGCTGTTATCTAAATTTCCGATTGCATTTCTTCGATATTAAATAAAAATTCGTACGAGTTTTAAAACAATTGACCTAAACAAAAGAATTTGGTATTTGGAATTTCTTTGGGATATTAACTATTTTGGCTATGAATTTGAATATTTATTTGATTGTTAAAGAAAAAGCATTTCATACTCACCACATCACCATTTCGACCCATTGTGTTAATCACCAATCGTATATTGTTATAGAAATTGGTTTTATGTACTAAAACTACGTCCAAGTTTCCATCACCCAAATGGCAAAATTTAGAAATACCATTTGGACTTCGTGTGCAGGCACAACTTATATTGGCTCCAGTTATCATAAAAAATTCACCACGAATAATACGCCACTTTTCTAGATCACAGTTTGTTGATGTAAAATCACTCTGTTGCATTTGTTTCCGTTGTTTCTGTTCTTGTTTTACATTAATCGATGATGATGAACTACTGGGTGAAGAAGGTTTTATAGTTGGCTCTTGGTTATCGATTAAGTCTTCAATTTGTATTTGCTTTTCCATGGGCTTTGTGTAGTTTTTATCACAGATATTACGATCAAAATTTCGGGAATGTTCATCTTTATTTGCGAGATGATTTTTACTAGGTTCTTTTGAGTTATTCTCCCCCATTGTTTGTCTGATATATAGCGACGAATTGGATGAGGTTGGTCTGTCATTATCGTCACTAGAAGTTTTATACATATCACTTTTACATCTCTGACAGTCAACATGACAAATATCATTATAAGAAGGTGGCGAAATAGTATTTGTTGATTTAACAGCATCAATTTCATCTTCATTTAAAAGTAAATGTATTTCGGCTTCATAGCCGCGGTTTAATAAAAACCTTTTTACACCTGTGTACTCGTAACGTTTCGTACCCATCCATCTATATTTCTCACTTTTAGCTGCCACATCGCCTAAATAACCGTAACCCATTACACTGGTACAAAAACGTTCGATGCCATCATGATTGCTAATGCTGCAAATGTCCAGACCTCTGCGTTGTCCTAAAACTAAATGTATCGCTGCCGTTTGAGCATCTGATGTGCCGTGTAAACTATAAACTATGGTGTCCGTACTACCAGCCGGTATTATGCCCACTGGTAGGGAAGGTTTCGGAATATACTCTGGTCTACGTAAATCTAAACCTTCATTGCTTATAGCTCTAAAGATCAAGCCATTGATCATTTCAGCTACCGTACCATCACCACCAACACAACAAACTGCATCGTATGGTGTTAGATCATGAGTCATCAAAATATCACGTATTTGATTGGCCCTTTGGGTGATAATGCAGGAAGCATCTATGCCAGCCAATTGTATTATTTGCTTACAATTTCTTTCATAAATTTGTAGCGCCCGTTTACGTCCACCATACGGATTAATGAATATCAGTAAACGTTGCACACGCCTACTGGAGTCTTTACGCCATAGCTTCTGCAAGTGTTCATGCCATTTTGACACAATATACGGATCATTGTTGTGCAGGGTTAAACGTCGTATGTGCCAACGATTGCAGTCCGTGACTGATGCTACAATACGTTCGCCATAGTAGATTGATAAATATTGCTCTGTCGGTGTAGTCACTTGTTGACTTTGCAATTCTTCCCCAGATTCCAGCGGTGTGTGCGCATTACGTATACTAGCAGATTTGGTTATCCCTTTGGAGATTCGTATTACATCGTGTAAATGTAAAAAATTACTTAAACTGCTATAAGCAGCTATATGGGCAAGTCGTTCTTTTTCATGTTCGGCTTCTGGAGGGATTAAAATAAATTTTATTGCATGAGTGAGAAGTTTATATTTTTTTTATGAGGTGGGGGAAAAAATTTATTATGAAATAAATGAAATTCGCGATGTACATAGATTGAACGAAGCAAATTGTTTGCTATAAGAACCGGCAAGACTCTGCGTCTCAGTAAACCCAATAAAAAGAAGCGTCTTGACTTTGCGACGAAAGCTAATTAAATTTATTTGGATCTAGTAAAACAAATTTCGTATGTAGAACACCAAACCAGCGATATTCCCCTAGATATCAGTTACCATCTTTGTATAGGAACATTATGGCGAGGGTAAGAAGCAATGTTTAACATCAAATCAATGATGATAATGATTCGCAACACGAAAAAACTACTGGATGAATTTTAATAAAATTTTGTGAGGAGGTACCATAGTATCGCGGTTTAAATACTTTTTTCCCGTAAAAATATCTTATTTCAAACAGAAAATAGGGATAAAATAGTAAAAACAAGCAATTTTACCAATGATCTGCGTAGGTGGGTACGTCTCCGCTTACCAGGCAGAATTATTCGGGGCTGCTGCGTGCGTTGGATCACCTGCTGGAATATCGGGTGCATGGAAGAAAGGTTCTCATTGCACTTCGCAACCAGTCGGTTATAAAGTGCATAAGGCAGGTGAACGTTTACTCCAAACTAGTGCTGGAATGTGTTTTAAAACTTAACAGATATGCCTAGGTTAATAAAGTAACATTGATGTGGGTTAGGGGGACATAGCTACAGCTGCGAAAGAAGCAGCAGACCAACTAGCAAAATATGGCTTGTCGTGAACAGAAACCAGAGCAGCGCTGGGTAATGGCATAGTGCAAGCAAAGGTCTTACAAAGGTCAACTTATTAAACCTGAAAAGGTGGAGGGAGGCCACTACGTGTAGACAGGCTCGAATGATGCTCAAAGAGCCTATGCATGGGCAGAAAGGCCAATAAGGTGCTCAGATATAACAGAAGTACCCTAAACTGGATAACTGCGTTGGTGACAGGTCATGAAACTTCAAGTATCTTCTATTCAAGATGGGAATCGAAGAGGATGATCTTGCGGACTGTTCTTGGAAGAGGCTGAGATGGCAACGCGTTTATATATGAATGTCCAGCACTGACTAGCATAAGACTTGGGATCACTGGTAGAAGCTTGTTAAATATGGATGCCAGGGGGTCCTAAGACTTGAACAAATGCTAGTAATTATTAGAGACTCCCTGATGAGGAAGAAGGTCGACTGTCTGAAATCACTAAAGTCAAGAAATAAGGCTGGTGGCAGCATGTGACTCAATGAAAATAAGGTTACAATTTGGTTGACTATTATCATTGAAGGCGGAGGGGGTCGAAAAGGGATCCATTAAGGAAGCGGTCTGCTTCGATACTCCCCTACAATAAATAATAAAAAAACCAACGATTAAATTGTTTTACAGTATTTTCATTTACGGTCGTTTTTTATCACAAAAAATGAATTTAATGTGATCAATATTTAATGCTACTGCAAATGTTTGTCATTGTAACTACTTCCAATAATGCAAATGAAATTTAAATGCCAATGAAAAAATCGCAAGTAGGACTGTAACAAAAACTACAACAAATTGTAGTTAATTTTTATGAACTTAATTAAAGGAATGAACAGCCCAAAGTAGAGATAAATTTGTTACCGATATTTAGAAACATATATATCATCAAAAGCGTAGCATTTTTTCGGCTCCTACTGTATTTTAAAGATGGTTTTTTTTGGGGGGCAATGGTCCTTTCAACAAATTTTTTATAATACAAGTATATGGTTGTCCCATTTACCAAATCGATTAACTACACTTTAAAAATTTTTTGTTTGTTGTAATTTCCATATACATTTTACTATTTCCAAACGTGGACATTAGTTCAAAAAAAATTTCTGATGAGTAAATACTAGGTCTTGGAAATGACATTTCATTTCATTTATATAAGAAAACTCAACTAAATAGTAATATGGAGTTAATCGTTTTTTCAATTGAAGCATGTAACGTACACCCAATTCTGTTTTTACTCGGTCTTTTTTTACACGGTTTTGATTTAACGGTTCGAAAATAAAACAAAAAAACCTTGGCAACACTTGTTTATTTTCGATTCTCTTGCGAGACCAAAACTAACTTGTGTATGCTTTTCATCACACCTTACGTCTGCATTCAGTGATGGCAAAAAACCATCCAATTGTAGAAGGAAAGTAAGGAAAAATAAAAACGTGGTTTGTTTGTTGGTGTTTTGTTGAAGCTTTAATATTCTGTAATATTATTCTATTAACATGCATAATTCTCATCGTGTTTTGTAGAATTTTATTACTTATAGAGTATTTTTGGCTTCTCTAAAATTAGGAAAAAGGTTTCCTGATGATCTGGCCTGAGCAACCAGTGAAATACGTATAGGGACTAGCTCTTTTCCCCCAACAAATAAATTGCATTTTTATTATAAAACGATATGGGTAATTAGCATAATATTAATTAAAAAAAATATATTTCTTACACGATTTTATTCCATTTAGCACGATTCAAAATATTTTGAGCTTAGATTTTATTTGTAAAATTAAGTTTTGAGAAATATTTTCATATCAAAAATTTAGAGGAATTCCCTTTTTGTGCACACAAGCATTTCTACTTGTTAGAACAATTGAAATGTGTTAATATTTTGTGAACTATCAATGCATCTCTTAAAGAAGACATCGAAAACTACAAATAAAAAACTACCACGTAAAGCCATTTCTTTAGAGAACAAAATTGAAATTTTAGATCGCCTTCGAAATGGAGAAGGGACAACATTTCTTGGCAAAATGTTCAGTTTAAACGAAGTCACAGTAAGAACTATAAAAAAAATAAAATTCAATCAGGAAATCGTTGATTTCTGGAACGAAACTATCTGTTAAGTCTTCATCATACACTAAAGATTCTAATAAACGGTGCAAATACACATTATATGTACATGCATATACATACATATGTGTAAAAATAAACATGGTTTCTTGTTCTTAATAATTTTTGCAAAAAAAAAAAACCGAATTCAAAACAGATAGAAGGGCAGCAATTGTAAACTAAAAATGTAAGAAGTAATCTTTAAGAATTAGATATAAACCAAAAAATAGATGCGCCAAAATTAGCGGAAAAAAGTAAAGACTATATGAATGTCAAGCATTACTGTTCAAAATTTAAGCTATTTTCAACAGCATCCGTCTTTTATGGGGACACCATTCAAGCCTCTGTCTATAACGGTTTCAAAGATAGGGTCACATAGATCAAATAACATCACCTATTGGGACACCCTTTCATTTACAATTTTAAATTAAAGACTAGTTGTTATAGAGGACTTGGCCACAAAGATTCTTTGTAAATTTCAACTATCTGTATATAACGGTTAAAAAGTTTAACCATATATATCAAATTACATGAACTATTGGGACACCCTTTACATTATAATTCCAAATATTTATACTTGATATCATACCAGAGAAAGTAGTAGTTATTCTGCCTAAGTGTTTGTGTTTAACGGTTCAAAAGATAGGGTCATAGGGTTCAAAAGATAGGGTCATATAGATCAAATTACATAATTTATGGGGACACCCTCTAGTTTCTAAATTCAAATTGTATACTTGCTATAGTGGACTTTGCAATACAGGTTCCTTATAAATTTCAGCTGTCTGTCTATAACAGTTCAAAAGTTTGGCCACATACATAGAATTACATTAACTATTGGGACACCCTTTTATTTCCAAATTCAAATTTTATACTTTTTGTTATAGCGGACTTAGCAATACAGGTTCTTTGTAAATTTCAGCGGTCTCTGTAAAACTGTTCAAAAGTATGGCCATATACATCAAATTAAATGAACTATTGGAGCACCCTTTAAAATTTTGAATATTTATACATTTTATTATAACGGTTAGAGTAATCGACATTCTGTCAAATTTTCAAGGTTTTGCCTATAACGGTTCAAAAGATAGGCTCAAATAGGTCAAATTACGTCACCTATGGGGACACCCTTTAAATTTTAAATTTATTTTTTTATCAATTTCTGCTGTTGTGAGCTATACTGACACGCAATTTTTTAAAATTTTAATTTGGTTCCCTTTACGGTTCTTAATACACGTAAAAAACATGTATGTTGTATGGGGACACTCTTTAATTTTTAATATAATGAACTGATTTTAAAATCGGACCAACCTGAAAGCATAACCTTTCAAATAAAGAAAAATTTTAAAATCGGTTCAGAAATGGCTGAGTTCTGCGGTTACATACATAAAAAAGCAACATTCAGACGAATAGATAACCTCCTTCTTTTTTGAAGTCGGTTAAAAAAATTCCTGTTCTTCACTAATTTTAATAAGTTTTAGAGATAAGGAATCAATCACTTATTTTTGTATATGATCAATGTCTTTTTTTACACGCATTTTTTTGGAACCAATCTACCGTGTAAAAACAGAATTAGGTGTATTTATAAATATATGTTTTTGTATAATCCATTTCATAAGAAATACCTTTTTCTCTCATCCAATATAAATTGAAATGTGACTAATTTGTTATACAGACCTTTTTTAATGGCTGCTGGCATCGTTTCGCTTGAAACAGCTGATACTGGTGGCTTCTTTTCATTATTTCCATCGTTTTTAGTTCGATTGGGTTTCGCATTTAAACGCTCCCACACAATATGATCGCAGTTAAAAAGTACTTTATAACGTTTTTTCTTTATTTGAAAATTATTCAAAAGTATGTCATCGTTATTGCTGTGAGTGTAAAACATATTTGAACTCATCATCACTTCATGGACTAAGTCTTCTTCTTGCTAACGATCATTTATTTAAACTTTTTAGTGTTTTTGTTTTTAATACTATTTGAACTCGATCACACATTGCCATCAAAATCACATTATGGAGAAGACACCGTTTAATGTGCTAAAAAAAATAATATGAAAATGTTTTTTTTATGTTTTAAATATATTTTAAAGAGTATAAAATTTGTACTTTTTAGTTTTTGACTGCAGTTATTTTTTGTAATAAACAGCAACAACGAAACGCTAAACTTTTGAACCAGTCAGCCAGTGTATTCATTAACTCAGCACTTTATGAATTGAGATTTTTTAACAGAACTCATGGCATTTAATAAAGTTAAAAAGAAATAAAATGATTGTAAACTTGTTTCTACAACAAACCAGCAGCCAGTCAAGTACGAAGTTCTAAAATATACACAAATTATTTTGATTTTTTATCGGAATGGAAGTTTTTTAGCTGCTCAAATATATTGGTGCTGGTATCAAGTTTTTACTTTACCATACATATAGTAACCGTACGTAGTACGTATAGTACCATAAGGTAAAGTATAGTAATCGTGAAAAAAATCGAGGTCGGGATTTAGACAGATTTATACGTTTGAGATCTCCTGAATCCATTTTAGCTATTTTGGCAATGATGTCTGTGGGTGGGAGGGTGTGTATGCCACTATTTTCTGTAGTTTTGGGCATAATCGGGAGGGGCAAGGGGTAGTTTCCATACCTCCAAATTTTGTGAACGCTCTAAAGGTCATACCGTATGACATATTAAAATGAAATTCAGTATTTGCCTTTGGTATATGAAGATAATGAGATGCATAAATTTTGGTCATAATCAGGAGGGATCAAGGGGTAGTTTACTTACTTCCAAATTTTGTAAACGCTATACAGGTCATACCGTATGACATATCAGAATGAAATTCAGTATGTACCTTTGGTATATGCAGATGAAGAGCTGTATTAATTTTGGGCATAATCGGAAAGAGGCAAGGGGTAGTTTACTTAACACCTCAAACCGAAAATAATAAATTTTTCGATTCGAATATACGTTGAACTTATATTCTTCATGTAATAAATCCATAAAAAATATCTGTTTCCATTAGGTATGGTAAAGTTGAGTGTAGGCCACTCCAGGTTTTTTTTTTTTTTTTGTTGATTATTAAACAAAATTTCTTATTGTAAATAAACAAACATTTTTGTAGTTTCGCAGAAAAAATAAAACTGGAGTGGCCTACACTCAACTTTACCATACCCAACGGAAACAGATATTTTTATGGATATATTACATAAAGAATAAAAGTTCAAAGTATATTCGAATCGAAAAAAAATATTTTCGATTTGGGGTGTTAGGTAAACTACCCCTTGTCCCTTCCCGATTATGGCCAAAGTTTATACAGCTCTTCATCTCCATAAACCAAAGCTACATACTAAATTTCGTTTTAATATGTCATACGGTATGACCTGTAGAGCGTTCACAAAATTTGGGGGTAAGGAAACTACCCCTTGCCATCTCCCGATTATGCCCAAAAACTATACAGCTCTTCATCTCCACATACCAAAGGCACATACCAAGTTTCATTTTGATATGTCAAACAGTATGACCTGTACAAACTCCACAAAAATAGTGGCATACACACCCACCCAACCCACAGACATCATCGCGAAAATAGTCAAAATGGATTCAGGAGACCTCTAAACGTATAAATCCATCAAAATCTCGACCTCGATTTTTTTCATGATTACTATATTTTACCATAAGGTATGGTATGGTATGTATGGTAAAGTAAAAACAAGGGCAAAAATGTTTTAAAATTTTATTTTATTTCCCAATATTTTTTTTGCGGAGAAGAACGAAATCAATTTTTTTTAAATTTTATATAATTTATATAATTATATAGATATTTATATAATTATATAGATCTGATTTATTACTCAAAAATTAATTAATGTAAACATTGCACTTTGCTAAATGAAAACGAATTACAATATGTATCGTGATATTAGATATACATAGCAAAAAAAGTTAATGTATAATAATCGCACTACTTAAAACTACATGAACACAATCATCGAGATCTAATTAAATGATCATGTTTTTACTGGCTTAATACAAACAAAATACAGGCGTTAAAACAATTTTCATTTGTTTTTTAAATACCATATTACGATTAATTTATCAATAATTAATCATCAGATAAGAGGCTTTTGTTTTATTTTTTATACTTGACTCGATTCAAATTTAAAACGAGTACTCGCATTTAATTAAACTTAATGCATCATAGATTTAATTATTTATTAAAAAAATTTTAAAACGTGTTAATTACTGGAAATATGAGAAGATTTAATAAACGTTAAAAAGAAAGAGAAAGTATTTTCTTACGAACCTTTCATTTTAATCAATATGTTTTAATTAAGACGTTTAATTTAAGGCTTTTCGTAAGTAAATTTGAGCCAAGGATATTATGTAAAAATCCTGACGGAATTTTGTGAGCTGACTTAAAATCAAGTTGACTTTTAGCTAATTTATTTATAACTATGTATCTTCTGAGTTAATTTAAAAATGATGCATAGATGAGTTTTCACTATTTACTTGTGTCTAATATTGCTAATAACAAAAAAGGGGAAGTACAAATCCTTAAAAATAAGTACGAACATATGACTTTGTTTCTGTTTTTTAAATAGTTTTCTTAGTAGCGTTTAGTGTTTTGTATAATTTTAAAAATAAAGCGAAATGTGTTTTTTAGGAAAATAATAAAGAGATATTAATCAAATCGATTAATCAAATAAATCAAATCGATTAATCATATAAAAGGATAAAAACGATAAATATATACGGAAAGATTTTAAGTCCAAACCTATTTTTGTTGTTTTTGAACAAAACTAGCCACAATCGTACACCAAAACGAAGTGGTAATATAAGCTTTTGCTACACAAAAAGTTTTGACAGAACAATTTTTGGAAAAAGAGAGAGACGAACTGAATTTGAGAAAGGCCTTACCGATTCAAAACTCATAATAAGAAAATAAAAAACCAAATCGTTAAGTTTTTAGTTATTTTATTACATATGGATTTGCATGCAATAAAAATATTTTAATCAATTACATCATTTCACACTCGTTGTATGCAGAAATCTCTAACGAAAGTTTTCTCAGTTGACATGATTAGTTATGGGGTACTGCCTCAGCTTTAAATTAAAAAAAATTACATCCTGGTATATAAAAAAATTGGAACATCCACAAAGGTCTAAACGTGCCATTAGTTAAACAGTAATAACGAAACATGCTACAACGTATCTAAAGAAGCGTGAAACGCATCCGTGGCTACGTTCGACTAAGAAGGGGGAATATTGCTTCTCTTGACCGAACATCAGAGAAGGGATCAATAAATGATAACAACATCATACAGTTTTTGTTTTATTTTAATTTTTTTTTAGTCCTAAGATTTGAGAAGTTATTGTTAGTTCAAAAATTTAAAGATACAATAAATAATATGAAAAAAGTTGCCCTGATTATTGAGTGCAATATAGATGGAACCATAAATATACACTTGGTTTAAAATATATGAAATTAAATTAGATTTTCTAAATCCTATTTTCATATTTATAACTACAAACAAATTGTGCTCAACTAACACTGTATAATTTTCTCTCATATCATAGTGAACTAGAGATGGTAAATGAAATTTTCAATTTGTACCAACCAGCTTTTTCAATTGTACTTTTTGTACTGAAAATTAACTAAACAAAGAAGTTAGGCTGGACTAGCTCATGAAGAAACAACGAAGAATAAACAAATTTTGGTTGTGTAAATTTTTTCTTTTATCGAATGGCAAGTTATTCGACAATCACACTCATTTGTGTGCATAGATACGGAACAGGGTTGGAAAATTGATACAATTGTACCATTTTTTGTACAATTTGAAACTGAAAAGTACAATGGTACACCAATGCCGCATTTGGTACAACTTATACATGTTCCCATGTTTGATGTTGCAAAATATTTTGAATGCCAACAGTTATGCTTATTTCAAAAATTTTAAAAATTTTATTTTTAAGTCATTTTATCATGTCTCAATTGAAGAAAGAATAGTTGAAATACTTAATTTTTAATTAATACCTGGAAGTACCTGGATCTGCACAATAGTCGCTGTCTAGTGTATAGTTGCGATAGTCAAGTAAATGAAAGTATTTTATAAACTAGAGGTGTTACGATTATTTGAAATGGTTTTTTCGAAAAAATATAAGTTATTTACTACAACTAATTGAAGCAAATTTTTTGCAGCTTTTACCTTTTTCTGCGAATCATTACCAATATGTCATTGCTTTAATTACGAGTTTAAAAAGAATATAATCAAAGCCAGATCTCCGGCATTATTACAATTAGGCTCGTTCAGCCTTCTGATTTTATTAAAGAGTCGATAATTACCCTATATACTGCTTATTGGCTGAGAGCATAATAGATCCGGTGGCCATGCCCAAATGAGTGGATCTTCATGGATCTATGACAATCCTGGACTATATGGATTTTAAAGTAATAACCACCAAGTAACAAGATTACATTATAATTGCAACACCTTTTTTTTGCAATGTTATTACTTTTTGTAGCACAGAAAACCCTGAAATGTTTATTTTTATATTTAATTTCACCGCATAAATTCCACCTATTACAAAAATGCAGTTAATGAAAAATTAATATTTAAAAATTTTGAGAAAAAAAACTTATGTTGAATTAGAGATGATACATATTTGTATTAAATGATTTTTGTAACTCTATTTATTCTTTACTAATGAAAAAATGTCGTGGTAATCAAAAACAATTCCAAATTTGATAAGAAAGATTGTAAAAAATTATGTTTATTTAAGATATTAAATATTTATTTAAAATACAAATTGTATTTAGTACAATTTGAGTCCAAAAAGTAAAATGGCGGTTAGTACAATTTCAAAATTGTAATTACCATCCCTGATACGGAAACAGTACCGGTAGCTACTTATTGATAGAATTATGGCGTTTTCTTTTCTGACAAAAATGTTCCATATATTTTACACTTATTAAATTTTCGTGTTCTTTTCTACAAAAAATATCAGATTGTGAATAAACATTATGTTCTTTTCTAAATATGTCGCACCAAAACCAGGTAAATATGCTACATTTTTTACACTCAAATTTTATTAAGCGTGAGATATTGCCCTTTTTGTAAATATTTTTTTTTTTATTGAAAGCAAGAATTTTTGAATATAAATTTTTATGTGAAGAAATATTTTATTTTATACGTCACATAGGCATGAATGTTAAATGTAAAATCAGTTTCCTTTTGTGTTCTTTTGAAATCATAAAAAAGGTCACATTTTTCAAGGGCTGGGTGATCCGTAAAAAGTATTACCTATTAATAAAGCAGAATATTTTTTCAGAAAAGAAAACGCCATTAGTCTTAGCATGCAAGTGTTAAACTTAGGTGGTGCGTTCTGAAGTCTTCAGAGATTGTAATGGAACTAAAACAAAAATCTTTCATTTTCAAACATTTTTCTGGATATCGCTCCTCTGGTAGCCCCTCTAAACAGTCGATACAAGGGTTGAATAATTTAAAATATCTTTTGCGTCTGATCACAATAAATTTAATTGTAACTGGTTAAGGTTTTGCACGCTTACCTTCATATATTTGCATATATTTTTGATAGATTCGTCATTTTCATTTCTTTCACTATATTAATTATGTACATATTTCGTACGTTTTAAGGTGAATTTTCCTATTTTCTCTACAGGCAACTAAAATACCATTTTAATTTTCAGGTTTGAAAAGTACCAAACAAAGTACAATTGTACCAGCTTTACCAACCCTGTAGTGAACCCTAATTCAAGTTCAAGAGCACAGTTTTTAAAGATGTGAGTTGTATTTTACTGACCTTTAAAAGTGAGTTGAGAAAATATGAGATATTTTAAACCAACCAAAACATTAATTAAGTAATTTGGATGATTCAAAAACAAACTACAACATAAGTAAATAATTACCATTAAACTGAATCGTTTTTTATCTGTAAAATCCGAATAGAAAAATAAATATATTTTATGTAAGTATGTATGTGTGTACGTATGCATGTATGTATATACTTAGAGTTGTAAGGTTATTGAATATCTACGTACTCAGAATTTCCCCATTTTACAGGAAATTCTCGTTTCTTTCTGTTTTAAATACTATAAAAATAAATAATCAAATAAAAACCCATTAAAAACAAATATTATAGAAAATTACAACAAAGATACACACCGTTTTTATTGTTAATTGTTTTCCAGATAAATATAAATATTTATTAAAAGCGTTTATTTATTAATAATAAATCAATTATGTAAAAATCTTATTATATTAATTTTTCTATAAAGTACATTAAAATCATCTTTGTATTAGTCGTAATTGCGTTCTAGCATCTATGTATGTATAAAACATAATTTTGCGAATTTTTTTTAATTGATAAAGTAAAAAAATATTCTGTTCTTTTTACATTTATACATAAGTATAATAAAATAGTAACTCATTTCGTTTGTCTGTCTGCTTTTCTTTTACGCTGGCGTTACGTAAAAACTACTGGATGGATTTTAACAAAATTTTGTGAGGAGGTACCTAAGTATCCTGATCCCAATATATGATACTTTTTAAATATCTTATTTCTAAGAGAAAGTGGAGAAAAAAAGTGAAAGTACGCTTTCCGGTATAAAAGTACTGCTTAGTGTGCCGTAATTTTTGAAATTTGTATATTTTAAAACACAGATGGTTTTAACTGCTTAGTACGTCACGGCACCTTTAATTTTTGATATTTAAACACAGATGGCGCTAACATAATATGAATTACTGCCAAATAGCCAATTGAATAAAATTTGTATTTGTTTTAAGTCGCGTACGTGTTGTATAATTTGGTTATTTTGTGAAATACATACATATATACTTAGGTAATTATGTGATTACATTATTTTGGTTATTTAGCGTTAATTTTTTAAATTTGGTAAGAATACTACGACTTGAGTGTAGTTATAAAATTCTGTTATTGTTAGTTGCTTCTTAGTTTAGTTGCATTTTTCTTTTATAGGAGCTACTCTATAAAAGTAAGAGTCTTACAATTGGTGTGGAATACTTTCAATGTAAAATAGAACAAAATATTATCAGGACGCCCACGACGGGCACTGCTAGTTTTTATATAAAAACGTCTAGCATACTTCAAGAATTGTAGGCACAAAACTACGCCATCCGAATAAATTCGCTCTCTCAAGGGCGAATATCGTAAAAAACCCATGTATTTTAAATTGTGCGTACTACGTCATCTAACGGGAAATCATTCGGATTGTTTTATCTTGTGTTATTTTTGACATACTTAACATTATCAGATGGGATTTTATCCAAAAGTGGTATCTAAACTATTTTTTGTTTGTTTTATTTAATAATATTTCAAGAACATTATATTAACAAATAATATTTAATAGTCTCAGCGTCACTAGGAGAAACAGAGATACAATATTCCAAAATTATTAATAGAAAATTCAATATTAATAATTAAAAAATATAAATCTAAAAAATAATAAATATTATGTAACATGTTTTTTCTAACTGTTGAACCGGGAAAGATTACAGCCTTCAGTCATTTATTTTAAATAATTTGCAGAGATTTTAGAACATTTCTTTTAAATCCATATATAAATGTTACGTAATTTAGATGACTTTGAATAAGGGATTGAAATATTAGAAATTTTGTATTTTGATCAAGTTTATATTTAGGCTTAAATAAAATACCAAGTTCTGGGAGATTTTGGAAAGAACATATCTAATAAAAGGTGGTGTAAATTTTTAAGTACCTTTTAATTGGTAAAGTTGCATACTTTCACAAATTTTTCTGCTTCTATTTTCTCTTGGAAAAAAAAAATATTTTAGCAAAAAGGTATCCTGTATTTGAACCAAAGTACTAAGGTACCTTCTCACAAAATCTTACTAACATTCATTTAGTAGTTTTTACGTGATGCAAACACAAACAGACAAAAACTCTTAAAATTGCTGTTTTGTACTCCATTTCCATAACTATCTTACTATCAAAATTTAAAAACGAAAAAAAATAAAATAAATCAAATAACGAAAAAACAATCATTTTGAAGAAATTTCTTCAATATAAGGAATTTAACAAATATATTTATTTTTTACAAAAATCTTCTGTAGAATTGAGTAAAAATTTTGTTGGCTGTATAATATAATGTATTCTTCAATTCTACACCCTATTTTACAGTATTTAGGTAAATTTTTGGTTCAGTGTATGTTGATACAATGGGCCGATTTTGTATAACATTACATATTTTTTATTATTTATATTTTTTCAGTTTAACCATATAATATTTATATTTCATCATAATAAAATAAAATTTTATTATAATAAAGTCATATTATATTATAACATGGTCATATCAGAAGTATAAAAAATATGTTTATACTTCAGCATAATTAAGGATATATTTTTTATTATAAAATTAGACAATAACATGATTCTAACATCATAGTATGTTAATAAAAATATGGTTGGACTACAACCATATAATTTAATCATTGAATGTTGCTCTTAGATTATGATTCCTTCAACTAAGTTTTTTCTTTGCGTGTAGATGAACTATGTGGTTTAGTGCCGTTATGGGCACAAAAAAAGAGTTCCACTTCCGCTTAAAATATGGACAAGGACGCTAAGAAGTCGTTTGACTAAAAACAAACACCATGGGCGTAAAGCGAAAAAAATAACAATATAAAAAAATCTAGAGTGGCATACACTCAAATTTACCATACCCAATGGAAACAGAGGTTTTTATGGATATATTACATAAAGAATATAAGTTCAAAGTATATTCGAATCGAAAAAATTATTATTTTCGGTTTGGGGTGTTAAGTAAACTACCCCTTGCCCCTCCCCGATTATTCCCAAAGACTATACAGCTCTTCATCTCCATATACCAATCATCTCCATATACCATTTTCATATGTCAAACGTATGATCTGTACAAACTCCACAAAAATACACACCAGAGAATGACAAAAGTATAATTTTAAGTACTTATTAAGTATTTGAGGCCAAACATGTATAAGTTTGTATAGCTACAGCTCAAACAACATACCATACACACATACTCATACCAATTTCAACTTAAATAACTACAAGTATTTACCCTGCAGATAATATTGGGCTACGTGGTCCATTGTAACTGAAATGGACTAGCTACAACATGGTCCTAATGCAGTCATGGACCATGTTATTTTCCAACAAGAGTTGGTTATTAAACGACAAGTGTTCGCGTTTTAACGATTGCATAAAGTGTTGCCAAGAGCTGTAAAGTTCGTTCAGTGTGTTCCATCGTGTAGTGACATAGAGTAGTTTTGAAACTACTCCCATGTAATGCAAAGCTGGGTTATATGGTCCGGCCCTAGGACATCGTAATGTTAAATGGATCATGTTTTCTCTATACACCTGGGTTACCTTTCGACTAGTCCTAGTCCCTTATGGAATATTATTTACATGCTTGTATGGACTAGTCACGTTATCTTCAGGGTACATACTTGTACTTATTCCAATTCTATACTTACAAGTATGGGTATAGCCAATACTTTATCCAACTTTTACTTATACTTAGTTGTATTGCGAAAAATAATGAACAACTAGACGAACACTTATTCTCTGTCTATACTTGTAGTTATTTAAGTTGAAATTGGTATGAGTATGTGTGTATCGTATGTTGTTTGAGCTGTAACGATGCACATTTATACATGTTTGTCCTCAAATACTTAAAAAGTACTAAAAATTATACTTTTGTCATTCTCTGATACACACCCACCCACAGACATCATCGCGAAAATAGCCAAAATGGATTCAGGAGACCTCAAAACATATAAATCCGTCGAAATCCCGACCTCGTATACTACGTATTGTAAAGTAACAAACAAAAAATCCATAAAGATCCAAATTTTTGGAACTTCAAGCTTTCGCACACAAGGGCAGATCTTATATATAACGACCGGTCAACACAAATACATGGAGTTTCGTTAGTAAAGATGTGTGTAAAATGACTAAGGAAATGCACAAAAACATCTTACAGAATAGCTTGACTAACGATTATGATTTACTACTAGAGTCAATATATTAGCTAGATAACGACGCTTATCATAAATCTTAGGTTGCTTATTTATAAGAGCAAGGCTTACTTCGAGGAGCACCCCGTAAAAAACATTTGCGAAATCCTTGAACGGACATTCGCAGCCTAAACACCTGCAAATGAAAAAACACTTTGAGATAATATTCAGATCATATTCTTAGCTCCATAACAGTTTTGCGATTTCCGACAAAAAGAGAAACCTTAATTATATGTTCACGCAAATTAAGAATAATAATAACTTTGAGCTAAATATTTTTTTAAATCGAAGATTTTTTTTTTAATTTTGATATAAACTAAAAATTTAAATAATCAACTTAAACCATATAAATAAAAGTTGCTTTTGTTGACACTTTTATAAAACTTATGTTTTCTACCTGTGCCCGCCACAGCGTCTTTACAATAATTTGTTCGATTTTGCCTTTAAAGTAATTCAAACAAAATTTTAGAACTCGTTCTTATAGTGCTTCAGTTATAGTTTATATATTTTCTTATATATAGGTACCTATCCCTGGATACAATACTAAGATTTATTTAAAGTTTAAAATATCTCGCTTTCAAGGTGCTGTCAAGTTTGCAGTTCATTTAAATCAGTAAAATTGCGTACTTTCACTACTTTTTCTCTATTTTCTCTTCGAAATGAGATATTTTCACGGAAGTATACTCTATTTGAACCAAGATGCTGAGATAACTTCTCACAAAATGTTATTAAAATTCATCCAGTAGTTTTAACGTGATGCGAACACAGAAGGAAAAACGGACAGACAGACAGACAAAAATTTTACAAATTGCTGTTTTGTTTTCCATTTCGATTACTAACTGCACCAGCAACAAAATTTTCAAAAAACAAAAATATATTTCAAGTACAGAAATGGTCCTTATAAGGATCACAAGTGCACCCTCCACACTTTTATTGATTTTTATAACAAAACATGTAGGTATGCTAATTTCATCGTTTGGTCGTACCATGTGTGCAAATAATTGTTGAAACTAACAGTTACTTTTGCTTCACTCTGTATGTTAAACGTTAAAACGTATCAAATAAATATGTATGTAGGTATGTATATTTTCGAGTCTCTAGATACAAAAGAATCTTATTTTCGGTGTATAGAATTATCAGGTTATATTTTATTGTTGTTGTTAAATGTACTCGTACTGACGTCAAAATGTACTCGTTTCAAAAAAATTAAATGTATGTTTTATACTATTATACTCGAACATAGTTAAGTAAACGGGTTTTTATTTATTTGCTAAATATAGAGCAAAATAGCTTAACCTTAACAGTAACAATTGTTACCAATTCACTTTAGTGATAAATAATTACATGTGTATTCTCCTGTATGTTTTGCAATAAAAATCGATAAACAAAAACTGGTGGGGAAATATAAAAGATAATTTTTTTCTGCATTTTGCAGAGTACAAAAGTGAACAAAATGTTTACTTTCGTTTTATTTTTTGCCGCGAGTAAAACAAAACAGACACAATGAGAACGATCCTTAACACGCACTCAGGCAGAAAAATAAACAATGAGTACAAATCAAAAACGTTTTGAGAAAAAACCTTACGCAAACGTTTGCTAAATTATGGTTTAGAATTTATAAGTACATATCAAGGCGAATTCATACCAGGTGTAGGCAGTAGAGCAACAACTACAACAAAACAACAACTTTGACATTAGATTAGCAGATATGAAACAATGTATTTTTGACAAGACATTAGCAAAAAACGAGAGCAAAAAACAATCAGCTGGGCTATCAACACCACCTGGTATGAATTCGCCTTGGTACATATGTAACTTTTATTTTTGAGAGATATTGAAGATTGTATGATTTTTGTTTTTGTTCAGTTAGACTACAATAGTATAAAATGAAAAAAAAAATTAAAATCAATTAAATGAAATATATCATAAACTAAATCAGCATTCGGAAATCGAACGAACTAAATCAATCACTGAAAATATTCGTTTCTGATTTTGTTTTACTCGCAATTTAAATTGCGGATGAGTAAAAACTCCTTTTACTTTACTATACGTAGTATAGGTAAAAAATATACGTATGTATGTCGGTAGTTCAATGGATCTTTACGTTTTGAGGTTTCCTGAATCCATCTTCACTAGTTTCACGATGTTGTCTGTGGGTGGGTGTGTATGCCACTATTTTTGTGAACACTCTACAGGTCATACCGTTTGACATATCAAAATGGAATCCAGCGTGTGCCTTTGGTTTATGGAGATGAAGAGCTGTATAGTTTTTGGCAAAATCTGGAAGGGGGAGGGGTAGTTACTTGATATCCCAAGCCGGAAATGTATAATTATTTTTTCAAACTTTGAACTCTTATAGCCTTAAATGTATTTGTAGATATTGCTGTTCTGTGTGATTTGATGTAGCTGACTGAAGATGTTGTCACATTAAAGTTTAGGGTTAACCGGTTACCTTGACCGCCTTTGTTAAGCTTTTCTAATATTTTGATAAACAAAATGATAAAGTGTTTTTTACGTTTATTTGACGTTTCTAATGATACACTTTCACTTTTTAATAGAGATTGCCAAAATATGTACACGCGTATCAAATTTTACAAATAAACTAGCCACAAATATACACAAAAATACGACAAAAAACCAACAAATGGGGAAATACATACATATATGTTTTGGTGATTTCCCTTTTTAGTTTTACTTTGCTCAAACAGAATGAAAATAAATTGGAGATTTCTTGTGTTCAAAAAAAAAAACACGATCAGAAATTAGAATTCCAAACACTGATTCTAATTTCTGGACGTTCGAATTACTGACAGCTCTAATATGTGAGCTTCTACTGATAAGGTTCAAAAAATTTTGAAAGTCAAAAGTATTTTCTTTTAGTTCGCTCCAACAACTTTAGTTGATATTTGGCTACACCTTTTATTTTTGTCAGCGGGAAATTGTAAACACTATTTTAAAAACTCTATAATAATTTTAGAATTTTGTATACATTTTAAAATTTTATTTAAAGCCTATGTTCTTGAGTAATTACCCAGGAATGGTTACCTCTATATAAAGTAAATACACTTGTTAAATATATCAACATGTTTTATTGCTTGCACTAATGCATTTGCGATTCACTAACCTATGGGTAATAGATAAAAATACAAACAAAAATAAATGGCAACTCTGCTAAATAAAATGTCAAAATAGCGAAAAGAATAAAGAACTTCATTTTTTGTTCTTTTTTTTAAATTTATTTCTAAAAATTGTTTAAATTAATTTTTATAAGGTAAGTAAAATACGTATGTATGTGTTTTAATTATATATATTAACCCCCATATTCATTAAAAATAAAACAAGGTATATTTATCTTACTAGGTAGTGTCGTCCGACCAGCTGATTTAGTAGTTCGACATGTCAAAAGTTGTATTTGTTTAGAAATTTTATATTGCAGAAGTGAGAAAGCAATAAAACACATACATGCCTTCTCAATTTTCTTCTATATTTTTTGACAAAGTAACAACAAAATGCCATGTTGTTCTTGTATTGTTTATAGGGACGCCACTACCTAGTAAGATAAATATACCTTGAAATAAAATATATTTGAAATCTATTTTAGAACAAATTTTTCATACAAAAGTTGTTCTAAAATATAATTTAAATAATTTTTATTTTTTATAAATATGGGTTATAGTTGTAGTTAAATTAACAATACTCGACTTGCTAACAGCTTATTTATAATAACATCAAATGTTATTAAAAAGTATTACTGAATAGCAAAGTCTTCCGTTATTAAAAAGTCCCGAATCGTTCAAACTTAATAGTGAATCGCACTACTGAAGCACTATAAAATTATGTCTTTAACCTAGTTGGGCGTTACTATCGAACAAAATATTGTCACGATGCTAACGAAATGGCGGGCACTACAAGTATGAAATAAAATCATGTACGTATGTATATCAAATTTTTCAAAGCAAATTAGCACCAACTAACTTAAACTATTGCAAAATAAATTGACGATACGCCCTATAACAGAATAACAGGGACTTGTTAATTGAAGAAATTCAAGTTATTGTAAAAACTTTCCATAAGTTTTGATTGGTAAAAAGACCATTTAAAAATTTTAGTTTTCTAAATTGGTTGTTATCAAATTGTGTATGAAAAATAAAGCCACAATTAACCAAAATTACCTTACGGGACCTAAGGGACCCAAGTGAGTCGGCTTTTACCCTTTTTGCGTAGCCGGCGACCCGTGCAACCTAACCAAAATTAAAAATAACCTAAAGTTGCCTAGATGCAGCTTGTTATAAATACAAATGCAATTAAAAAGACTGCTATTAATTTCTAAAAAAAATTTTAAAACCATTGTTTACGTTTCTAATTGCTACAATTCGAAGACAAATAAGCTTTATTTATCGTTAATCATTATTTTTATTATCTGTCTGTAATCATGACGTAAAAACTATTTTGTGTGGAGGTATCGCAGTACCTCGGTTCAAGTATAGAATGCTTTTTCTCGTTAAAATATCTCATTTACCAAGAGAAAATAGAGATGAAAGTACGCAATTTTATCGATTTAGTAATATTGAAAACTTGGCAGCATCTTTTAATTTTGTAGGCCCCCAATTGGGTTTGAGTACTTGACGGCAACTAAAACTTTTATTATTAAAAAAATCTTAAAAATATTTTACAAACACAAAATAAATCTTTTTGTTGTTAACTCTTCCCCCGTCAGATTTTATTGTCCTCAATCAAAAGTATGGTATCTCTAGGATCAGTAGTGTTTGCAATAATTTTTGAATTGGTGATAGAGCGATGCCATCAGAATTTTGCTCAGTGCGACAGTAGCACTTATTTTTTAAGCATACGAAAAACATTATTATGATTATGGAAATTACTAGCAAGATGCTTATAGCATATCCCGCTTTGCCTCGATATTGAGCAATTCGATTGCTTCTGTATTGTTAGCGTTCATTTCTTCAATTAGTTCCAAAGTAAGAGTTTTTTCCACGTGTTGGTTATTGTTTATTGGCTATACCACATCTGGCAATGGATTAGAAAAATATATTTCTGAAAATGAGAAGGTTTTACCATTCACTTTTTCATAAGGTAAGTGTCATTGAGGTCGTAAGTTCCTTGGCTTATGAGAGTTTTACCAATAAATGTATTCAAAAGAATCGTACCAGGAAGTAATCCCTGTACAGTAGGTATGAGGAGATTGTTAACCATAGTACAATTAGAGTGTTTGTGGGTATTAGGTTAGTGAGACATTCTGTTTTACTAATGTTTTCAATATTTTCATCCTTACATATTGTTAGCTTACTAAAACTTTTGCATTTGCTCTTAAATCCAAAAAACTTTTCGTTACAAATTAACCCTAGCGGCAATTTTATTAATTTTTACAGGATTGATTCTTATTTTATTTCAAGTTTCAGTGTAAGTTGTAGGAATATCTATGATATAAATTAACGAATTATTACCAGAAGCTATTGTCGGCCAAAGTCAATCATACTCATTTCATATTCAGACAATATGAACGAATTTATGACCCCTGCTTTAGCCCGATCTATAGAGTATTTAAGATTTCAAATTACGGCTTTAATAATTTGTAACTTATATTTTAGTCATCTACAAAAAAATATCTCTCATTTCTTCATTTTTAAAAGATTTCAGAATATAATTTTGTGGTTTTTTCGTTTAATGTTTCTAACGAAATTCTATTAATTATAATCTGTCTGTTATTATTCTGTAAAACATTATTTATTTTTTTTCTCGACAGTTTGGAAATCAGCGTGATTTCGATTACCCGCGATCCATTTCCACGCGGAACCGATAAAGTGCAAGGATCTCTTGTTTTTGGGTTTCAAGTTCTCAATATAAATTTTTAATTGTTTTATTTCGTAACAAAGGTTGAAAAGCGCTCACATTAACTGTCCTTTTGTAGTTTTCTACATCGACTACGTGCACCAGTTTAACTGTACCGGACTGAACCTTGAACATTAATGTAGTCTAATATAAGTAGTATCACTTCGCATACTATGGCGGTTACCACCATTCTAAAAGGAAGAAAACAGGAAATAATGGCGATTTTAGCTTCTAATATTATTCTTGTGAACTACTCTTCCACTCTCTGTCACTATTGTAGTATCTCTGTTTTCCTTCATCACCTCTTTCTCTTATAATTTTTAGACGATTTGGTCCCCAATCGCTTATTAACCCTGAAATAAATTTCCTGTCCTACTTCGTAATCCTTGTGTCGAGTTTTCTTTCTATTATGAAATTCGATATCTTTATTTTGTTGTTCCTTTAGTCTTTTGATTATCTCTTGTCTGTCCCTTTCATATTTATCAGGTTCAGTGGACCTAAGTTTGCCAAGGGATATTTCTCACGGTTTTTTAAGTGTAGAGTGAACGGAATTATTGTACTAGTGAAGGAATTTATAAAGGTATTTTGAAAAATTCTGATGATGATTTTTTCAGATAGAATCGGTTCATAAACAATGTGCCTGTGATAGGTCGGAAAAGCAATTTGGAATTCATATTCAGAAGTATTGTATGGTTCTATGAAAATTTGGTTTTAAAAAGCGTTGATCGGTGTTTCTGTATATTGGATAGAGTTTTCAGGTGAACTTTGGTTGCTATGTTGAGTGGCCGCTGTCGAGTCCAAATATCTCTTGTGGTGGTCAAGGCTTATATTGCACCTACTAAGCTTGCCATTAGTATTGTCATTTGATAAAGCGTGTATCAGTGGTTGATGATCAGTGCATATTCTTATTCTTGTTGCCCCAAAGAGATAGTGTCTCAAACTCTTGAACGCCTAAACTATTGCTAACATTTCTTTTTCGTTCGTAGCATAATGTTCTTCGGTTCTACTTAGTGTTCTTGAAATGAACGTTATTAGCCTACCTTCTTGTTCCAACATTGCGCCAATTGGGTACTTTAAAGCGATCGTTGTCAACTAAAACTCTTTGTCAAAATTGGGGTATGGTAGCATTACATCGTCAGAAATCTATGTTTTCTTTATCTTATTAAATGCTTCTATTGCCTCATCATTAAGATTTAAAACTAGTTTATTAGATAGGTATTTGGACAGTTGTCCTCACACCCCTCTTAAAAGAACGGCTGGTGGAGATGTTCTTCTTTAGTTTTTCCGAAAACAATGATATCGTCAATAAAAATATAACATATTTTTCCTATATGCTCTCCTAGGACATCATCTAAACATCTTTGACAGATGGATGGCGTCTTCCTCAAACCAAATCGGAGATTAAAACTAATTTCACTTAATAAATTTTAATTTTTTTATTAAATCTGTAGGGTTCCGTAGGAAACGTAGTTTTGTTTTTGTACGTTATTGTTGTTTTGTCATAAAGAAGGAACTTTTCTTAACTGCTAGGTTGTAAGTTAAACAAATAATTAAATGCAAGTTAAACAATTAAACATATTATAACATTTGTATTATTTCATATTTATGCAAATTTATTTAAACTCAAAATAATTATTTATGAAGAACCTTATTTTTCAATACATATATTTTAACAATAACTTGTAATTATTCAACAAAAATTTCTCTCTTTGGAAAAGAATACATACTTAATAATAACTTACTAAAAATTTAGTGCTGATAAAATCATCGTTATTCACGTCAGTTGTTGATTTCTCCCGTTTGAAATTGTACTTCAATAACTGCAGGTTCCAGTCTTCCTGTTTGTATTTGGACTTCAATAACTGCAGGTTCCACAAAGAAGGCACTGGTAGATCTTCTGCAGACAGTTTTTTAATTTTATTTGATAGACTTCAAGTAAATTTCAATTTGACACTTTTTTATGCATCACTAATAAAACCCGGTTATCTCCTAAACTGTTGCTCCGACTGACTTCAAATTACTTGTGAATTGTTGGTATTAATCTCCTCTTTAAAACGCTATACCTTTTATTTAGATTAATATTTTATGTTTTCCGGAAAAGTCAGTTGCATTTGGTTTTCGGAGATGTAATGATTTTTAAATTATTTCGCGAAAACCCGGTTATCTACTAAACGGTTGTCCCGATTGACTTAAAATTACTTGTAGATTGTTGGTATTAATCTCCCTTTTGCAACGATATACCTTTTATTTAGATTAAGATTTTAGGTTTTCCGGAAAAGTCAGTTTCTTGAGGTTTTTGGAGAAGTTATAATGAACTATTGATTTTTAAATTATTTCACGAATACCTGGTTATCTCTTTAACGGTTGCTAGAATTGATTACAAATTACTTATTAACTGAGGATTTTAACAATTATAATTATTATCCTATTTTAGGATATTTTTTTTGTAAATTTTTGTCCTACTTAAGGATTTTTTCCGTTTTTCTACTAAGGGTATTTTTAAATTAATTTTTATCCTACTTGAGGATTTTTTTATTTTATTATCCTGCTTCAATTTTATTATTCTGAAAATCTTAAAAATAGTTTACCAACACAAAGGAAATACTTTTGTTGTTAACTTATATAAACCGGCTTAAATGTAGTTTACGGTCACATTCCAAAAATAAAAAAAAGTAAAGCAAAATAATTGCGGCAACCTTTAGTTTCGGAGTTTATTATTAATATTTGTCATCCACTCTGCTATGAAAAAAAATTTAAAACCGAATTTAAAATAGTTCTTAAATTGAGCAATGCAACTTTAAATTACTTTAATTTTTTTCTGCCTGCTTACCACAACTGTCCATTTTACTATTTACAATATCTAAGTACAAGCCAAATATTCATTTTCTCCATTTGACGACTACACTGCTAGTAACTAGTATTAGATAGACACCACGGTTGCCAGATTAGGGGATTTTCCCTTAGATTTAGGGGATTTTTTTTCATTTAGGGGAGAATTTGGGGGTTAACATTCGTTAGGGGAAAAAATTGGGGGTTCAAAAAAATATTTAGAGTGTTTTTTGGGTGATTTTTTATGTTTTACCAGATGCTTAATTGGTCTATTCCTATTTTTTTGCAATCAATAAATTAAAAATATGTAATAATCGGCTTTCTGATAGATTCTTGTAAACTATTTAAACAATTAGAAAGCTAATTTTTTTGTTATGCGTTTAGTATGTCATAAAAAAACAAAAAAATTCGTATAAAGGTAACGAACTGTAATTCTAGGAATACTATTACAACAACACAAGAAACATCCCAGTGGTAAAATTAAAGAGGCCTTCTCACTTCTTGCCTTCTATAAGGCATGCTTAGACCTTCTCTCGGATACGAGCCTCATTTTTGTGTGCCTTCCAAAGAAGGCCTTGGATCTTTCATCTAAAAGATCCACTACACATTCCTACTTCGCTTCTCTTAGTAGGGAAATAGGAATGTGTACTCATGTGTACTACGTCCTATTTTTAGATTTCTTATTTATAAAACACAAATGTTCATTGAATTGCCTTTATTTACTTCATGGCTGCTTGAAATTCAGATGCTTCGATAGACTGATTGGTAGTTCGAAGGTCTATCAGCCTGGAAGTTTGACAGTTCGAATCCAAAAAATTTTAATATTTCAATTAAAAATAAAAATAAATTAAAAGTGCTTAAAATTAGAAAAAAACAGAAGACCTTGTGCATCTAAAAGAAGGGATAAAGAGGCCTTCTAAAAGGCCCTCATACTCCTTTTTACCACTGGGTATATTTATATACACATAATATGTATATTTATAATACTTACTTTAATATAATGAAAACTGAAACTTTTGGGGGATTTTTGTTAAAATTAAGATTAATTTAGGGGATTTTTTATTTAATTAAATTGGATTTTATTTTTTGAAAATTACATAAAAAAATTATTTATATAATCAAGAAAAATTATTTTAAGGGATTTTTTGTAGAAAAAGCGTGATTTTAGGGGTTTTTTTATTTGCTTTTAGTGGAGAGAGAAAAAAAAATCTGGCAACCGTGATAGACACCCACAGAAATAAAATACAAAAACAGAAAACACAAGTAGTTTTGTGATTGTAGTATTGTTATTTACTTAGTATAAGTTTCAATCAAGTTTTCATTTTTGCTACGTATGTTTTATTTGTATTCTTTGCCCAGCTGTCGGTTAATGCAACGATTTTGGTAAGTGCAATATGAAATATGTAAAATATAAACTAAAATCTGCATCCATCAGTTGTTGTACGCTGGTATTCGTACCATACTAATGTTTTATAATAACAATTGAGTTCGTACAACAATGCCTGTACTTTTGTACACCAAATACGTATACTTTTACATTTGTTTGAATAATTTTTCACATAAAATAGGTAATTAATGTCGTTAAAACCACACTTAAAATAACCTTTTTTTGTAATTTTATTTTTCTTAATTTTCAACAACCAAGAACTTCTTTTGCTTTCATTAAAATATTCATTCTAAATTTAAGAATGTGTATTTATTCTTTAGATATTTATTCATATTTAAACAAACCGTGTTCTAACCGCCACAGAACATCCGCCGAACATTTCAATCTGAGAGCAAGAATTAAACTAAATTATTGAGTAACAGATTTGGTAAAATTGCTATAATTGTATTTTTGGTACATTTCTAACCTGAAAAGTATAATAGTACATTTATTACAATTCAAAACAAACATATGACAACAAAACGGGTTTCTAAGGCCTAACATAAGTTTTTTTTAGAATTTTCATAATTTTATTACAAAATTCTCTCGATGTTCAAAAATTAAGTTCAATACCCAATTTAAAGTTAAGTTTGCAATAAGTCTAAAATTATGAAAAGATCCTATACTTGTTCACTTTGTTTTACCTGTAATTTAATAGAAAAGAAAACAAAGGGTAAGAAAAATGGAAAAAGAGTCTGTTTAAAAATAAATTTGTCGTGGCTTTCGTGCTAGAGTTGTGAGGGATGTTTAGCCGTTATATCTTCGCTGTTCAGAATTTACGGAGCATCATTTTGTCTCTTTTTCCTCTCTACACTGCGTGCAAAATTGTAAAATACCACAGGTAAGCAATCAAAGTAATGAATAAAATCATAAAACTTGCTTTTCCGCAATCTTTTATTTTCTTCTTCTCGTTTAAAATTACAAATGATAAAATTAATTTTAAAATACAGGCAAGTACTTCTTTCTCTTTTCTCTAATACCAATCAAGAAAACTTGTATAATATAAAAACGGACTAAGTAATAATGATGAAATTATTACCAAAACAAAAACATTAAAATTGTTTGAAAAATTTACATAAAAATAAATTTTATAAAACAGTTGTAATAATATGTTTAACAACTTTAACACAAAATTATATATTTAGTACAATTTGAGCCAAGAAAGTACAATTAAGAAGCCGTTGGTACAATTTGAAATTTTAATTTCAAAAATTATATTATTAACCCATTTCACCATTTACGTCTCAATTTCGGAAAGCATAATTGAAATAATTAATTTTAGGTTATGTTTAATTGTCGAGATTTAGGGCGTAGATCTGATAGTTAATTCAATGAACAAAGCTATTAAAAGTGGAGATAAGCGCAAAAAGATCACATGGAATTTTTTTTTTTAAATCCACTTTCAAAAGAATGTTTGGCTTCTTTCGCTTTCAGCCTCTTGATTTTAATCATGAGTCGTTGATAGGTCTTATTCATGGATCTAATGCATTCCTCGACTAGATCGATTTTGTATAAATAATTACCAAATAATAATATTTAATTTTCGTACCAACATCTTTTAGCATTGTTATTACTTTTCTAACACAAAAACTTGTTTTAGCTGTATTTTAGAATTATGATAAGTTGCGAGGATTCTGTTAATCGATTATATTTCAAATATTCAACAATAGTGTATTAACTCGATCTTTTAATATTTTTACTTTTTGTGATAAATCGTAAACGCGCATACTATTTACCACAATAATCCTTTAATGTTTTGACTAATTTTTCGTAAAAGAAAAATCAATGCAAATTTTTCAAAAATACACATTTAATAAAAATTTGTAATTTTCGAGATAATACATTGTTTCTGAACGATAACGATATATGTATATTAAATTATTTTTATAACTATTCTCTACTAATAACAAAATTGGAAAATAATTAGAAATTCAATTCAAAATTAAAAATTTTGTGTTTTATTTAATTTAATTTTAAAATTTAATAAAATTATTTGTTAGTTTTTATTCAAATTAAAACAATTAACAATTTAAGTCCAAATAGTACAATTTTAGAAGTCATTTAGTACAGTATCAAATTTGACTTACCATCCCTGAACTAAATTATTGTGTAAAAACGTTTTCCGTTCCGTTCAAGGGCTGTTTCCGTTCCAGGGCTGCCCAAATAAATTTAAGGAATAATCGTCAGTTTTCTGGCAAAAACATAAATATTCAGCTTTTACCTTTAAATTTGTCGTAAAAAAAATAAATATTTTTTTTACGACAAACAAAGAAGAACATAATAATCAATATTTAAAAAAACTTAAAATTTATTTCTTTTATATATGACTTTTGATAAGCCATGTTGTTGGGGTTTACAACCAGTCTGCTATTCTTTGGACAAAAATCGTCAAAATTAACTATATATATTTAAATTAATATAATTTTTTCCAAATCTTTTTTTTTGATCAAAATAATAAAAGTATATTAATTTGTATTTCTGGCTAATTCTAATATGGTGATTTTTTTAAAAGAAAAAGGAAATATTATTTAGTAACAACTTTTGGCGCGGCGAGTATTTCCAAAAGTGTGGTTAGGGTCCCCTCTGCTATGGAATGTAGCAATAAATACGCTACTCAGGGATCTAGACTCCTTGAACTTCAAGACTGTCGCCTACGCAGACGATGTGGCGGTGGCAGTGTCAGGTATCCGTTTAGACATTATCATACGAAGATTGGAGACGGCACTTAGAATGATCTGCTCCTGGGGAGTACAGAGCGGGCTGAGTGTTAATCCAACCAAAACCGAACTTGTATTATTCTCTAGGAAATACAAGATTCCATCTTTCAGGTTACCGACTTTAAACGGGATACCTCTTACTCTGTCTGAGAGCGCGAAATATTTAGGCATAATCTTAGATAGTAAATTATCATGGAAAATGAACATCTAGGCGAGAGCCTCTAAGGCCATTACGGCAATATACGAAAGCCATTGGCAAAACTTGGGGTATGAATCCAAGGATTGTAAAATGGCTACTTGAAGCGGTAATCAAACCGATATTACTCTACGGAGTTATTGTCTGGACATTAGACATTAGAACTAACATATCTATCATAGAAGGTGTGTTACGAAATATGGCTATCCTCATTACAGGGGCAATTAGGTCAACACCGACTAAGGCACTCTTTGCCATACTCAATTGGCTACCAGTAGACCAACTGGTCAGGGGGCTTGCTATGAAAACAGCTGTTAGACTGAATGTCACAAATGCATGGAACCATAGGCCATGGGGTCATGCTAGTATCCTGGGGATCATGAACGTCATTCCCGGTCTTATTGACTACTGTACCCCAATACCCTTCTTCACAAGAAGCTTTGACTTGACGGAGGGTCCTGCACCTCCACCTGGAGTAGTCTGTGTGTACACGGATGGCTCTAAAAGGGATGATAGGGTTGGGGGTGGAGTTTATATGGAAAAGTTTGGAATTAAAATGTGTTTCAGACTTCCAAATGACTGTAACGTCTTACAAGCAGAAATATCTTCTATCAAAAGAGCGGCAAACTGGTTAAGGTACCACAGAATATTCAACAGGGATATCTGGTTTTGTACCGACAGTAAAGCTGCAATTCTGTCCTTAGCAGGTGTGTTTACTACATCAAACTTAGTCCTGGAATGCCGGACATCCTTAAATTTGATGGCGGAAAATTCAACAGTCACCCTTAAATGGGTGCGGGGACATGGGACTATTGTAGGCAACTGTGTTGCTGACGAACTGGCAAAGAAGGGAACTTTGCTCAATGATAGCGCCATTGACGTCTATTGTGGCATTCCCCTCTCTGCTTGCGGGCATCGAGCCTTATACGATCTGGCCCAGGTAAGATGGTCCAATGAGTCGACTTGTCAAACGGCGAGGATGACCTGGCCTATACTGGATCAGAAAAAAACGGCTTTGCTACTTCGGCTGCCAAAAATGCAGCTACGCGATTTAATATCAACGATCACTGGGCATTGCCTATTCGGAACTCATGCAAGAAGAATGGGTCTTCACTACAACGATTTCTGTAGAAGTTGTCAGGATGAGAAAGAGGAGGAAACTGTCGAACAATTCCTTTGCCACTGCCCTACGTTAGAATACCAGCGCCTTCAGTACCTTGGACAAAGCTGCTTTGCAAGCCTCTCCTGTGTCTCCATATTGGAACCGAGCAGGATTAACTCCTTTCTGAGGATCAGCGGATGGTTTTCTAACCAACTTCCACTTGAGGAGGCATAGACAATCTCGTTAACAACCTGGCTTAACCAACCTGCCCTCCGTTGGCTACCTCCCCACATTTCTGACTCTTCTCTTTCTACCTTTAAGCTGTTTGTCTGTCTGTGACTTTATCCTATGTCTTCTTTCAACGCTTTTTTCTCTTTTATCTCTCTCTCTCTCTCTTTTCTATCTCTCCCTTTTTCCTCTGCTCTTTTCAGGTCACACAAAGGGATCAATACTTGGACCCAAGTGAGCTGTATTGGAGCTGCCTGCTTAACCTAACCTAGTAACAACTAGCCGAATGTAATGAATTTCTTGTATTGCAACATCCTCTATTTATATACATGTATATTGTTTTGCTTTTGCCAATACAAAGTTATACTAGGCTTTTCCTCTAAAACTGTTATTGCCAGTCAGGCGGAAGTAAAGTTCCGTTTGTGACTCTTCTTTAAATAGTTACAGTCCTGTTGTTGTTCGTAGTTTATCTCCCGTCGTATAGCAACTTGTCCATACTCAAATCTGCGCCAGAAATAAACTCGACTAAATATACATTGTAAAAAGCCATATTATGTATCTGGCAGCACTATATTTCAATACTAAGTTTTGCAACTCTGTGTATGGGTTTGTGTTTTTTTTAATCACTAAATTTGGAAACAAAAATTACTGCGGGCATTTACTTGTTTTCTCTTTGATTTAGTTATTTTCTAAAATATAGTTACATTAATTCTTAATTATGGATGATGTAGATTACGATAACGATGAGTAAGTTTAACTTTAATATGTTATACTCCCACTTATTAGCTAAAAAGTAAAAAAATTTCATTAAAATGAACACGTTTTTTCGGAAGACACTAATAACTATTCTTTTTCTTAACAGTGTCGGAGGTGATGATTTCGATGATGTAGATGAAGAAGATAATATAGACGACATTAATCAGGAAGAAGAAGTGGATAACATTGAAATAATAGCACCTGGAAATGCCGGGGGCGGCGTAGCAAAATCAAAACGTATCACAACCAAGTACATGACTAAATATGAAAGAGCGCGTGTTTTGGGAACGCGAGCTTTACAAATTGCTATGTGTGCTCCTATCATGGTGGAACTTGAGGGAGAAACAGATCCTCTGCAAATAGCCATGAAAGAATTGAAACAAAAGAAAATTCCAATTATTATAAGACGATTTTTACCCGATCACTCGTATGAAGATTGGAGTATAGACGAATTAATTATTGTGGATCATTAAATATTCAGTGGTTAATAAGTTGCGTGGTGTTAAATTATAAGATTAGTTTGTATATTAATAAAAAATAAATTAATTTACTAAAAATTCTTACAGACTTTTCCATAGGGGTAATATATCTACGAATTTTGTGCCTTCAGTTTGAATGCACGTTATTAAATAAATTGTAGCTATACGAGTAAACCTTTCATAAATAAAAAATATTATGACTAATTTTGGTTGAAATTGACATTTCCTGATAACTCCTGTCCAGATTTTTAGATTTTAACTATCAAGATATATTTATTTTACTAAGATAAATATACCTTGTTAACAAAACTTATAATTTGGAAATGTAACATTTTTAAATTGTGATGTTATTAATAAAGGCCGAAAATATTCTTTTTCAAATATTTTAACAAATTCTTTAAAAACCGTAATCGTTTATTATTGCAGAAAATATACAAATAAAAATATTAAAAATGTTCTACTAAGTATTTTATATATATAAAAGAATTAGACTAGCTCCACGCATAACCATATTCTTTATCATAACACACACGTTCCAAAAGTGTTACCGCTTGATGTCCTGTGCGACACATATTTTCAACGACGGATGCTTGCAAGCCGCAATCTGATAGATTTTCTTTTCCAAAAACTTCTCCAGCCTCATTGTCATCCTCTACATTTTTTTGCTCTTCGTCTTCGTTTTTTAATTGAGTCTGACCAGCAGAATCCTCCAAAAGTATTTTCGTGGCCTTACTAAAGGCCAAAGTATTCGTTGTAGAGGCCAAAGTGGCACTAAATGTATCCTTTGATTCGCCTAGCAGTTGACATACATAAGGAAGAAAAGAAGGCATAATTATACCCTTTACTTCAATGCTAAAATAGTCCACACCATCCATGCGCACTTTACTGGAGCGGGTATTTAAATGCTGCATGGTAGCCTTGGGAAAGGCGACAGGTGCTAAGAGTGTGGGAGGGACGCCTGCTAAGCGGCCAACCGTACTTATGGTGCTTTTGGCATTCAACAAAAAACTAAAGAAGCCCTGACACTCCACTCCTTCAATTAAAACTAACGAATTATCACTAAAGTCCTCAGTCATTTCCTGAGCTTTGATTTTACGCTGATGGGCGGTTTGGATTTTACGTATTTCTTTAGCATCTACCTCTAAACTTTCAAGCCAATCATCATCTTCATCGTCATCATCTGCTTTTTCCCCACCATGGTTTTCAGTATCAACTGCTTCTAATGTAGAATTATCTCCATTGGGTAATGTATTGTTTTTGTTTTCTCCCTCTACAGACTTGTTGAGTCCTCCACCGCCATCGCTTTTTAGAGGCATAGTATATTCAATACCCTCTTGCCTTAAGGCTTGGCGCATGCCTCTCGTTGTAGGAGACATAAGAGCATGGATTTCTACTCTGCCAGCCGTTCCGGCTGCCCGAAATAAAACTGTAAATGTGTTAGCACACAAATAGAAGTATGCACATTGCCTAGCTCTTAAAAGTTGAAAAATTCCTCTGAAACTATAATCCCAATCTTCTGCCAAAGCTTTCCGCTCCCTTTCTCCTAGAGTAATACCAGTATTTTCTCGTGAGTTGCGGGGAAACAAGGTCATCCAAGGTATGTGCGGGTGTTGCCAGTAATAGGTTGCCTGATTGAATCTAGTAGCTGGAGAAATGTCTAAACCTCTGCCATCGGCTTGAGTATCTATGCAACGCACGCAACTTGTAAGACCACTGGCCATTTGACTAGTTTTCAGTTGGGTGGCTGGTAATTCAGTACGGCAAAAGAAACGTACACGAGTTTTTATACACCAATCCATTGGCAAATGTTTAGTTATATTTTGTTCCTCTACTATCTCATCATCTTCAGTGCCAGCTATTGCTGCAGATGATTGATGCAAAATTTTAGAGAAGGCCTTTGGATCAAATGGTTGTAATACTAGTTTGGCGGGTGGTGGACGTGTAGGGGTTTCTCTTACAAAAGTTTCGTGTTGCAGTAATGGTGGAGTGTTAATGAAGCCAATTAGGGAGTCTTCACTTTCCTCTTTTATGTCTGTTTTAGGCTTTTTGGAATCATCTGCAGTTCTAAAATGATTTTTTTTTTTTAATTTTCCAAATACATACTTGATATCTTAACTGAGGGACTTACTTGGCAAATGGATTTTTTCGCTTTTGTGCCATTTTAGCCTCCAATAAAGCAGCTTTATCTTTCTCCGTAACCACATCTCGTATATTATTGCTGTTAATATTGTTAGAATTAAAACGTGCTGCCAATTGTTTCTTTCGTAGTTTCAGTCTTTGCAAGCGCATGAGCTGGAAAAACAATCATCCTTGAATTAGTACACGTATCAACTAACAAAATAGATGGTATAAATTGGTTACAAACCTCATCAGGTCTTTTCCAATTTTGAGTTGTTTCTTTTGTTGCCATTTTAACTTGATAAATAAAACTTATATTGTATCTATTATTTTATTTCTTTCTTTTTTAATTTTACTACTATCATGCAAAAAAATCTTATTTGGAAGGCGCGTAAAATTTGTTTTTGTTTAGTTAGCCAAATTAGTTGCGGTTTGTTTTGGTTAATACGTCTGGCAGTGTTGATAGTTCAGCGTTTTTTTCTTCAAAGAATTCAAAAATGTATTATGAGGTAGAATTTGTTAACATTAATTCATGACGAGCCATTGATTTATTCAACCATTGAACAAATTCATGTGCGGAATTAATTTGTGCATGTTGTTATAGGTGGCGAAAAATTCATTTCTCTTTTCTTTGTTTTCCTTGCCTATCTGAACCTCTTGTAATTTAGCTATTAATATTTATCATTTTATGTCTAATGTAGATTGGGGTTAATAAGGTTTTAATAAAGAAGAACAGCTGTATTTCTCATATTTTTTTTAAAGAAAACTTCAGTCAATTTTGTTGTTTTAACCGTACTTTTTTATTGTTGTTGTATTAGCATCTATATCAGTAAGTTTTCCGACATCGTCGCACAAACAAATCTTCCGATAATGCTGTTTACACATTGGCTCTTCATTGGAACAAGTCTTGTTCCGTGAAGCAACACCAATTAAAAAAAATTATACAAGGTGATAGAGAATAAAAAAATAATAAGAAAATGTAAAATAAAAAAATTACCGGTCACCCTTATTTTCCGAGTTATGGGCCTCGGAACTTTTCATATGAAACTGTGATTTTGCACTACATTTTTGAACATATTAGGTCAATATGGGTATCATTTTAAAGCTTTTGGAAATATCGATCGAATGGTGCTAAAATTAAAAAAAACAAATTAAACCATTAAGAACTGAATTATTTTTTTTGATTTTTTATATTAATACACCATTAAATACATCAGTTTGTGAATTTGAAATATTATGTTTCTTTCTAAAAACCAAAACCGGATCTCTTTCAAAGGTTTTCCCGCATAGCCGGGGGCGCAAGGATTTTTCCTCTATGGTATAACCAACACCGGCTTCGCTTGCTAAAGTTTTCCTGCATAGCCGGCTTTCGGCCGGGCGCAAGAATTTTCTCCTCTGTGGTATAACAAACTCCGGCTTCGCTTAATAAAGTTTTCCTGCATAGCCGGCCTTCGGCCGGGAGCAAGGATTTTCTCCTCTATGGTATAACCAACACCGGCTTCACTTTCTAAAGGTTTTTTACGTACTATACACATGTTTTCATAAAAAAAGTCATTGGTTCCTAATAGGTAAATTTTTTTATAAAATTTGAGCACCGCGTGATAGATATTTCCAAAAGCTTTAAAATGATACCCATATTGACCTAATTTGTTCAAAAATGTAGTGTACAATCACAGTTTACAATTTACATTACAATTTACACCCTTTTACAAACTCTGAAAATTCAAAATATTGGTAAGTTGTTGTCTTTGTAGAACTAGTTTCAACCATAGATAACACATAGATAGTCAACTAAAACGTCAAAAACCTAAGTCTCTTGTCAAAAAACCTAAGTCTAAGAATGTATTGGTAGGCAAAATTGTATAAGTGTTGGTTTAAAAAAAAAATTCCCCACAGCACCTAAACTACACATAGTTGTATAAAATATTTTGTAAAAATAGAATATTTTTTTACATTCAATTTTTGATGTTAAAATTAAATAATTCTTTTGCTTTTTAATAAAAATATGAATTTTGTATTTTTCTAAAATATTTATGTGCAAAAAAACGTTAGATTAAATGCTAATTTTAAATATTTATTATATTGATTTGAAAAGTTTCATCCCCTAAAAAACCAAAAAATACAATACTGTGTAGAAATAAATTTCACCAAACAAATGTCAACAAAATTAAATTTATTTTGTATTAAAAAATTTAAAATACAATAAATTGTTAAATAATTTTTTGTGCAAAAATTCAAAATTGTTTAAATATTTGAAAAGTGCAATAAAATATCGCGTAATAGTGTCTAAATGTGAATAAAAATTTTACTCCCCTAAATGTGTTGAATTCACACCGTACCCATATGTGTGAAGACATTTGTAGCCACGTTTTTGACATTTGGAGAGTTGGCCATATATGTGTTATCTATGATTTTTACTTATGCACAAAGGGAAACCAAATGAATACCCAACTGCTCAAACCAAAATAATTGATTATTTAAAACTGTAATCTTAATATAAAATTGTTCAGAAAGGAGAAAAAAGCGTTAAATTGATTTATAATTGCTTATCTGTGTGACCAAGGTAAATTTATTTAACTAGAAAATACCATCCAAGGCGAATTCATACCAGGTGGAGTCGATAGCCCAGCTGATTGTTTTTTCTCTCGTTTTTTTGCTAATGTCTTGTCAAAAAATACATTGTTTCATATCTGCTAATCTAATGTCAAAGTAGCTGTTTTGTTGTAGTTGTTGTCCTACTGCTCACACCTGGTATGAATTCGCCTTGATACCATCTCTACAACGAAATGTCAGCTCTTGAAAATAGAAAAAAATGAAAAATATGTACATATGTACATTTTTGTTACTTGTATTATTGCTTCTTAATTTCTTACAATAATTTAATAGAATTTGTAAAACATAACTGACTATCTATACCAGATACTAGGGTCTCGATCAATTATCACTCAATTAATCGTAGAATTTTAAATTGATTTGAAATTGCAAATTTCGATTAAAATACAACTCTAAGAAATTGTATTGGTTAATCGAAAAATCATATGTATGTATATCGAATATAAATTTTTTTCTAAACTTTTTTCATTTAGTTTATGAACATCGTAATAGTTAAAAAATATGAAATTTTTAATATTTATAAACAAAACAAAAGTCATACTTTTTTATATGAAGTTTGACTTTTGTTAAGACAAGTTGAGGGCTAATGTAGACGGCGGCAGTATACACACAATCCCCGTTTACAATAGCCATCAATTTGCCTTAACAAAAGTCAAACTTCATATAAAAAAATCACTATTAATTATTTGGCCAAGAAAGAAAGAGAAATGACGATCGCTCGTGTTGCTTATCCACGCAGAAAAACCTTAGGACTTTTACATGATCGTTAAGAAATTATCATTATCCAATGCCATTTAATGGTTTACCTTCAATATACATTTTTCATTAATGAAAACATCTTTGGCAAATGCTTTCGCTTAAGTTAGTCTTACGACGGTCCAAGAATTTCACCTCTCGCGTCGTAATACCAATACCCCAAAACTGCTGCTATTAATTATTATATCTTCATCAAAAACCAATGAAAGTAGAATAGGGGTCACAACAACACTCGATGAAGAGCACTGAAGCAGGTTTAAATAGGAGGAATATGTGAAAAATACAAGTATTAAACACATATAAGAACTCCACCGGTAATACGCTTACATACATAAGGTACACTACAAACTACAATTATAGTTGTACTACCCGTATGAAGCACAAGTTCAACTACGAATGTTTAACCGCTGGAGCTGGAGTTACCGCGGCTGCTGGCACTAGACTTGCCCTCCAATAGGTCCTTGTTAAAGGATTAAAAAGTAATCATTCCAATTATAGGGCCTCTAATATGAGTCCCTTATTGTTATTATTCGACACTATCTCCCCGAGCTGGGAGTGGGTAATTTACGCGCCTGCTGCCTTCCTTAGATGTGGTAACCGTTTTCAGGCTCCCTCTCCGGAATCGAACCCGGAAAAAATCATTTAAAAAGAAAATAGTGTTGTTTGCTATCAATTGTTGTTTTGGTACAAATCAACAAAAAAGGATTAACCTTGCGTTTTTTTAAAATTCATATTTACATATATTTATTTGTTCGTATATATTTATTCCATCTATTTTTTAAATACATTCTTCCTTACCCCATTAACATGCCTTAACCTAGTGTCTATACCTGATAAAAATATGTCTTGATAAAAATCAAACTTCATATAAAAAAAACATTATTTTTAATACTGGGTTTTTTATATGAAGTTTGACTTTTATCAAGACAAATTTTTGTCAGGTATAGACACTAGGTAACAAAAGTCAAACTTGATATAAAAAACATTATTTTTAATACTGTTTTTTATATAAAGTTTGACTTTTGCTGATAGCAAATGAAGACGGGGGTTTAAGCAATAATGTTCTATTTAAACATTTTGTGTTGTTTTCAGAGGCTCAGTAAATATTAGCTACTTTTGCGAAAAGAAAACGAGAGTATTTGGAACTTTTTTGGTGAGTTGTAATACTTGTTAAGTTAAGATGGGGTTTGTCATGGATATCCTAAATTTGAATTAGTTAAACTTTATAACCGCCATCTTGTCCTAAGTAGTGTAACTTCAATATCAATATGTGGCATCCCTTAGGTAGACTACATATTTTTTCTATATTTGCAATAGAATGAGAAAACCACTGCACAAAGCAACTTGTTGTGCTGGCGAATAGATATCTGGAGGAAAATCAATACAACAACGCACAAAAAAAGAAAGAAAATGTTTTTGTGGAAAAAGGGTAAAAATTATAAAATAATTAAAATAAGTTTGAAAAGAAGCTTGAAAATTTTTAATTAATTATTTTATTTCTTTATGTTTGAGTTAATGTAAATTTGTTTTTTTTCCAGGAACTTCTTTTGTGACCAGCAATTTTCTTTGTTTGCTTATGGTTATAACAGCTGGGCAAAGTATTATGGCTTATACACCAATTTCCAAGGAAAGTATTTTTGCTGATGTACTTTTGACCGAACTGCTCAATCGAATGGACAAAGAAAATGATCCATTAAGTAACTATTTCGATGTGGATACCGATATGCCTAAAAGTTTAGATATGGTATCACGATCCTCCAGCCCAAATATACCAGAAGATTATGAATTTCGCAATATGTTCCCTGGTGCACCAAATCCCTCTATACGCGATCAAGAATTCTTGCAACACAGTTCGTTGTGGGGTCATCAGTATGTGTCAGGCGGTATGGGTGAAGCGCCCAATCATTTTCCCACTCTTATTAAAACTGACGCCAGTCTACCAGCGTACTGTAATCCACCTAATCCATGTCCCTTCGGCTATGAAGACGATGAGGGTTGCATTTCGAAATTCGAAAATACAGCACTTTTCAGTCGTGAATACCAAGCTGCTCAAGATTGTACCTGCGACAGTGAACATATGTTTGATTGTGCTGGCCAAGATAGCAGTTCGAGCAACAGTGAAATGGCTTCGACAATGGAAAAATTCCTAATGCATCAATTCCAAAACGATAATGGTATTGACAATAGCAATGCTCCTGTTAAGAAATTGTATGGTTTTGCTGCTGGCCCTGCTGCGGTTAATCCGTTTTTGGAAGGCGACAAACTACCGATTGCTGCCAAAAAGGGCAATCATGTTAAAGTCTAAATACTTACAAAATAAATGTTATCACTTTGCCCTGCTACAGTGGGAAATGTACAACATTAATTGTTTATATTTGTATGAAATGTTTGTGTAGTTGTTAAGAATTGCAAGCATATTTTATGTGTATTTAATAATGTACCTTCTTCCTTTCCACCTGCGCAATTAGCCACATATGTTTACCCTTTCCTCCTTCACTAAAGTACTATTGTCAAAACGTTTTAAATGAACCAAGGCATGCAAATCGAAGCGAATTAGCAGGGCAACATAACTACATATATGCATACACATGTTTGTGTATTGTAAAACTGTAATCTTAGCAAACATTTAATCTAACTTGAATTTTAACATAGCAAACATTATTATTGTAAAACTTCTATCTTAATAAAAATTATTGTTAAATATTTTTGGATCTTGGTTACAACAATTTATTTAAAATTTCAAAATCACGTAATTTTACTCGATTTACCTTGTCGAAAGAGTAATGAAATTTTTATTTATTCATTGTGTATCGTCTAGTAACAATTGATAAAATATTTGTTTCGAACTTAACTTCGAATGCAGTAAAAAGCACAATTTGCAGAAAACCATTTTAATGACGACTCAAATTTAAATAAAATACTATTTCACTTTAGTACAAAATGAGAAATATAAGTTTTTTAGCAGTTCAACTTAAATACCAATCCATTCCGTACCAGTTATATGAGTTGAAGCATACTTGATAGGCAATGACAATTTTTTCAATAATAATGTTAATATGAATCCATATACTACTACTCGACGATCAAAGTTTATACAATTTTTTTTCTGTTTACAATTTATTTTGGAACCAACTGATAAAATTATATCAGACTACGTTAGAGCATATGTCGAAAAATAAATCATTTTAATGAATACAATAAAACAATCCCAATTTTTATACTCTAAACTACTAAAAGCATATTAATTTTAAAACATAAAGATTAAATATTTTTAAAAGATATAGCATACTTTTAGGCGACAAAGAATGTAGTTCGTACGTGATTTTGCTTTAAGGCAGCAGTGGGCACACGCGCATGAAATTTTTATGTAAATCTTAACTTTTTTCGCGGAAACTGGAGGCAAGGAAAAATCGATTTTATCTTGGAAAGTAGACAGAGATAAAATGATCACTAGAATCTTTCATATAAAATCGACTAATAGGCTAAAATTAAATGCCAAAACAAAGATGTGTTATCTTGGTGCTACAGGGAAAAATTGTGATCAGTGTATTTTCCATAAAATCGATTTTTAGACCAAATTTCTATTCAAAACTTAAAATGTATGTCTCTTGGAAACTAAAGGAAAAGAAAATCTTAAATCTGACATTTTATATATAAGAAATAGCTCGCAAAATATGCAATTGTATTAGATAATGTACTACATACTAAATTTTACAGCGTTGTACCAGAATTGCGTTTTGCCGTAAATGTGTATGACGACCCTACTTTGGGACTATCATAGATTCATGTGAAAAAATCGGAAAGGTATTTTGTGATGTCGTTTGTCTCTTAAACGGCTTGGCGGAACCTAAGCAATTTGGATAATAAATGTTCATCATGTATAAGAAGCCATTCTCCTCGATACTATTTCTTGATGTATTCTCAATTTCAGAGTATTGTTTCGTTGGCTCTATATTAAATAAATACTAACATTTTATCGCCAATTTATTTTTTTGCACATTTCTTATAACAACCTTTAATTTTACGCGAATTTAATTCAAGGCGAATGTATTTTACCAGAAGAGACCACTACGACATCAAAATCAACAAGTAAGAGTGCTATATTCGGCTGTGCCGAATCTTCTATACAGTAAGGTGGAACGAAAAAATATTTTTTTCAATTTCAATGTGTAGTAGTGATAAAATGTTGCCATTTGCACGATTGGAGTAGGGTAAGAGCTGCCAGGGCCGCCTTGAGGTTAGTATGCGCCCGGGGCGAGATTTTGATTTAGCCTCCTACACAATTAATCGGTCTAAATAAATTTTATATTTCTCATATATTTTTTTTTATTTTTATATTTACAAAAGGGTTACATATTATGTAGTAAATTGAAAAAACTATAAGAGAGAATTTTTTTTTTAAATTATATTTCGATTCAGGGAGTCAAAGAATGTGAATAAAAAAAGTTTAAATGAAATCTGGAAGGGTAAACATTCACGTTTTATTCTTTCCCCCATTTTCTGCATAACGAAACTGATGTTGATTACAAAAATATCTGTTTAGGGTAATTTTTGGATAATAATTATCAGCCTTTATTGGCAAGGGCCCTTTAAAAATGAACTCATTCTTTTCGTTTTTACTTTCGAATTCTGGCCAAGAGGATGGATCCGAATTTATCAAGCCAAAAGTTTTAGGAGAAGAAATTAATATCGTTTTGTCAGCTTCATTCTCATTAATATCTTCGTCATTAGAATCTGAACCTGGTATTACTAGTATTTTAACTTCATTAAGTGTACTCACGTTCACTTATAACAGCCGAAGAACTAGAAGGAGCAAACTAGGAAGTAAGTTTTGAGACCTTCTTAAGAAGCACTTCAGTCGTTGCCTCCTCTTCTCTTACTAATTGAGTCTTAGTGCTCCAGAGAGTTTTTTTGACGTGATGGTAATTAGTAATTTCAAATATAATATTATTATTTTGTTATTTTACTGCTTTATTACTTTTTTGTGGGCAATGAAAGAACCAATACTAACTTTTCAATAGCTAGCCGTTTTTAATTTGCACACTCGCCGGCATCAATGTCACGGTTCATCGTACATTTGAAAAACGGTGTTTACACCTGGCAACCATTGAGCTACGAGTGCAGCATAGATAGATGCTCTTCTACGACTCATTGTTGTTTGTTTTAATAGTCATTGATTACATTCGAATTTTTCGTCAAATACTCAATATTAGTGCTCCTATCCATAAAGCCGACGGCGATATTTCTTTCTCTCTTACACAAATTTGCTTACACGGGGTGATCGCCCTGGTCGCCCTGCCCTAGGGGCGGCACTGAGAGCTGCTGCAAAACCAAATGCCGAAAATCCAAATATATTGAAATTTAACAAAATTCAATACATTTGGATCTTCAAAAACCGTATTATAGAAATAAAAGGACTATTCTAAGTACTTTAAATAAGTTTTAGTCAAAGAAAAATCATTACAATATCCTACCTACCAGCATATTTCTTACTGCAACAATGAAAAAAAATATTAAAAAAATATATATTTCATGTTTTTATAAAATGACCAATTTTTATGTTTTGCATTATTATTTGAATTAATTTTAAAGAAATTAAAATAATAAATTAAAAACCGCAAATGAAATAAAAAAATATAACTATATAAGATATAAAGACAAAAAAATGTGTTCAAAGCTTCTGTGGCACCTCAAGATGCGGTTCTATCACAATAAAAATTTGTAGAATAACTTCTCACATAAAAAGACGAATTAGTATTACTATTAGAACGGGTAACATAAAAAAGTATTTTTGGCCATATACCAACGTTCCAGCCTAATGTACAGCGTTATCCATATTGTTACTATTTACGACTAGCTGCATAATCGCTGCTACAGCCACAACGGTGGTCGTGTAGCCATGTAGCTTTGTGGGCTTTAAAATAATGTTTTACTTATACACGTGTGTATTTTATTTTTGACAGTTTGTAGTCGGTATCCTGATGTCTATTTATTTAATGCATCTAGGTTTTAAAACAGAGATCTCATCTATTTAAAAATCAAACGCATTAAAAAAAATATGTTACTGTATAAACATGTGTATATTTTTTGCAAAAATATTTTTTTGAGAAGTTTTTTTTGTTAAATTTTCGAATAAAATTTAAAACAAAAATTTTTAAAATTTTCTGTAAAAATGTCTTTTTAAAAAAGTTTTGTAAATTTTTTTCAAAATTTTTTAAATTTTAGTGATTTTTTGTTTAAATTTAGGACCTATCTGTAATCTATATTAAGTTAGAATGGTCAGACTAAGTCAAAAAAAATCTTTAAAAAATTTCCTCATATTGGTCACAGTGGTCACCCTGTGGGTTCATTGGCGTCCTTTCTAAAAAGGTCTTTAATACAAATCAAAGAAGAAAATGCATACCGACCTAAAAACAAACAAAAATCGCCCTTCGTAGGGGGGTTATTGATCCCCCGAGATCTCTATGCACTCCTTGCGATCTACCTGTCGCGGTCTAATATTTATTTGACAAAAAAAATCAAATGAGAATCATTAAAGCCGAAAAAATTAAAAAAAAAAACGTGAAAAAATATAGGTGGGCGTGGTTATTGGCCCGCAGCCTCCAAAGGAATGACTCGATGGTGCTGAATTGCAATCCCAAAAATTTTGAAACTATGCCTGACAATTCAATTTTTCAATTTTTTGTATCTCTTCTGATGCTTTGGCAAATGTCATTTCAACGGCAGCACGGACAGAAGGACAGACGGATTGACCAACAGACGGACAGAGGTACATCGCTCAATCAACTTCTCTATGTTTAAGGATCCAGAATATATATACTGTATGGGGTTGGAAATGAATATTGTAGAAATTACACACGGAATGACAAACTTATATATAACCTTTACCGTGGTGAAGGGTATAATGAATCAGTTAAGTGTGAGTTAGACTCACACATGTAGGGTTCCGTACTATGTTTAGTACAACTTTAAAAATTCAAGCTGTTAATTTTTTCATGTCTTATGAGGCAACCTTTAATTTTAAAATTAAAGTCATATTCACGAAAATTGCATAACTATTGGAACACCCTTTAAATTTTAGTAATTGTTGTCATAGCGGCCATGGTAACACACTTTCTATAAAAATATCAGGCACTGATGGATAACCCTTTAGTCATTAGTAAATGTTGTAGCGGCCGAAGAACAATATCTACTGTAAACATTTCAAGTCATCTCTCTACCGGAACACCCTTTAATTTTGTTATTTTTTATACCGGCCATGGCATTTCTCTTTCTATGAATATATCAAGATCTATCTTTTACGATTAAAAAAATAAGTCACTATACGTGAAAAACATGTCACTGTCGGAACAACCTTTACTTTTTAGTAATCGTCATAGCGGCTGTGGCAACACATCGCATCATCTGTGCAAATTATAAGAGTCTACCTATTACGGTTAAAAAAATAAGGCGTTATACATGCAAATCACTTCACTGTCGGAAACCCTTTAATTTTTACTGTTTTTATAGGGGCCATAGTAATATACAATTTGTGAAAATTTCAAGAGTCTATCTATTATGGTTAAAAAATTACGCCTTATACATGCAAATCACACCACTATCGGAACACCCTTTAGTTTTTAGCTTCAATTTTGTATACTTATTTATAAAGCTTCAATTTATATATAGAATTCATTATCAATCACTATATAATCTTACGATTCAATTACAAAAAAACTGACAGAATTCTGGCCTACTTAAAAAATCGTTTAAAAATTACTTTGTTATTATTAAAAAAATATTTTGCAACTCTGATCGCATGGAAAAAAATATTTTATGAATTTTTTTCAAACGATTATCAAATTGTACAGTTCTGTCAAGAAATTTGTCACGCACATACACTTTTAAAGGCCAGGATATACTGTCCTACACAATAGTACGATTGAATCACAAAAAAAAAATGACTGAATTCTGTCCTACTCAAAAAATAATTTCAAATGGCATTGCAGATGCCACACTTCATGCAAAAGAAGATTTTGCAACTTTGATAGCATTGGAAAACACTACTTTATTAATTTTTTCAAAGATTATCAAATCGTACATACCTGTCAAAAAGTCTGTCACACACATACATTTCTAATCCACACTATCATACTTTTTTGGCACAGATCATGCGACTGAGTATGATAGTGAGTCACGGCCTTAATCCGCACTATCATTAGCCATTTTTGACAGATCGAACGACTGAGTATGATTTTGTGAAATTTGGCGTTCTACATTAGCCATCAATTTGTCTTAACAAAAGTCAAACTTCATATAAACAAGTAAAAGTGCTATATTAGGCTGTGCCGAATCTTCTATACCCTTCACCACGGTGATTTTATTTATACAGACATGTACAGCATTATCCATATTGTTGACTCTTTACTTAAATAAAGTCGTATGAGAAAAAATCATTATTCATGAGTTAAAGAAATAGAAAACAAATTCCGTTTGCTACAATTGTCGCCGTGTTGTCAGCTACTTAATGATATTGAAGCCGACAGCTACATCGTAAACTCTGACATTGTTGTAGAAATACTTATTTTGCTTTTATAAAATAAAATAACTTTTTCAAAAAATTATAAAAATTTCCTCCAATACTTTTTGTTTGAATATGAATTTGTAATTTACAATTATATGACATTTTCTTCTGTTGAATAAAATAGAAATTAGTCTAAGTTGACGACAGCCTGACAGTTTGTAGTCGGTATCCTGATGATGTCTATGTGTTTAATGCACCTAGGTTTTAAAGCAGAGATATCATCTATTTAAAAATCAAACGCATTTAAAAAAATCAAACGCATTTAAAAAAATCAAACGCATTTAAAAAAATATGTTACTCTATATACACACATACATACATATGTATATTCTTATATATTATGTTACAGTCATGATTTTCATTTTCAAAGAAATATTGAAATTTTTGTTTTAATTTTTCGAAAATTGTGTGTAAAAATTTTTTGTAAAAATATTTTTTTAAAAATTTTTTGTAAAATTTTATTGAAAATTTTTGGAAAATTTTTTAAAAAAATTTTTTTCGAATATTTTTCTGTAAAATATCTTTTTGAAAATGCTTTGTAAATTTTTTGTAAATATTTTTGAAAAAAAATTAAAAAATTTTTTTTAAACAATTTTTGAAAAAAAATTAAAAAATTTTTTTTAAACAATTTTTTTAAAAATTTTTTTTAAAAATTTGATTGAAATTTTTTTGTTAAATTTTGGACCTTTCTCCAATCTATTGAGTTAGAATGGTCAGACCAAAGCAAAAAGAAATCCTTACAAAAAAAAAATTTCATCATATTGACACATGGGGGTCCTTTTAACTGCTCCTATTTGTCAGTGGGTACCCTGTGGGTCCATTGGCTACCTCTATGCGTATTGCTTTCTATTAAGGTCTCTAATACAAATCAAAGCAGAAAAACCCTACCAATCTAAAAACAAACAAAAATCGCCCCTCGCAGGGGGTTATTGATCCCCCGAGATCTGTATGCACTCCTTGCGATCTACCTGTCGCAGTCTAATATTTATTTGACAAAAAAAGGCAAAACAGAATCATTAAAGCCGAAAAAAATTAAAAAAAAAACGTAAAAAAATATAGGTGGGCATGGTTTTTGGCCCGTAGCCTCCAAAGGAATGATCCGATGTTGCTGAATTGCAATACCAAAATTTTCGAAACTATGCCTGACAGATTGGTGTGCTTTAATTTTTTTTATCTCTTCTGGTGCCTTGGCAAATGACATTACCACACTAACACGGACAGACGGACAGACGGACAGACGGACAGACAGACATCGCTTAATCAACTTCTCTATGTATAAGGATCCAGAATATATATACTTTATGAGGTCGGAAATAAATATTGTAGAAATTACACACGGAATGACAAACTTATATATACCTTTTCCACCTGTGGTGAAGGGTATAAAAATATTATTTTTAATACTGGCACTGATATTTTGATTAATTGTTATTTTTTGCCCAACCTCGCCCCTCAACAATTCCATGGAAAGTTCAAATTTAGAATTTACGAAAAAATCAAAAATATTTAATAAATTTTAATAAAAAATTTTAATTTTATTAGAGTATTCTAAATATAAAAATCATACACTATTTCTGTTTCACATTCATTTCCTTTCTTTTTTTAATTACAAATAATTACAATTTATTTAACTAAATAATTTAATAATTGTATCCATTGACATTCTAATGAGTATTTTGTTTAAGGATCATTACACTGGTATTGTTGGCAACACTGCAGCAACAATTTGTGTTTTAAAAATGTCTACTACACAAAAAAAAATAATAATATTATAATCGAAGACAATAAAAAATGCTATTATATAAAAAACAAACTTTAGTTATAAAAAATTAAATATAAAAAATTGGTTTATATTCAAATAAGGATTAGGTCAAGTAATCACTGGTAATCCTTGAAGGGAAATATTATTATTAACGGCAGTGTGATTAGCTTAATAATATTTGAGTATAATTAATTATTTATTAATGTAATGATTAAATATTTAAACAATTAAAAACAAAAATATTCGTTGTGAGTTAAATAAGTATTTAATTATTTACAATTTTATAATTAAAACAAAAATATATTTATACCTAAAGTAGTAACCCAGTAAAAAATCGGGTAAGCAGGTTTACAATTTTTTCCACTTAAAAGCTCTTCCGATTAAAAAATAAGTTAAAAAGCTGTAAGGCAAAGCAGAACAATAGAAGGGATAGCCTGATCTTTATTTGCTTCTATAAACCTCTAAAGTGTTTACTGGGATTTAAGCAGGATTGAAAAGAAGGCAGTAGAAATCTTCAAAAATGGGCAGCGTAATGTGCTTTAAGTAGTAAAATTATTAAAATAACGCAAAGGTTGGAAGACTTAAGAGTTGTGACATATAAACGAACTTATTTATACATATGTATGTATCTAATAGTAAAATTAATAACTATTTATTATAACAATTAAAATAGTTTTTGTTTTTGTTATTGTTTTTTTTTTTTTTTTAATTTGTATACTTGTGTCTGTAATTACAAACGTCCTGTATTGTTGCTGTTAGTACCCCATGTAACTTGTGGTGGATTTCTGGTGGTCAATCTTAATGAGTTGCCATCATCTTCCTCATTGACATGTTCATAACCCTGATTTATGGTGCCGCCAACATTTGAACCATAAATTTGCTAGAAAAAAAATTTTGAATTTAAATGTTATGAAAAAAATTAAAAACTACTAGTTTCTATTTTGAAATATAAGATTTTTAAATTAAAAACAAGCATTTAATTGAATGCACCCTATGCGGGCTTTGGAAAATTTGAGGATGTTGGTTTTCATTTTGCATCAATATTAATCTTAATATTTGGCTCAACAAAAGCTGTTAGACATCTAGAGAATAAATTTTGTTCTATCTGATTTGTCGGTAAGCTAGGGTTGCTCCACATCTTCTGGCGGTCTGAGCGGTATATTTTCGGAGCAATGAGTTCTACGATATTTGCTATATTTCAACTTTAAGCAATTTATGCAAGTGCCTGACGCCGCTAAAACCCCGTCGGTGGTATAACTTGTTGGGTATTCCGTATAGTAACAATAGAAGGAGGTGAATGATCTGATTATAATTCTAATGAACCATTTCTCTGGAAATGCTCTACAGCAATGACTCCATTTGACTCCATTTTAGTAATTGCATCAAACAAAACACGACCTTTCGGAGGAGTAATCCGTGATCAAAGAATTTGCGATTAACGTTGAAGCCACAACGAAATTGCGAATTATAAATTTGTGGAAGTCGCTATATTGACTCTTTGATACGGAGAATATAGAAGAAGAATAAATGAAAGAAATAACCAAGTTCCGATGAAAGCCTCAAGGTACATATTTGTTGATTGAACTAAGTAATTCTCACAAAAATCATACGGTCAATAGTGTTCCATTTAGGGTTTGATCAATATTTCCGACCCATTACATACTTTGTGCCCCGCGGCCATTTAGTTTAAATAAGATTCTTGTTTGTATTAATAATTAGTATTATATTAATTTATTTTATGTTGGCATGGACATATGAGCATATTGCTCTTTAAGCATTTCCTGCATCATGTTGCCCATAGTGTTCATGAAATTGTTTACCAATAACACTTACATTTATCTTTCAGTGGTGGCTTTAAGATGACTTAAGTTGAAGGATGTTCTTTAAATTTCGGGTGCCATTTGGGGCCTGTGCGCGTTTGGTTTTAAAAATGTCAGCGTATGAAATGGGTTGATTAGTAGTTGGCTGAGATATTTAAGGATAATCGTCATTTGGCAGATATTGTGGCTGCTTGTGGGAGTTTGTTATATTTAAGTTAAAGAACGCTTAACTATTGCATAAACAGGGAAAACTCTATCGTTAGCAATGTAATTTCCACCACAATTACTAAATTTTTTAGCTTTTGTGGCAATCTTAGCTTTATAGCACTGATCTGTGGCAACTTATAATATTCTCTAATGGAAAACTTGAAAGCTGACACTTTTACATTCTAGTTGTTTTAATTTGATAAAATTGAAACAAATTAATTTTATAAAATTAACATATTAATGAGGATATTATAATGCGTGCTTTTTTATATTAAATAATTATAATCATACATTGTCATGCGATTTTTGAAGTTTTAGCTCAATTGGAAACTGAAAATATTTATTTATAGATATCGGGACAAATTTGATACAGATTTACCACTGGGTGAATACAAACGCCCTGGATTCACATAGCAACACAACAAGTAGTAATTTTAGATTATGGTCTGGAGGACCATGCTCATAACCCTCGCTTAGAAGCTGGAGACTTTCTAAACTTCACCAGCGCAATTGGCATCTGTTAAAGTGAAACAGCACAGCGGACTAAAAATCGTCAAACTTGCAATTTAGGTCCAAACCACAGCCGCCAAATTACTCACGAAAGAGTCTCCCTAATATCCGGTCACAGAGACGAGTGGGGCTAATGTTTGGACACTGGCCAGACCTCGAAGTACTGGTGCCCGAATACATCGGAAGCTTTAGTTTCAAGAAGTAAAGAATCCCCAAGACCTTAATAAAAAACTTTTTATTTGGATTAGTAATTTATAACGGTATTCGAATATCGCTAAAGATATACAATACATCGATAACGATATAAACAAAATACGGATACGAATACTTTTCCGATGCCGTTATTCGTTTTCAATGCCGTTATTCGTTTCCAACGGTTAAGAACGCAGAAAAAACGATTGTTACTTGTATTAAAAACTCTTTATTATTATTAACTATTTAAAGTAAACTTTGTAAACTTACCTCTGAAGGACCACCATTTACATTGAATACGTCTTTAATATTAATGCCGGCATTTGAAATACGGCCGCTGCGAGCATTTAGAATACCACCATTATTGTTCAACTAATAGAATAAAAATAAATAAAAATAAGAATTTGCTTAAAATTGTTACGCTGACACAAACCCACCGTTGAAACTGCAGCAATTCCATATTCATTTTTGGCCCCCAAGGTTTGCATGGCAGATTTTCTTCTCTCGGCCATAACAGAATTTTTGCGTACCTCTAAAGCTCTTATAGTTTCGGCACGCATGGTTAAACGTCTCGTTAAAATGGGTGTGGCTATATTAAAAAAATCATAGAACTGAAAAGTTTTTACTTTATATTGTTTATACGACTTACAGGGATTGTTTTCAGCTTCAGCGGTTAATTTCATAAAACGCTTCTTAAATGCCACATCCAAAGTACCAATTTGGCGTCTAGGTTGACGAGCTTTTTCCAAATTTTGTATAGTTTTTCGTCTGGCAATACGATCAGGTCCACTACCGGAATCATTGTCATAATCTCCATCTATGCCCTGCAGTCGTTGTAGATTTTTAACTATTTCCACAGCATGCTAAAGGGGGAAGAATTTGTTAATGTTGCGTTAGGTCTATAATAGATAATTTTACCTTGTCTATCAGTGCATCTTGTGAAAGATCTTCGGATTTCTTTTTAAAGAAGTTCAGTTCTGTTGAGGCCAAAATATGTGAAATGGTACCAAAACGATGAAACAACATGGCCGTAAATTGTATGACCAAAATCAAGGCAAAGAAGAACACAAACACCAAACCTATTGGTTCCAACTGTAGATATTCTTTTGATATATGGACCTGTCGGTAACGAATTTAAAGAGATAACCAAAACGTAATCACATTATTGTCTAGAATGTCATTGGTAGTAAGGAAAGGTTGTGTTAGTTACAATAGTTTTATTATACAAAAATACTAATAACAAAATGTTTCATGAGACCCTGCATTATAGTAATTTTAAACATTAAATGTACCATGTGTTGGTGATATAGAATGCTTGTCTTTTCTTTTTTATTTCGGTGCTGACAGATTTTTTTTTATTTTGTAACTCTCTCCCAGATTCCATGGATGTGTTTAGATTTCAAATGATTTTGTGGAAACCACCACACAGAATTGTTTTAAAATGTAAAATGACTGAGAATAGAGTTTTGTAGAGGGAGTTGTAGGGATGGAGCATTTTAAACTCGCAGAAAAATGTTTTTTTTTTTGTAAATGATAATGATGGACCACATACTTGTGTTGCTTAGTCAGAGTTTACATACCAAAGCAAGCCTTTTTAAAAATTATTAATATGCTTGGAATATTTCATAAAAAATGGTAATTAACTAAAAGTTGTTTATTTTTTACGCACAAAGAAAAAGTAAGGTTAAGGTAACCAAAGAGTAAGAAAATTATAGTATTGTATTTAATAATAAATTTAGTATTATAGCATAATCAAAGAAGAATTCAGAATTTCAAGAATTCAGAAGAATCAAGAATTTCTTTAAACAATTTTTAACATTACAGTTATTATGATATTATAACATAATATTATCATAATATTACAATACATGATCATATAATTATCCAAAACTAGCTTGTTATATACAAATACATATTGTAAAAACATGGTCCCACGTTATCATTATATTGTCAAATGTCAACATATTGTTCTCTAGTTGATCATACTACGTTTCAAAATAATAAGGATCATCTGGGACAATAATATAAAATTTTTGAAACATACCATAATAATAATTTATGTTTAATTATCATAATATGATATCACATAGTGGGAAAAGTTAAAAAATTAATCATTGAACCTTGGATTACGAGTATTTATTCGCAAAAACAATCAGAATATGATTCCTATTTCACATAGTGGCAGCAGTTAAAAAAAATAAATGATCGCACATTGGACTTAGAGTGGTCCTAAAAACGGTATAAAAAACCGGTTGTCTGTTTAACTCAAAAATTGTCTTTTAGAAGAAAACCCGGTTAATTTCTTCTAGCTATAAACATAAAATTAGTTTAAACAAACGTTGAAATTTATTATTTAAATTATAAAACTATTTTATTCTGTTTTAAAAATAAAATACCTTTTAAGGCTTGGACAAGAACAGTTATCTTGTAGTTGTGAATATGGCCAGTTTAACCCAAAACACTATTGGTATTCACGAGAATCAAACTTTTTATTTTATTGGTACTTCACTTGAGTAAAGTACAAAAGTTTGTTACACCTCATCTGCCCTAGCCATCGATTTAAACAAGTCATGAACTTAACGCCGGCAGAGCAACGGCATTAATTTGTTCTTAATTTGTTTTGGTTGACCATAATTTTCTGTTTTCCATCAATGTCGTTTGAATGGTTATAGAAAAGTAAATGGCACTGATTGAAAATAAAACGTCATTATCATGTTATAGAAAAGCTTTTACAACAAATGTTTTAACAACCATCTCCACTAGCCATCCATTTAAATAAGATATAAACATAACGCCGTCAGAGCAACGGTGTTAATTTGTTCATGTATTGAAGGGTGTTTATGTTCATGTTCTGATTGACTCTAATTTTCTGTTTTCCATCAACGTCGTATGAATGCTCGTAGCAAAGTGGAGAGTTGTTGGTACGGTTATAAAAGAACTCTTGAAAAAAATATTTTATCAACCATGTTTTAAGACGTGGAAAAACATTAACATGGGCAGTCTACACTTAACATTAATATGATGTTATTGTTAATATTATAATATGATGTTAGTGTCAATATTATAAAAACTGGCAGAAATGTTTTAATAGCCATGTTAAGACGTGGAAAAACATTGACATGGACACTAACAAGATGTTATACATTTTATACCTAATGTAGACGGCGGGTCACAAATGTTTTAACAACTATGTTAAGACATAGAAAAAACATTAGTGTCAAGTGTACACTAAATTCTAATATAGACGGAGTGTTAAAAATAAATGAAAAAAGTATATTTTTTCGAAATTTTATTAAGCGAAAATTCCGTTCTAATTGGATTAATTTTGATTAAGTCTTTGAAGATAAACCTATATGTAAAAACAAAATGTATGAAACAAACATAAAGTTTGTTGCGTCAACGTTTTGCATTTAAAAAATCTGATTTTGGCAGCTCGTGATGGTTGGTGAGTTGGTTGCAAAAAAAAAAATCTTTATAAAGGCGAGGATTCACTATCCTACACAATCCTAGGGTTTATTCTGACAGAATTCAGATTGAACCGTACGTTTCAAAATGACGTTGTAGGTGCCACACAATTATTAAAAAGATTTTGCAACTCTGATCACATGCATTTTTTCAAATGATAATCAAATTGTACAGACCTTACAAAAAGGCAGTCACATAGCTACACTTCTAATCCACACGTTCATTCTTTTTGAGTACACGTGCTATTTTTGACTGATCGAACGACTAAGTATCAGTATAACGGCCTTAAAAAGTAATGTCAAGTTATTCTATTAAGCGATATTATCTATATTTTATATTTTGATTTATCGAGTTTTATTAAACTGTATATGACTCACTATCATACTCTGTTGTTCGATCTGTCAAAAATCGCATGTGTGCTCAAAAAGTATGATAATGCGGTTTAGAAGTTCATGTGTGTAGCAGACTTTTTGACAAGTCTGTAAGATCTCATAATCTTTTGAAAAATTTATAAAATATTTTTTCGCATGCGATATGAGTTTCAAAACCTTGGTATTGTATCATACAACGCCATTTTGAAACGATTTTTTGACAGAAGACAGAATTCTGTCAGATTTTGTTGTAAATGAAACGTACGATTGTATAGGATAGTGGCCTAGGATAGTGAATACTACCAAGCTTGACTCGCTGATTTAGGTTTAGCTTGTAATTTTTTTATTGCTAAAATTGTACATGCGAATAGTTTTATTTTTAATATATTTAATATATAATAAATTAATTTTCTGAATAGAACTCTAATACCCATACATGCCATCTGTACGGTAATTTTTTGTGTCATATGTGATAATGTACCTATTATATATCATAGAAATGTCATTATTATCTTTTTTCAATAAATAGTTATTATGTTTTTTCAATAATTAAAAATGCAAATTAAATTATTAGGTTAAAAAAAAAAAAAAAAAAAAACAAATAAACAACTTTTAGTTAAATTTTAATACCTATTTTAGAATTAGATTTTTTCCCTCTGCAACCATCGTAGACTTAAAGCTGTGTTGCATTTTAAATTTAGAATTGAAATATTTTTGTGGAAAAAAGGAATTGGGATTTGTTTTCTTTTAATGTTCGTCAATAAAGTATAATATGTGATGTTCAGTCACTGAATTAATAATTACAGCGATAACATTAAACTGAATATATTCACGTAAAATATTCCCAGACTTTTTTTTTAAAGATCTAGGATAATTTGCCTTAATTAGCTGTAACATTTAGAAGTCGAATACTGTAAATTGTTATTTGAGCTTAAATGCTGAAGAGCCTAGTGTTGTTTATGTTTATTTAAATTAGAGAAATCAGTTTTTTTTCTAATAATGCGGTTTTTTGGCGTTAAACTTAATGCATGAGATTAATGTAACAAAGTTTTACATAAAACTCAAGTTATTGAACTTTTTCTTTAAAGAAAGAAAATAGGCTTTTGACAATTTGATCTTAGCTATAAACACTCAAGTAACTTTAAGCCAATGAAGCCAATATTAGAATAAACACATTATATAAGAGTATATACATAAATTAAAATCAAGAAAAACTATAAGAAAGTAAAAATCCTCAAATAACAATAGTTTTTTTTTTGTTACGTTTCGTTAAAGTTACGTTCGGTTAATCCAGCCTTAAATCATGCAATACTTTAATCATGTTCCGGTCGATGTATAGTCTTAAAGGAAAGTTGTAGGGGTTTTTTATTTAAACAGTATCCAGCAAACATAAACAAAAGTGTAAGTAAAAAGTTATTAAACAACCAAAAAAACACTTAAATATTTTTTTATAAACAAATGTACACTTAATACATACACTGCCAATCACTTAAATAAGGAATTAAGAATTTCTGTAACTTGCCAGCTGACATCTCAGCTGGTTAATCCAATCTATTGAATTGAAGAAAACGTGTGTGATCTCAGTTACAGAGGAGCTTATTAACAAAAATCTCAATAACTAACCTAACAATCCTATCTTATAGAACAGTAATAGCAGAAATTCTTTCCCAATCGGGAAGACGATATGAGAGTCGTAAATTAAGTTTCTTTAAACAAATGGCAGGGATTAACTTTAAGCCCTCAGTGTGTACCCTGATTTTGTAGTCATTTATATACTACCCCTTTTTTAATCCCTTTATCATTCCCAGGAGACCCTATTAACAAAAATACCAACAGTTCATTTAAAAATACTATCTTATAGAACTCTACACACCTTCCTAACTAATAGCGGAATTTAAGTCTGCAAAACATTTTCAGAGTGGGGAAGACTATATGAGAGTCGTAAATTAAGTTTCTCTGGAAAGATGCAAGGGTCAACGCCTGAAATTAACTTCGATCCGTCCGTGTATGCCCTGATATCGTAGTCATATATGTATACATTACTTCTTTTTCATTTTCAATTGGAAGAAACCAATATCTTTAAAAAGCTATCGGTTAGTTTGAAGGTACTATCCAATCCAAAAGCGCTGACTTGTTATTTTAACATGGTGATAAGTCCACATTTCCAACATCCAGATGCAGACTATCTAGCCGCTCTACTACAGTTGACACTGCCATCAAAATAGACCTTCTATTGGAATTAAATAGTACAGCATTCAGAGCCTCTAAATATATAAAATAATTGGTGTGGTGTTGAGCGATGCAGTATGTGTGACTGCTCACAGAGAAAGGGACTTGAGACTAGGTTGACCGAAATTTACTGGAGAATCGAGTCAGAGTGTTGAAAATTTTTCTGCATGCAAGTCGAGTATAAAAAAAATTAAAACATTTTTCAACATTATTAATAACAATTAGTGAAAAAATGAATGGAAATGGTCGAAAAATTATTTTTTCAGTGTGTTTCAGTTCAGTTTGACCGGAAAAAATTAAAAATCGGTCATGATCGGTAACTTCGAAGTCATAACAGGTATGTTAACATTATTTATAGTCGTAAAATAACATTTAAAAAGGGTAAACTTTTAAACGGAACTCCTGTAAAATATGCTTTTTTACCCTTAGGTCCAAATTTCAGTGGATACTTTCTTTTGAAACGTCTATTTCTAGATTTTATATTTTAATAACAAATTCGTGATCCCCTACTACATACATACATATATATATTAAAAATAAATATATTTGTTCAACGCTGGAAATATTTGACGCCTTATCTAAGTGATTTGCAGTGTAGAACCACAAGAACTCTGTTAGTTTTTTTTTAACCCAAAAAATTACAACAAATGAATATTGAACACTGTAAGGGGAAATGGTAACAATGTGTCAAGTTTTATGAACAGAATTTTTAATATGATTATTTTTTTTATTAAAAATTGTTTAAAAAGTATGTGTTGTAATTGCTTTAAAATACAAAAGATACCCAGAAAAAATGATTTTTAAAAGGGTAAAAAAATTAAATATTTTGTGGAAGTTAAAATACACAGTTAAAACAAGTAAGTTGTTAAAGTAGTAAGGCTAGCAAGGATTTTTGTTTGTGGAAGGAAGTATTAAATAGGTTTGGGAGGAAGAAAAATCACAGGTTTATTTAACACAACAAAACACAAGAAAAACAATTTATATTTAATTTTTTTTTTGTATAAAAACCTCGGCAGTTTCTTCTATGTAGGTTATGTTCGTTTTGACACCCAGTGGCCAAACAATGTGCAATTTGTCCTTGTTCAATTGCAATAGAAATACAATCAACACAAACAAGGCATTGGCCATGAAAAAGGCGAAGACCGATTTGTTTCTCAAATCAATTAGATCAGCTGCAATTCGAGCCTGATTTCATTTATTTTGTTATTGCAGACAGCGAGCAAGCAGCACATCAACGCACAAAGCAAGTTTTCATGTTTTTTTGTTTTGTTTTTAATTCAGTTCATTGTTTAAAAAATTTTGATTGATTTATTTTTTTATAAAATTTTTGCATTGTTATTTGCCAAAAAAAGAAAAAAAAAAAGAGAAAATAATAGGTTAGTATGATCGTTCAAAAGGGATTTCTTCAAGAAAACGCTATCTATTTGCTTTGATTGATTATCTTCTACATGTTCACCCTCAATTTAACGTTTTTCTTGTTGAAATCCCCTGTATAAATTTACCTCTTGTGTGGATTCATCGTACGTTATATTTGTGCGTACACCAAAGGGCCATTTAACGTGTATGTTATCCTTGTTCAATTGCAATAAGAACACAATTAATACGAAAAGCGCATTTACCATAAAGAAAGCAAATACCGATGAGTCACGCAATTCTTTTAGATCTTTAGCAATTCTGGCCTAAAAAAGTGTAAAATTTTATTGTTGTTAGTTGAGTTTTCATTTCGGGACGATATTATTCCTATTTATTTTATTTTTCCTTTGTTGGGATGCCTTCCAAAGTCAGGGTTTTTGAGGCGATTCCAAAAAAGTTGTAATTGCTTTTAGACGAAGGTTGTTTCAATTCAATACGACTGGAGGCAAATTACGGCATTCGATTTCAGTGTAAAAATAAATGTACCTTTTTGTCGATATCGATTACTGTAAATTGGCCCCAAGCTTAAATTTTAACATTCAAACCAATTCTTAAAATATTTTACGGCAAAATTATTAAAAAAAGAAAAGCAGCACACTTTAGCGTCACTTTTTTTAAAATAGAGTGTAAAAATGCATTTGTTGATTACTTTGCCATCAGCGGTGAAAATTGTTTTCAAGCAAAGATTTTTCCTTTTTAATTCACTTCGGATCAATTTGTTTCTATTTTTATGCTTTTTACTTCAGAACTCCGTCATATCTTAACTGATTTTTAATTTTTTTTATTTGGAATGCTTATGCTTACAGTTTGGCCCCATTTAGAAAAAAAAACTTTAAAATTTTAAATTAAAAGGGTGACTTCAAAAACACACGTAACTCTTATGTATCTAAATTTATACAAAGTGTACATTACTATAGTTCCCAACAGAAAAAGTAATAAAGGCTTAACTAAAAAATTAAAGGGTGTCCCTATAGCACGATATAACCGTTATTGACAGATACTTGTCATTTGCACAGAATTGTTGTTTATACAATAACTAAAAGTTAAAGGGTATGCCATAGTAGATTTGATTAGGACGTATATGTGATTACCTTTTAAACCGTAAGAAGTACACTTAAAATGTTTGCAATTCAAACATAAAGTAAAAAATTAAAGGGTGCCTCCAAGAAGGCGCGAAAAATGTTTTTATTCAATCGAGCATAGTACTACCCTTTGTAAATTTCAATTATCTGACAAGACAAAGCCAAATTGATCAAAATCACGACTTCTAGAAAACACCCTGTCAATTTTATTAATTTCATTTTATTATTTATTGTTACTGTAGACATTGTAAAATATATTTTCTGTAAATTTAAAGTATCTGCCTATTAAGATTGCAATATAAGGCCATAAAGTTAAAATCGCGTCACTATAGCAACACCATTTAATTTTTAATTTTATATTTGTCGTTTTAGAAGATATAATTTTAAATACTCAGTTTAATTTGAAGTTTCTGCCTATTACGGTTTAAAAAATATAAGGTCATATTCGCAAAACTCAAGTCACTAACGGGACACTGTTTTATTTTTTGTAATTGTTATTATAGCATCCATGGTAATACATACATATTCTATGAAAATTTCAAGTGTCTAACTATAGCGGTTCTAAAATAAGGCCATATAAAAATCACGTCATTATCGGAATACCCTTTAATTTATAGTTGTATTTTACAACTTGTTAATATGGCGAACATGGTGTTAATTACTTTGTGTAAATTTTAAGTGTCTGCCTCTTAGGTGTTGGATCACCCTATAATTTTTAGTATTATTTGCAAGAGTTAAGAGTTACGGTTTCCGAGATAGAGGGCACGGACAGACGAACAGGTGGACAGACGTTATAACGAAAACAATAGGGTTGTGTTTTTACCCTTTGGGTACGGAACAATAAAGAGCTCGCAAATTCCTGCGACAAATGCAGCAGTTTGTCAGTATGTGTTTCATATGTTACTTTTGTATTACAATTTTTATAAAATATTTTATAACCCAATACTTATTGCGCTGAAAAATAATTGAAAATATTAATGCAAATGATGTATGTATGTACGCATAAATCCACATTTAACGCATAAAACCAGGAAAGTCTCAAAACGACAATTCCTTTTTTAAATAACCAACAAACATCTTACCTGTTCAGCGGGATCGTTATCGATCGGAAAAAGATATTTGTCGATTAAATCTTTCCAGAATTGCAACTCTGAGCTGGACAAAAAGTCTACTTCACCTTTACGCAATTCGGCATCTTCAATCCAATAGGGATTTGTGAGAAAATCTCTTTCTTGTCTTGGCTCTACAGAAGTATCAGTATCGGAATCTTCTGATTCATCACCTGATTTTTCAGCGACCGATGACAATAAATGATGATCTTTTGATCCACTAGATGTAGTGCGTCTGCGGCCATGACGGTGGGAGTGTTGGTCATGAGGATTAACAGTTTGTTCAATGCTATCAATACGATTTTTAATGGTGTCCAGTGATTCGGCAATAGCAGTTAGTTGTTGCTTTTCGTCGGAAGTTTTGCCGTGCGTACATAATATGCAACGGAAAAGGCCGGCCAAAGAGAATTCGATGGAACCCTCTTCGTCTGCATTGTTGCCTACGCCACCCTGCAAGAACCTTAACATACTCTTTTGTTTAGCTTGCTTGGCTGCCTCTTCAGCCGCCTTCTTTTCAGCTTCCATTTCTTTTTTAGTTTTTTTGGCTACCACTTCTCGAGTGCCCCAGGATACGACGTTTAGGTTGATAATGGAATACAAAATCAACAACAAGTACATCGAAGGTATAGAAAGTAGATATATAAGACCTGCTGTTATACACCAAAACTCCTGAGGATGCAAACACGCCGCTATGAAGAACGATCCAACCATACAAATCAAGAAAATGGCTGAAGGAGAACCTATACCATCCTCGCCTAACTGCAAAGCCGTACCCACAATCACAGCCATCATTATAAGCGCATAAATTGTGGATAAGACTTGAGCCACAAACAGTTGAATATTCGATTTGCATGTGAAGCAGATAAACATGAAACCCAGTATAGGTATGATGTTGTAATGAAATGAAGTCCAATTGTCTATGCGGAATGCAGCCACAAAAGCACCCACCAACATAAGGAAAATCGTACCAGGACCAAGAATAGTGCCACCCATTAACATCATTTGATAGAAAATATAAAGCAAAGAAATATTGTCATTTATCTTAATCGTACGTTTAGAATCGCTTAGCAAATCCATAATGTTGGCAAGGGTGGAGGGTACCCAACGACGGCGCTGATTGTAGAATTCGTTGAAGCCTTCAGGACAGTGAGTGTAAGCATCAGAGGCAGCTGAATATTCAACACGATAACCACGTTGCAGCAACAAAGTACACAACCAACGATCTTCTCCCTGATCGTATTGTACATAGTGCCGAGCCTCATCTGACTGGGTGGTATATTTCTTCATAACATTATCGTCCATTAAAGCCTTGCCACGGAAGAGCGAGAAACATCCCGGGCTACAAAGTACACAACCAATCATATGTTCGGTTGCCTTTTGCAGCCAATGACCAATAGCATATTCGAACAGTTGATACCACACCATGGGTCCAGAACCGACAGGATGAATACGTCCGCAAGCAGCACCTAAGTTCTTGTTCTTTTTCATTAAATCTACTAGCAACGTGACAGCATTTGGCTTGAAATCAATATCACCGTCAAGAGTCAAAAGATAGGTATTTTCGGCTATAGTGTCTTTGCGATCGACCGGGATGGGCAATTCCATGAGTCGGTGACCCAAGAGGTAGTACATATACATTACTTGGGACCAACGTTTACGATGGCGTATACGATCTTTATCTTTTAAATGAGCGATAAACTTCGTCTTGCCAGGCATAGTCCATACCAAACGCCCGCCGTATGGAGTGGGATATTTCTTGGGAGGCCGCAGACGTATTCTTGTTTGATGAATTTCCGAAGCAGCATCATCCATGGTGGCCACTAAAAGTTTAACGAAACGATTTACTTGAATATCATCATCGCTATGATCGGAAATTTCAAAGGCATCATCGAAAAAAATGTGGGCTGCAAGGGAAATTAAACAAGAAATTGTTGTTTTCATTCTATAATTGATGGTTTTATACTCACTTTCAAATTCATAATAATCCGGATCTACAATTCTCAAATATTTCTGAGCCACTCTACGGGCACATTGATCTTCATCCATGCGCATGATACTCTTCAAGAACTCTATCATTTCATCCTTAGTTTCATGCCACATGGTAGCGCAAGCATAAATTCTGGTAATATGATCGGATGACTTAATGGTGGGCTTGTTTTGTATGGCCGAACCATCCGTGTGTACCGATATGGTTTCATAGTACTCATCACCTTTTTCTTTCTCGAGTTCCGAAAGATCCTAGCGGCAATTTTTGAACATTAAAAAATAATTACTGACAGTTTTAGATACATTGTAACTTACTTCTGTTTTAACATCCGCTTGATCATCTCTTCTCCTGTTCATAGCCATAGACTGATCTATTAGGAGAGAACAATACATGGGTTTGACGAATAGCTTTTCCGTTGTGGCCAAACGTTCACACTTTGGAGTCCAGATGTGAAGACCAATCCAGGTCTGCGACAATAACCATAGAATCCAAGCCCAGGCCATTTGATTGGTAACAAAATCATTAAATCTAAAGTTTGAAGGACTTGTAAAGAACAAATAATCCGGAATAGTGTCGTGGAAAAAGCAAGAATCATCAATACGAATACCGCAAGCTGCTATCAATAAAGACACCGCCACGGGCACTGTTAGGCTGACAGGGAAGGCATAACTGAAACCCTGTATTAAAATCTTACAAGCAAATTTCCCAAAAATATAGCAAAGATAGGCGCCAAATATTTGTATAAGCAAAACATAGACGACTGTATTGTAGGAAGCATCAATGTCGATACTGTCAATATTGGCTGCATCTATGGTGTCGGGCAAACTGTTTGTTAAAGAAGTAGCCAATTCATCTACAGAAATTTTATGAGGTCCAAACGCGTCGCTGAACAAAATAAAAATATTTCCAGGGTCGTCTCCCTGTATCCAATAGATCAATAACACCGAACAGAGAAACAATGATATTTTCCATATCGACAAAAACATGTGACTGAAGTATCTTGTATACTTCAATTCATCCTTTATTCTGCCCATCGATCGCATTAAACCGAATGAAGATTGTGAGCTCACATAATTCTCCCACCAACCACATGACACCATCAAACAAGCCACCGGAATTACCCACAATTCTTTACGATTCTCCAACAGAGGCCATATAACAAAACCAGTAACCTGAGCAGCTACTGCTATTAAATCAACCAGCATTTTGGCAAAACGTTTACCCTCCTTGCTGGTCCGTGACATCAAACCAAAAACACCGGGCACAACACACAAACAATTCGTCAACATGGCGCCTTGGATGGCATCCAATTGCGGCAGAACGACAAACATTAGCAGCGCTGTGCCAAATGCATTTAAACTTTCCATAATAAACATGAACAAAAAGTGACTCTTTTTGGGAACTTTAAAGGTTTTGAAGAAACAAATACGTGCCGAACGTATAAGAGAACCCACTTCGGGTATCGAAAAGGCTATTATTAAAGCCCAGATCCATGCTATACGCTCTTCTTCGGGCAATCTGACCACAAAGGTTTTATCACGACCCTGTTGCGAACAAAAATAAGTCAATTTAATTATTTAACCAACAAGATTTTATGTGTTTTTTTTACTTACTAAATCTTTATTGCAATATTCTATTCTTTTATCCTTGCGGATTTGTGATGTCATAAATAATACACAGCCTTTAGCCACCACACCACCCGCCAACACCACAACAAATGTGAAAATGTAGGCAAATATTTTCAAAACTTTCACAGTAAATTCTAGACATTCTTGGTTTGCAGTTGAACCAGTTTCTATTTTAATGGGTGGATCTCTGAAGACATCCCAGCCTTTTGTTTCCTGTATAGTACGTTGGCTGTAAATAGAAGAGAGAAAGAGATAGCATTTTTGTTAAGATTCTTAAGTTTCTTTATGAAAGTGGGAAGTTTCATTACATTATATATTATAAGAAAAATTACAAGCCACAAAAAATACAACTCTAGGCTATATGATTCTGAAGTTTGTTTCTTTTTAAATCTGTGTTCAGTTCTTTACAACTGTATTTAAAATTAAAAAAAGTGCATCCTCTTGTAATTCAACATGTTTAATAAAATTAAATTTTCATTTCTTACAAAAATACACTTATTTTGATGCAAAGCCAAAATTTGCATAATTGGTATTAGTATTTATATCATAAAAAGGGTCCATTTGATCCATTTCGAGGTACTTGTTTCAATACCATTTTTTTGCCAGATCTCGATGTAAATCGTGTCATGCTATCATGTTATTTTTGTTTAGTATTGTTTGGCATTTAATAATGGAAAGACCTACGCCTGAACCGCTTCGCTCTATGGGCTCTTGAAAAGTTCCAAGAATATCCGACGTTTTCGAGGCAAATTTTGTTTAGCGATGAGGCCTATTTCGGGCTCAATGGGTATGTAAACAAACAAACTTGCCGCATTTGGGACGAAGAGCCATCTGAAGATATTCAAGAGCTGCCACTTCATCCAGAAAAAACAATGGTTTGGTGTGGTTTGTTGGCCAGTGGAATCATTGGTCCGTATTTCTTTAAAAACGATGCCGGTGCGAACGTAACCGTCAATGGCGACCGTTATTATGCCATGATAACCGAATATTTGATGCCTGAAATTGAAGCTCGTGATCTCGGCGAAATTTGGATTTAGCAAGACGGCGCCATATCGCATCAATCAATGGATTTATTGAGAGAACATTTTGGTAAGCACATAATTTCACGTTTTGGGCCAAGATTGTGTGATATCACACTGTTAGACTTTTTCCTGTGGGATATGTAAAGTATAAAGTTTATGCGGACAAACCCGTTTCGATTCAGGCCTTGGAGGAAAATATCACGCGTGTCATTCGCTAGTTACCAGTCGAAATGCTCGAACGAGTTATCGAAAATTGGACTCAACGGATGGACCATCTGCGACGTAGCAACGGCCAACATTTGATAGACATAATCTTCAAAAAATAAATGCCAAAGAATGTTCTTTCAAATGATAATAAAGATTCTCCATTAAATTTGAATTTTCTGTGTTTTTTTCTTTAAAAAAGTATGGAAACTCGAAATGGATCACCCCTTACAACTGGACTAAAATAAAATACAAATAGAATATATGGGCCGGCGACCGCATGTATATTTTGAATCTACCTGACTGTAGTGCTGGCAATTTCTGCTACTATTAATTACTCGATAATTGAATGAAGTCGTTAAATTTTATATTCAACTTGTTTCAAACCATAACATTAAAAGTATCGAGTAACTACTTTTGAGTATTGAGTACTAAAAAAAATTATCCAATACTCGGTACTTGATACCCACTACTCAATACTTTGCCAGCACTACTTGACTGCGAGCAAGAGAGGACAAAGAAGAACAATGCTGTCAGAAGGTTTTATAACTCATTCAGTTCACAGTCGGTTTATATCATTACTACGATGGTATATCCTTTAATAAAATTGGGAAACCTGTTGCCATAAAGAGCCCATTCATCTATGGTTTATTGGCCAGTGAATCACACTACACATTATATAGAGAATTCATTTTTCTTAAACTCCCTGTTGAGGTCCTCCCTGTCATTTTCAATGTAGAAGAATTCAAACTGAAACTCTACATACATTACTCGCTTTGATTTCCTTTCCTTACTAGATTTTTTAGTTTCCTAATCGAATCGTTCTCTTGTTAGATTTAACTATTAGGGTCCATTTTTTCTCAAAGTTAAAAAGTGTTTCAAAATTAATTTGTGTCTTTACTACCTTAAATAATAGCCAGCGAACCTAGGCTATTACGAGATTAGAAGGTACCTGAAATGGATCCGTATAAGTTCTCCTTTAGGGGCGATTTTATCAAACTTTTTCATCTAAGTGCCTTGGAGCGCAGTAGTTTCTGCCACACTCTTACTCATTTTTAATCATGATTAAATTTGTTTTCTCTAGAACTTTAATAATAGCTAGTTTACTATTACATAGCTGTCTTTCAATATCTGTAGCAGTAAAAGTAATTATTTTTTTATTAATTTCATTTTCTTAGCTGAACCCTTTCCCCCATAATGGTGCTAATATCTAAGCCAGGAGAAGACAATTTAAAGGTGGAAACATTCAGACGCAAGATACTATTATTAAATATATCAAAACTTGTGGGGCAACCTGGACAAACATTAGAAACAAGAATCACAGAATACATACGTTCGTACAAACGGAAAAGAGAGGACTTCAACTTTGGATTACATGTTGATACTCAGGGACACCCACCAAGGGGATTAGATGAATGTATGACATTACTGCATTCCAGAAAAAGAGGACGAAGTCTAGAGATTCTTAAAAACATGGAAGCCTACAGAAAACACGAACTTTTAACGAGGACATTATTAAAGAACCGGTAAATAAAACCTTAGACACAGTTTATACGCCACTGAATCTAAAGTAATACGAAAAACATCCATACACAGGCTAATGTCTAATGTAACACATGTCTAATTTAATTTTTGATTTTGACAGTCGGCTGTATGGCACAAGCGTATGGATTGCCATAATCAAGTGTACTGTCAGTAGTTCGTCTTATACCTCCTCGTGATGGCCGGTAAAAGGTTGCTAGTAAGATTTTATCTCTTCTAGCAAAATTAAGTCGTGCGAACCCTGGATAACTCAAGTTTGTGTTTTTCTTTTAAAATCGCTTAGTCCCGTTCCACACTTGCAATTTTTGTTTCTGAAACATTTTGTTAATACTTTAAAAATTGTCTTTCTGACGACTGTATACTTGTATACAGCTATTTTCATGTGGAAGAGAACAAATAACAACAACAATAGAGAGTCAAAGCTGATTTTAATGTACATTTTATTTAATCTCCCAACAACAGATACATGTGCAACAAAAGTTGCAAGTGTGGAACGGGACTTATGAAGCTTTGTGTGGGTGGACATTTTTTCCATTACTGGGAATTTTGTAATTCTAACTTTAGATAAATTCAAACAGGACCGTGAGAATCTGACCGCAATAGACAAGGAAGGCTCACAGCAGGTGAAACAGTCAGTCTCTGAAGCAACTTCGATTTTTATTCGTCCAAAGCGATGTACACGAATACCACTCCAGAGTTAGACGGGGTTAATTTCTAAGGGCACTTCTAAGGCAATATAATCTCAGTAGGTTGCTTGGATATAACCAAAGTACCATGTCATGGTAAAGCTACATAAAAGCCAAGTTGACACATAAAATGTTAAAAGCATTGGAAATAAACTTTACTGGCAGAAACTCTAACCAGCGATTAGTTAGCAATCGTTTACTCTATATGTAAATCGATCTTTAAACCATTATGCCATTGTAAAATTCGGTTATTTGATAACACAGTGCAACACGGAAAAAAATAACCATATACGGACACCACTACGTGACAAAAGACCAAAAAAAAGACCCCTGTCTCCCAGTTTTGCCCAAAGTGCGCCAGGTTTTTTTTATGGGCCCTCAAAGATGTGGGGCCTCGATGTCATTTATGCAAAAAAATGATCATTCACTCAAGCTCATATTTTGCAAACCGCGCTTAGGTAGCCGCAAAAGTGAAAAATTTCCCGGCTACCTAAGCGCTACCTAAACGGTGTTAAGAATCATTCCTAGGAAGTTCATATGTTCTAGAAAGTTGTTTATTGTGATCTTAGGTTGATTTTTGTAGTTGATTGTTTCCTTGAACTTTGAACGGTTTGCAACCTATGGACCTGAACAGGGGAAAAAAGGTAAAAAAAATTTAATTTTTTAAAGTTTTGTTCACAATTTTTGTTCTTTATGACAAGAGCTACAACTTTGCCCCAGAGAGTATATCAAAATTTCAAACGGTTTGCAAAATATGAGCTTGAGGAAATGATCATTTTTTTTGCAAAAATGACATCGAGGCCCCACATTTTTGAGGGCCCATAAAAAAAAACCTGGAGGATTTTGGGCAAAACTGGGAGACAGAGGTCTTTTTTTTTGGTCTTTTATGACGTAGTGGTGTCCGTATTTGGGTTTTTTGCCATGACTTTAAAAATTACACAGTGTGTAATGCTTCGGCCTTAAACTTAGAAAAAATTCCACAGAATCAAAAATAAATTTTTGCGAATGATGACAGTTGCGCGATTTTTGGTCATTAGTTATACTAGAAATTACGAAAAGTAAGACCGCATATTTAAAGAAGCTTGAATTATATTCAAGTTCGCTGGCCAGTAAATTCTTGAATAATAATGGTTAGGTCCAACTAAGATGGAGAGTTGAAACCAGAATGATATCAGAAACCATGCCTAATAATAAATTAATACATTGTAAGACTTAACTAGACTAAATATATGAATTTATTTTATTTCACTTATAATTAAATATACAATAAATCTATGGCAAAAAGAATAACTGCTTAAGCTATTTTCACACTATTATACTGAGTAGGTATTAAGACTTGTTAAATACTTAAATCCAATGAGAAACATCCCATTGACATCCCATTATACCAAACCATTTTTAGAAAATTTTCTAAACGATAACATTTTTTTTATCAGTGTTGTTTTTTTTTAAAGCAAAGAACCAAGCTGAGTGAGTCGCAGCCGATAGTTCGCCGCCGCCAATGATATGTTTTCTTTGTCCTGCACCTGCCATGCCTAGAAATTGCTGAATTTTTTTTTATTAACCGAAACCTTGAACGGCCAAACAACAAGAAACAACAGCTGATCGCTTGGCGTGATAGTGTGAAATCGAATTGTTATGTTACGTTAGATTTTTTGATAATTCTATCTTACAAAATCCAATGAAAATATTAATACTCAGTATTATAACGTGAAACGGGCTTTAAGTCGAGTTAAACTCCTAAGTTTTGTTATCGTGAATAACTCAATTAATTGAATATATTATTTTTGAAAAACTAGAAAGACATATTTCTTAATGTATAAGGTCTCGAGAGAAAGAAATATCCCTAACAGCAATGGGAATAAATTAAAGGAATCACCTACAAAGTTTTAAATTAGCCAACTTCAAAAATACAGAATAAAACATAAACAGTTTTTCCTTGTAGCCACAGAAATAATATGAAATAAATTAGTCAAGTGCGAGTTAAACTTACACACGTAGGGTTCCGTACTATGTTCAGTATAATTTCAAAATTCCAGTTGTTTATTTCTTTATGTCTTATGGGACACCCTTAAATTTTAAAATTAAAGTAATATTCGCAAAAATTGCATCATAATTAGAACACCCTTTAAATTTTAATATGTAATTGATTTTATAGCGGCCATCGTAATACACTTTCTATTAAAATATCAGGAGCCTACCTATTGCGGTTAAAAAGTAAGGTAATATTCGTGAAAAACACGTTACTAATGGACACACTTCAATTTTGAGTATTTGTTATAGCGGCCGAAGTGACACATCTACTGTCGGATTTTATATTACGGTTTATAAAACCTTGTCACTGTCGGTACACCCTTTAATTTTATTATTCATTATAGTGGCCATGGCAACTTCCTTTCTATAAATATACGAAAGATCTACTTATTGCGATTAAAAAATAATTCACTATAAGTGAAAAACATGTCACTGTCGGAACACCCTTTAATTTTTAGTAATTGTCATATCGGCCGTGGCAACACATCTTCTTTACAAAATTTCAAGAGTCTACCTGTTACGGTTCAAGAAATAGGGCTTTATACATGCATATCACGTCACTGGCGGAAAACCCTTTAATTTTTATTATTTGTTATAGTGGACATAGTTATACACCTCCTGTAAAAATTTCCAAATTCCACCTATTCATTCAAAACTTAGGATATATACATGCAAATCACGTCACAATTGGAACACTCTTTAATATTTAAGTTCACTTTTGCATACTTATTTATAAAACAAACATAGTTTTAATTACAGTCTGCAAATTGTAAGTGGTTTCCTCTTACAGCTCAAAAAAAAAAGACATAAACGTAAATAACACGTCACTTTTGGAACACCCTACGTTTTAGTATTTTTTGCTATTGTGGCCGCAGTTATACACTTTTGGTAAAATTTTCAAGAGTCTACCTATTATGGTTCAAAACTTAGGCCGTATACATACAAAGCACACCACTATCGGAACACCCTTTAATTTTTAGGTTTATTTTTTTAGACTTGTTTATATGGCGAACTAAGTTTTAATTACTGCTTACATATATTTTGTGTGCCTCCTACAGCTCAAGAAATAAACACAAATTTGTGAATAACGGGCAAAATTATACACCTTCTGTATAAATTTCAGGATTCTACATATTATGATTCAAAACTTAGGCCTTATAAATCAAAATAACACCACTTTCGGAACACCCTTTAATTTTTAGGTTTATTTTTTAGACTTTTTTATAAGGCGAACTACGTTTTTATTACAGTTTGTAAATTTTTAGTGTATGCCTCCTACAGTTCAAGAAATAAACACATATTCGTGAATAACACCTCTCTATCGGAACACCCTATAAGTTTTAATTTTTGTTGTTATAGCAGCCATCGCTTTACACCTTCTGTGAAAATTTCAAGAGTCTACCTATTATTCAAAAACTTATGCCTTATACATGCATTTCACACCACTATCGGAACACCCTTTAATTTTTAGTTTTATTTTTTTATACTTGTTTATATAGTGAACTAAGTTTTAATAACTGTTTGTAAATTTCAAGTGTATCCATCCTACAGTTCAAGAAATAAACACATTTTCGTAAATAACACCTCTCTATTGGAACACCCTATAAGTTTTAGTATTTGTTGCTATAGCGGCAACAACTATACATCATCTGTGAAAATTTCAAGAGTCTACCTATTACGGTTCCAGAGATAAAAGGCGCTGACAGACGGACAGACGGACAGACATTGTAGCGAAAACAATAGGGTTTCGTTTTTACACTTTGTGTACGGAACCCTAAAAACCAAGAGTTGCCTCTGATTAAGTAATAGAATAAACTTATTTTATTGTTATTTTTTACGTTACGTTCATTTTTTTAATTATAACTAAAAATTAAATTGTGTTATAGAAAGTAAAAGAGAATATTGTTAATTTGCGTACTTTCAATTTAAAGAGTAAAAGGCTAGAAGCAGAGATGAATTGTTTGCCGTTATTTTGAAACAGAAGTAATTAAAAATCATATGGCGTTACATTTTTTTGCTTGCAACTGTACCAAGGCGAATTTATACCAGGTGGAGTCGATAGCCCAGCTGATTGTTTTTTGCTCTCGTTTTTTTGTTAATATCTTGTCAAAAATACATTGTTTCATAACTGCTAATCTAATGTCAAAGTTGTTGTAGTTGTCCTCCTGCTGCTCACACCTGGTATGAATTCGCCTTGAACTGTACATACATACCAAAGAGAATTTATACCAGGTGGAGTCGATAGCCCAGCTGATTGTTTTTTGCTCTCGTTTTTTGCTAATATCTTGTCAAAAATACATTGTTTCATATCAGCTAATCTAATATCAAAGTTGTTGTTTTGTTGTAGTTGTTCTCCTACTGCTCACACCTGGTATGAATTCGCCTTGATACATACATATATCCGTACTATTAAAATATACACTTCCTTATTTCTATATATTTATAACTTTAAATATAACAAAAACATATTTTGTTTAAAAAAGAAAAATATTTTACATAAACTAATTAAACCACACCTAACTTCGATTTACAACAAGCAGCAACAATTTATTTATTATTATATATACGTACATACTTCTTTGGTATTTATATTTAAGGTCATTTCTTAACAAGAGACAGCTTTTTAGAAACCAGATTTAATAATGATAAAATCATTAGCTAAACGCTGTTTGCGTTGGTTCTAATATAAACCATGAACAGAGAAAATTAAAGCAACAAAAATAATTATTATTTTATTTGAAAATTATTTATTCCCTAATTTTTTCATTGTTTTATACTTTCAGTAAAATTCGTATTGAAGTAAACATATTCATTCAAATCTTTTCTCGACAAATCATTTATAAAAATTTGAAAACAAGAAAATATTACTTGGAAAAAGGGAGACACTGGCAACCTCTACCGTCGACCTTCTTGAGTCTGTTTAGACCAATTTAATCATTTTACGGTATTGGCGCTTGTTAGATTTCTGTAAGCGGCCACTAACTACTTTATTCCTATCACTATTTATAATACTCAATTACGGGAATTACCAGAAAATAATTTAGTAAAATCGGTTCAGAAATAATGAATTCGCACCAGTTTGACTTACTGTGCTACTCATTCTTTCAAGATCTTCAAGATTCTCAAAATATATAACCAGTGTTGTTTCTTAATTTGTACTCACCTTCCGCCATAAATATCTTGTGTCAATGGTGTACTCTCATCATCTGTAAAGTTGTCATCACTATCGCCCGTACCCGGTGGGGCCAGAGGGCGATGTCTTATGTTAGACATCTATCTCTATATCCCACGGCTGCACACACACGCTACTAAATCGACCAAATCAACCAAGCTCCTCAACTGCTTAGAAAATGTGGCTCAAAAAAGTTACCAATTTTGATGCTGTTATAGAAAATGTTTAAATGGACAAGTAATTTGTAATTCCAATCAAAAACTAAAGTTATTGGATCTAAAATTAAATAAAAATAAATAATTTATTAGTTAGATTTGTTGGGCCAGTACATGAAATACTGTTGTCATATCTTTCGGTGAATACCATCGTCACTGGCTGTTTACTTAGTACGGTTGGCGAACGCTTTCCATGTGAGAACATCATTATCTTAGGAGTACTATCTAAGATGATGAAGTGATGACGGTCTTCACCTAAAGGTATGACAACAGAATATGTTATTGGAGAGATGCAGAGTTTGATACATACAGAAAGAGAGAGAGAGTTGATGGTAGAGGAGAATTTTAATTAAAGGTAATATAAAATACATTTGAGAAATAAATTTTGTTTTTGGAGTGCACCTAGTGGAGTAAAAGTGAGCTGGTTAACTTGGAGATTAGGGATGCGCTGACCAGACGATCCGAGGAAATTGTTTTTAATGATTTTGAAGGTCCTAATTTTTACAAAAAAAAAAATTTCAAAAATTTTTAAACAAAATTTTTCAAAAAATTAAAAAAATAGACAAAAAAAAATTCCAAACTTTCACAAAACATTTTTAAAAAAATTTAAAATAATTAAAAAAAAATTAACAGAGAATTAAAAAAAAATTTAAAACCAATTTTTAAGTAAAATTTTAAAAAAATTTTTACAAAAAATTTTTAAAAGCCAATTTTTAAGAAAAAATTTCAAAAAAATTTTACAATAAATTTTCAAAATAAATTTTACAAAATTTTTACAACTAGTTTACCAAAAAATTTGTTTTAATATTTTTACAAAATATTTAAAAAAAATTTACAATATTAAAATAAAATTACACAAACATTCACAAAATAAATTTCAATAAAATTTTTACAAACAATTTTTTACTACATTAAAAAAAATCTATATCATTTAATAAATCCTATAACATTTTGCCAAAATAATTTTCTATAAAATTTTTACACAAAATTTTCCATAAAATTAAAAAAAAAAATCTGTAAAATTAAAAAAAACATTTTTCTGTAAATTTTTTGCAAAAAAAAATTTCTATATAATTTTTCCAAAAAAAAATTCTATAAAATTTTTACAAGAAAATTTTCTGTACAATTTTTACATGGTTAGGAATTTCAGGTGACGATATACCTACATATACCGTATACGAGATTTTGCTGCTTAGGGGAAAAAAGCGCAGTTCTTTTTTTTAATGACTTTGTCTCTTAAGTAAAACCAATTTTGTACGAAATTTTGGATAAATAAAATCACCGCGGTGAAGGGTATAGAAGATTCGGCACTGCCGAATGTAGCATTCTTACTAGTTTTATTTTGGAAATAATTCGGTAGCTCATGAACACTTAATGATATCTTTACAAAATTTTACAGAGCTAAAGCAGATGTATTTCCGAGTGGAACTGCGGATAGTCGACCCCTTATTAGCGGACGCATTATATGTGATTCTGAAAAAATTCACAAAAATTGCACTTTTGCACTTTTACATAGAAAATGAAAGAAATAGCGTTTTTTAGAAATAGAGTATAAAATTTTAATTAACACCAAATCTGAACGGATTCTTACAAAATTTTAAAATAACAGAGATAAGAGCCCCTTTAAACAATTGAACATTTTTTATTTTAACACATGAATTCCTAAAATAGGAAAAACATATTCTCCAAAAAGTGTTTTTTATATAAAAGTAGCTACGCTGCCTTTGTCAACCATGGAGCTGTAGAGGAGGTAAGATATATACGATAGATTATTGAATAACATTTCTCGTATTCTATTTTCTGAGTTTTTTTTGTTAAATAGTTAATGCTTACAGCTAAACACTATGTAAATTAGATAGATACGAAGAATACTGCCGGTGTCTAAAATTAAATATTTTCCATTTTTCTTTAAAATTAATCATCTAATTTGTAAAAAAATACATTTGTGTGATTGGAGGGAACAAACGAACTTCTAATAAATAAATAAATGAAAATAAGCCTTACTTTAACAATTCATTAAGAGTTTTTAATTTAATAAATAAACATCTTGAAAAGAAAAACATATATGTGACCGGGTATATGAAAAGGTGGCTTATGACTCAAAAACAAAATTTCGAAAAATTAAAGATAAACAATGGATTTCGTCAGTTTCTTAGTAGTTTTTCTTTTGCATTATGAACAGTCATGCCCAAAAGGCAACCAAAAAATGCAAAAGAGCATAAATGAGATAAGTAAAATCGTTTTTGCAGCGTTCAATCCTGTTTTTAAATTTTTCAATTTTCTGGATTTTCAATAAAATTCTGTTTTTCTTTAATTTGTGCACTTCTTTCTCTACATTTTTAGTAAACTTCTAAGCAAGTTAGTAGTGTTAGTCTAGTTTTCACCACGTGAAAGAGCGTCTCAAAAACTATCGAAGTGGACAATTTTTTTTTGAGTCATAAGCCACCTTTTCATAGGCCGGGTCACATATAGTGGTTCCTTTTATTTCGAACACTACATCACTGTAAAAAAACCTTAAAATTAATTTTCATGAAATAATTTTTAAAACACACATACATATAGACATAAGTATAAGAATATCTTAATATTAATGTTGCAAGTCTAGTTTATATCTTATTCTATTTTTGGATTTTAGTGCTCGTACCAACGCATTTAACTTTGTTAGCCAGCAGTTGATAAAAAGTTTTAAAATTTATTATAACGAATATTTATTATACGACTGCCATAGATTTCTTATTTTTCAAAGTATACTAATTCAATACTGGTGTTGCTGGTGGTGTGGCGGCTAAATGTTAAAATCAGGTTCTTTCAACTTCATAGCCGCTGACAGCGTTCGAGTTCTTCTGTCTTGTCTAGTCAAAAGTTTATTTTTTTAAGCTTTTGTAATGGTTTAAAGTGGAAAAGATTGTAATGTCGTGTCATGCAGCCAACTGGTTGTGTGAGTGTGTTTTTTTTTGTTTATTAGTTTTAAGCTTAAGTTTTGCGTTGCAGTTGTTTTGCTGTGCCTTGCAAGTTGCAACATGATACATTCTCTTTTTGTTCAAGGACTTAATGGTTCGTTCTAGTGATTGAGTATTATTGCACAAAGTGCATGTCCGCCAAATGCATACATTTATTCCTCTTTACTTGGGGCATTGTAAAAGGGTATACATGGTTAGTTGAACCTTTAACATCGCACAGTTGGGGATCTGGCAAAACAAAAAATGCGAACTAATCTGTAGTTTCAATTAAGAGTAGTCTAAAAACTTCGCAGTTTGGAATTTAGACATTATAGTTACGGTGTCCATAATTATTAAATCAAAGTACAGAACAATAAGATATTAAAAAAAAAAAAACAGCAAAGACTTGTAAAACCTAGGGAATAAAGTTAAACAAAAAAAGTTTTCTTAGAGAAAAACATTACATTTCAATAAAATAGGGCAATGATTCATATAGGCACTTCCTGCAAGAAAACTTGTCCACCGTAACGGTTGTTCGGAAAATATAAGAAGAAGATGTAGTGCTGTATCTTGTTGATTTTGATAAAATTCTGAAACTAGGTGGCTAACATGCAACTCTAAAGCTGGAATGGCCAATTTTTTTGTCCGGACAAAATTTTTTTATATTTAGTTTGACATTTCTCTCAGAGAGTGAGAGAAGTTATTTTGTTCAAACAACTCTTAGCCTGAATTGGTTTAATTTTAATTTTTGTCCTGACAAAATTTAACTGAGTTGCCATCAAAAGTAAATAAAGAAATAAACTTTAAGAAAAAGCTGAATTGAGTTGTCACATCATATAGTGTTTGCTGAGCATACAATTGGGCATTTGAATTGTTTGGTTTAATTTGTTGAAATTAAAAAAATCTTGGAGCTCTTAAGCTATTTCGTGGAAAAGAAGTTGAAAAAACTGAAGGTAAATTTACGATACATCAACATAATTAAATAAATAAATAAAATTTCAGAAATCTACAGAATATCAATAGATGTTCGATACTTTAAAGATTGTTTAAAATGTATTTCATATGATAGCTTTGTTTGTCACGACAAGTTTTTTAAAATGAGTGAATCGTGCTGCAGAAAACTCTCAGTAAAAAAAATTTTTCCCAGATAAAACGGATGAATCCAGCTTTTAAATTGGTGATAAGAAGAAGATAATGGCGATTATGCGAACTTCCTTAACTTAAAAGCAGATAAAAAGAACGTTTGAAATGGCTAAGAGAGTCATTAGAATCCTGAATTGCAACTCTGGAAAAATGGTGTGGAAAAACTAATTATAACAATAATTTTAGAATGCCCTTGGTTTTAATAATACAAGTGACAAAATGCTCATGGAACTACTCCATGTAGGTGTACAAATAATTCGTAGCAAGTTTCTTGATTCCTTTGACAGGAAAGAATCACACAAAGGTGAGATCGTATAGACCTTTATGCCTATTATCAAACATGTAGGAGTTAGATTAGGTTGCACAGGTTCGCGCACAGTGGACCATTTCACAAAAGGCAATCAATTTTTAATTTTTTACTAGCTATCCCCGGTGCGCTTCGCTACACCCATCCACAAAAAATACAATAAACACTTGGAAGAAAAGTATGACCAAATTTTAACGCGAAAACGCACGCTATTCTCCAGTCAAAAATGTACCCATCCAAACTGTTTTTTGCTAGACTATACGTATTAACACAATAACAATTTTTTACTTTTAATGGGATGTGCCACTCCAAGTATTCTTATCCAGTCTGTATTTTGCTTGACTATGAACATTATGAGGGTTGCTTGTGCAAAGTTGCAAGACTATACCTAATGTAGTATCTAGGTACGTGATAGGAGGTACCACGCTCTCCATTCAAATTCAGTCAGTGTTTCTCTACACAATGTAACTTAATAAGGGTGTTACTGGCGCAAAATTTTAAGACTCTACCTATTGTAGTTCTCTAGGCACACGATAATAATTTTGTGAGGTACCACTCCCACTGTCCCAATCCAATCTGTATATTGCTAGACAATGCGCATTAGTATGAGGGTTACTTGTACAACGTTTCAAGACTCGACATGTTGTGGTTCTCCAACTACACTATAATAATTTTTCACATTGTATATGAGGTACTACGCCCTCCATTCAAATTCAGTCTGGGTTTCTTTACACAATGTATCTTAATATGGGCGTTACTGATGCAAAATTCCAAGGCGCTACCTATTGCAGTTCTCTAGATACAGGATAATAATTTTTTACTTTGTTTGGGGGGTACCAGACTCCCTTTCCCAATTCAGCCTATGTTCTTCTAAAGTATACGCATGTGTATGGGGTTTACTTGTACCCACTTTGAAGACCATACCTATTATAGTTCTCTATATAGACAACAATAATTTTTCACTTTGTATGGGAGGTACCACGCCAACTATTCCGGCTATAACTCATGAACCAATACACATACAGACCCCTTTGCAGAAACAAAATCGGTTCACGCATTCCAGAGAACATCAATTTCTAACACAATGCAACTTTTTATATATATATATAGATTTAATAGGTGGGACTTTGGTCTTTATATTTTGCTATAAAATATACAAATCGATTGATAGGAAAATCACAAGCATTATTGTTTATAACCAAGCTAATAAAATTCCATAATAATGTCCATATAGTATATGTGGATATGTCGGGTAAGAACTCGTTATATTTTAAAGTATTTTTATTTAAAACATAATTACTTTTTCGTATGGTTTTTATATTATTTACGTTAATATTGAGTAACATCTTGTTATATTGGCAGGGTCCGCCAAAAGTAATAGGACCAACAAATTAAGAAGACTTTAGATTTGTGCGAGAAAGGCTGAATTACTTCAAAAAGGAGCGTTGCAAAGCTGTGCAGATTTTTTTTTGTAAAACTATTGTCTTCATGAACTTTGCACAAAATATCTGATCTTTGGTCAGAAAAATTGTTATGGTGCACACAGCCGAAACTTGGCCCACATATAAAGGGGTACAAAAGTGTAGAGGAGGCTTCAAACTACCAAATAGTGCAAGTTTTTTTTTGTTGATGTATTTTGACGGCAAGGAGTTACGCTCTATTAAGTAGGAGATTTTAGGGCAATCTGGACCTGTTTTTTTTTAAGTTTAAAAACTTCTGATAGTTACAAGGACTTTTTATTAACAGGAATAGCTTATAAGCTACATAATTACATAAAATTTATTTTGCATCAAAATCTTTTAAAACGTAGAAGTTATAGTCATTTAAAAATTAATATTTTCTAATAATTTTTAATTGTATCTCAATGTAGCGCGTAAGTCAATTTGATATCAACCTGTTATAGTTGAAATTTTTTAGCTCCCATGGTATACTGGTATTTATTTTCATATGAGTTATTGTATATTCTCAAAATATCCCAGCAAACAAATACGTTTACTTGGAAGCAGGTTTGTAAGGGAGAGAGAAATAGACTCTCCCTTTCCACCTGCTTCAGAAAGACATAATTTTTGTTTGCAATGTACCACTTGGTAAGTCTCTTTGCTTCAACAAATTCTCTATAAAAATTTATACGCTTACATACCTGCTTCCACGTAAAGGCCAGGATTCACTATCCTACACAATCGTACGATGTAGTCACAAAAAAATCTGACAGAATTCTGTCCTAATTAAAAAATCGTTTCAAAATGGCGTTGTAGATGCTACACTATCATACAAAATAAGATTTTGCAACTCTGATCGCATGGAAAAAATACTATTTTATGATATTTTTCAGAAGATTATCAAATCGTACAGACTGTCACACACATACACTTTTAATCCACACTATCATACTTTTTGAGCACACATGCAATTTTTGACAACTCGTACGACTGAGTATGATAGTGAATCATGGCCTTAAGCGAGAGTGGTCTCTTTGATCCACAAAATTTGATAAAGAAAACTTATTCGCTTACATACCTGCATCCTCGTAAATGGAAGAGGATGTGTTTTGTTATAATTGTCTTACAATTATAGAACCGCTTTTGATAGACATGAGTTTTATTTTACTGCTTATTTAAACTCAATAATTTTTTGCTGGGATGTGCACAATGCGCCGGTTTGTATACTCAAAAACGGTTAACTAGGGTTCCAATGGGCCCTTTGCAATGCCTGACTAAACATGATAATTCTGAATTTATAAATCCGGATTTATCATGTTTAGTAAGTAGGTCACTCTGAGGTTAGAGGCTTTCTACGAATAGAATGCATTTAAAGCACTAGCCTAAAAGAGTTAGAAAAATTAATCGATTGCGGTAGCTAAGAAAACCGTGCATGGCTTGTTAAACAATAAACAGTAAAATTGACTATGTAGCCACCTAACCGACATGATTTGCCTAACTCTTTCTGTCCCTATCAGAGAACCTATTTATAAATGAAAAAAAAAGAAAAAACTCAATTATTTATGAGACATGTATACGGTTGTGCAAACAATCTGATGGTGGTGCCTAATGTTGGCATTTATTAATAGTTTTAAATCAAAAATTCAAGTTTACCTTGAAAGTATGATTAAATTTATGATTTTTTTTTTCATTTACTTTTTAAAAATTTTACTAAAGATATAAATTGACCATTAAAAATGTGGATTGTTTATTTAAACTTAATTTAAGTTGATATTTTCTTGTTTAGTGATTTCTAAGGGAATGATGCTTTTGCAGTTGTTAGCATCATAATTTAAGGGTGATTTTCTTTACATCTTAAAATGTGTGAGTGTGTCAGTTAATGCCTTGTAATCAGTATTTAAAGCAGCCCTTGTAGTACTGTTACATAAAATTTGCAACTTAAAACAAGCAAACGTTGAGTGATAATCACAGGGACCGTGTGGCCTAATGGATAAGGCGTCGGACTTCGAATCCGAAGATTGCAGGTTCGAGTCCTGTCACGGTCGAAGTTTAACTTTTTTTTATTTATTTTTTTTTAACTTAAATTAATTTTAAAATTTAGTAAACATTTTGTAAAAACAAGATAAGATTGTGTAGTTGTGTGTGAAAAAAGTTTAAAAGTTTTATTTAATAATATTTTAGTCATTAGTTAATTCCAAATGTTCAGCTTACATAAAAGTTAATAATTTGTTGTGTATTTTTAAATGTCAAATGCTCAACAAGTTTTTATTAATTTATTATTTTTATAATGAATGATTAGTTATTGAATGAATTAATCATTATTATTTTGTTGCACATTTATTTATTTTTATATTTTGTCTGAATATTTAAAAACAAGTAATCGGCTGGCGCGAATTTTGTGCGGTTATGTTTTCCAATTTTATTGGTATAATTCAAGTCATGTCAAATAAGATGGCCTCCGTAGGGAGAGGGAAATATTAAGGGGAAAATTTTTATTTTTTATATTTAGTTCGACAGTTAAAATTGCACTCTTTTCCCTCAAATGGTAATTAACCTGTCACACTCCATAGAAAAAATTTAGATAATTTCTCTTTAATGTTCCGCTCTTCCTACTGAGGCCATCTTATTTGACTTGACTTGAATTGTACCAATAAAATTGGAAAACCTATAGCCACTTACATGTTTTTGAATCTATAATATTTGTATTTAAAGATGCCACAAAAAAGTAATATTCAAACTAACATAGTAGGGAAGCCCATTTTGGGACCCAAAATGAGTGAGAATGTGTGCAAAAAGGGGTAAATAAAAAAGACGATGGTTTCTAAAGCAAAATCAAGTCATAATTTTTCAAAAAGTGCATAAGGGGCTAAAGGCCATATAAACCGTCGTACGTTAAGTAATATTTTTTCGGGCTAAAAACAATTTTGCGCGTTTTAAATAACGCAAAACGGGCTAAATCTATCCCGAAAATGACTAAATTGGCATCTCTGCAGTAAATATATTTTAAATTTTTTTCTAAATATTTTTGGTTTTTTTTTAAGAATTTCATGTTTTTTTTTAAATTCAAAACTTATTTGAAAATAAAATTTAACATTATTAATCTTTATTCCAGATTAATTTCTTAAAAATTTATAAAATAATAAGCCATTAAAATATCACAAAGTGTTAGTCTCTAAAAATAGTAATAATAGTACCGCCCCAATAGTACCAAGATTTTGTATTAACTAAAAAACAACCATACATATAATTAGTACTGCAAAATCTCTACTAGAAAACAAGGCTACGTCAAGTCAAAAGAAGGCCCCCACGAAGCGTTCCTAAACTTGTAGTTAGAGCCCAAATAAATTTAAGAAAAAAGAAGTAAATTAGGCAAAGAAAGCTTATCCGGAAATCGTAAGAAATTATTTGGAAAGCAGAACTACAATGGGCTAATATCTTGGAAACACTCATAAAATGTCTAAATATTATTTAAAAGAGCAAAAAAACATTTTTTTTTTAATTTGAATCAAAGTAAGTCGATGTAAAAACGCCTTAGTTCGGTAAAGAGGCCATGTAATCAGTGTTACCATTTGTAAAGTTTATCGAGGTATCAAAGAGATAAAAAAGATTTTTTAACTACAAAAAAGATTTATATAAATGTGATATGTATTTAGTAAATTTAGACAGTTTATTTTTAATTTATTTTTTTTTATTTTTTTCCAATTTTTTTAGTTTTTGCCAATTTCCTTAAAAAATATTAATTTTTAAGCTTTCCAATGCCTAACCAATCCCCGCCTCCCAAGAATATTATTAAAAAAATATTTTTGTAATTTGTTACTTAATAGTATTTTATTTATCGGAAAATAATTAATTTATTCATAGTAATAACTTATTTATGATTGTAACGATAAATTTTATTTAAAATTATAACAATAATTTATTTAAAACAACTTTTCCTTTCCACTAAGATGATGATGAGTGCCATGGTTCTTCTTCGTCTGATTCTTCAAAGACCTCTTCCGAATCTAAATCCTTTTCAGCGTTAAATACAGGTTGAAGCATAAAAGAAATTGCTGCTTTCGTAAAAGGTAATGACCTTTTTTGGAGTGGGTCTAGTAAAGATTGGGTCAGAACTTAGCAAAAGCCTATGAATTATATCTATGTTACACTGAACCCTTGAAAACTCTCTAGCAAAATTCTGCCTGTAAAGCCGGAAATGTTTGTTTCGTACCTCAGCTGCTTCTTCTATTAAGAGCTCAATAGGCAACAATGCCTCATTCATAACAGTTGCACCATGTATTAAAATTTGTGCATCGTAGGTGTCATAGGATGCCACTAATATAGAGAAAAGTAAAGTTTTGCAGTATCTAAGCAATAATCCACAAACTCGTGCATTTGGATTTTGTGACCACTTTATATTACTTCAATAATAACCTTGATTCGGTGTATGAAATCAAACTCAATTCCAGTTATTTCTGCAGCTAATTCAGGATTGGAAAAATATCTTCTGCTGTTACCATCGTTGGTGTTTCCAAATCCAGCTTTCGGTACACCCACTATTAGCCCTAATTCACTTCTAAATTTTTCTTGGATATTTTTTTCCTCGCGTTAACAATGGCTTTGTCCGTTTTTTCACTGTCAGTTTATATGACAGGTGTAATATGCTCTCAAATAGGCGAATTCTGGCGTGTAAAGTAGATAGTCCGAAAGAAAGGGCATCTACGTCTAAATCTCTTTTGATATTTAAATTGTTTTTTGTACAGGTAATAACAGTGTTAGATGTAATGATTTAAATAAAAAACATCTACCTTCAGTTATTAAAAACCAAAACATTTTATGAATATACAAAGGTTTCTTACTCGTATTTACCTATCTAGGATAGAAAAAAAAAAAAAATAAAAAGGTAAAATTTTCAAAAAATCGCAAAAAAATGGCGCAAAAATGCGCAGTTTTTTTTACAGTATAAAAGTAGAGATCGTAAATTTTGTAGTGATATATAACATTTTTAGGATCGCGATGGAGACACTCTCAAAAAGCTTTTCACTTTTTTTTGACAACAAATTTTACAAAAAAAAACTTTTTTTAATTTTGAACAAAATTTTTTATCATTAAAAATTTAAAAAAATTTCTAAAAACTAACATAAGTAGCTACTAATAAACCCTTTTACAGAAAAAAAATCAATACAAAATCTTTATTCGTTTAGCCACCAAGAAATATATTGCAAACCTCTCAAAAACATTTAAAGTCAATAAAAACAAAAACGTATGCGATTTAGGCCCATTATTATACCTTGCCTTTAGCTAAAGTTAGGATTTTGTTGGAGCGATAAATAGTTTTTCATTATTAAAAGTAAGCTAAAACCCACTTTTAACTATCACGTACTTTAAGGACAAGTTATAGCAATGAGGATTATCCTCATTATTATAGAGATAAACTACTTATCGCTCCAACAGAATCCTAACTTTAGCTAAAGGCAAGTTATAATAATGGGCATTACTCAACTTTTCTGATTTAACAGTGTCCCAAAACGACAAATCTCAATCAAAAGCCTTGAAAATTCTCTATACGATGCAGAATTTTGTTGTACTTAATTGCGTACTTAAATTTTTACATTTCTCAAAATTAATTTTTGGCCTAATGTCCGGCTAGATTGGCAAAATACCCATCTGTGCGTCTTTACGCCTTACGCTCTTGTGTAGGTTTAGCTGTTACTTATACATACATAAAAGGGTTACCAAAGTCAATAAAAAAATGAAGATAAAACAAGAATGTTACAATTAAGTTAATTTTTAGGCAGACCTGAGAACTATTAAATTAAAATATTGTGAAAATTTATTGCATACAAAATTACTGAAAATAATTACTCTAAAAACAATACACAAACATTTGGAAAGAATTCACTAATGATCTAGGTAGGCTCGCCTTATTATAATTATAATTATAATTATTATCATTATTATTATTATTATTATTAGTATTAGTATTATTATTGTTATTATTATTAATATTATTATTATTATTATTATTATTATTATTATTATTATTATTATTTTTGGGAACATTTGTTTTATAATAATATTTATTTTATAAATTTTACAAAAACAGCAGGTACTTTGTTTTTAGTTAAATGTATAGAAAAAATTAAAAACAATAAATATTATTTTACATTTAACAACTAAGTAGACTACAGATAACAAAGTAAAGCACAAAAAAAAATAATAAACTTCGTCGTGCTGCCACCTAGTCAATAAATTCGACATGATAAGTAATGTTAAATTTTAATTGAAAAGTTAAAAATTAAAAAAAAAATTTTTTTTAATTTCGATTTTTGTTGAAATTTAATTTTTTTGTCAAATTCAAATCTTTTGCCGAAAATTTATATAGTTATATGGTGCAATTTCTGTCATTGCTTTTCGGACGAACACCCAGAGGTGACTCCTACTAATGCAATGCATTATTAATGTAGCGGGATAACGAAGCAGACCGCTTCATTAATGGGCCCCTTTTCGACCACCCTGCATACTGAGTGATTATAAGCAACCGACTTGTAATTTATGGTAAATTTACTCTCATTGAGTCATGTGCTACCACGAACCTTTACTTTAAGACTATCGACTCGAAACTGTCGGCCTTCTTTCTCATCACGTAGTCTCTAGTAATTGGGAGCATTTGTCCAAGGCTTAGGTCCCCCATGGCATCCTCATTCAACAAGTTTCTGCCCGTGGTCCTAAGTCTTATGATAGCTAGTGCTGGACAAGCACATACAATGTGTGCTATCGCCTCAGCCTCCTTCAGGCACTGTCTGCAAGTATCATTTTCTTCGATTTTGATCATTGCTAGATGATACTTGAAGTTTCCATGACACCTATCACTAGCAGGTACTTCTATTATATCTGAGAACTCTACTTTCGTTTCTGCCAAGGGCTTTTTCCAGAACCATTTGTGTCTGCCTAAATGTAGTGGCCCCCCTGCTAAACCTTTTCAGGTTTAATGAGTTCACCCATTGTACAACCATATAATTCAATTATAACAAGTTGCTCAACCATGTGTTGTCTTTGAGTGTAGCACCCGCACATCAACATGATCAATTTCAAAACTAATCAATTTTGTGTTATAAACCTTTTTGAAAAGAAATCTTTAAAATAATAAATACTTATTTAATACATATTAATAAAAGCATAAATTAATTAATAGTTAATCTCAAAAACAACCCAATTTTTGTTATAAAAATTAAAAAACCATTCAAATACATAATATTTATTTTAAATAAACTTTCTAAACAACTCAATGATTTATTTCAACACCAAATAAGGAATGGCCAAATAATTTTAAGTTAAATTAAAACTAAAATTGTAATTAAATGAATGATTGTGCTTGCCTACAATATTTGTTTTATATTTATCTAGACCAGGTGGGTGGATTTTTGGACAACACAGCAAAAAGTTAAAATAGTGATTCAGCATAAGATAAAAAAAAGTTACAATAGAAAAAACAACTATGAGTGTATAAAAATCAGAGTACCAAAATGTACACTCACTGTTCAGTTATGTATGAATATGTACATTTTATTTTTTAGCTGTTTCTTATCAAACATGAGAGACTACAGAAATTTTTTTTTTGTTTTCATTTATGAATGCGATAATTTATTTTTTTTCTTTCTGTAAAAAAGTGAATAAATGACAACATATTTTGTTTTTCATATTTTGATAATTTTTCAATAATGAAAAGATCGTAGAAAAATATGCGCTAAGCATTCACGTATAGAAATGCACTCAAATATGTATGTATTTTGTAATGTGCAACTGCCGACGTATGCAGTATCATAATGTTTTTTATTTCTTTTGGAATAGGTATATTGTAAAATTGTATTTTGAGTTAATATGTATATATGTTGTATGTATGTATGTGTGTATGTGTTTTTAAATAACACGAAAAATAACATTTAGAATACACTTAAATACATACATATGCAGAAGAACATTACGGATTTTCTCTCTTTTTCCCTTTTACATGTAAGTACCTAAATATGTTAAAAAAAGTTGATATGTACATACATGTGCGATCGTAGGCAGAAAATTCTTTCATGTTCATTTATGATAAATTTTTAAGGTTCATAAATGTACATATACATTTATGACAAAGAACATCAATGACAACAAGCTAATTTATCACTTATCATGTATGTATGTTACAAAAACAAACAGGTACACGCATACCTGTATGAACACAGGCAGAACATTTTTTGTTGTTCGTTTATGTGTATGAAAAATAAATATAAAATTTTAGATTTCTCATTCAAGAAAAATATCATGAATGTTCATAAATGAAAAATTTTGAACCCTGATAAAAATACTCATGTCCATAAACTCAAATACATGTGTATGTACTTATGTATGTATGTATAGACTTAAATATCTTTCTTAATTATATGATACTAGTAATTAGAAATGAACGAATAATTTTCTAAATGGACGTTCGCAATGTAGGGAGTATTATAAAGCAGACTAAGTGAACAATATCATGATGTTAATGTACGAGGGTAGTTTAATAATTTCCTTACTTTTTGTATTTTAAGCTTATATATATATATATAATTTTGTAAATAATATAGAAAAAAGAAAACTAATATGTCTTTACTCATAACTAGTTCGTAACTGATAGGTGGCAACACTACTTCAGTTAACTATTTTCTATTGCAATTCGAAAGAAGTAAATTTCGTGAGCTCATTAAACAGTTGTAACGTGAAAAACCCATTTTCGTCTTTATAAATACTGCGGAAACTCTGCACCTATCAACATATACCACATCTAGCATGTTCTTCAGATTTACAGCTTAGCGACTATTACCTATTTCCAAATTTTAAGAAATATCAGGATGGTACGAAATTTGGATTAAGGTCGTCGTTGAAACAAGCGACAATTTTTAAGGGCCTCAATGGAATAAAAAACCTAGACCACGCTAGATTAAATGAACCTTACTTAAGTACGACTATGTTGAGAAATAAAGCGCTTTTTGATATAAAAAATATCTTTTATTTTATTTATAATGCTATTGAATTATGGAATTTTTCTAATATTTAAATGGAGAAGCCAAGCTTAGATTAAAAATGGCATCATGAATAAAATATACCAAATATATATATTGTGGGAATTAATAAAACTTCAAATCATAATTTTATAGACCTCAGTTGCCCAATCGTTTAAATTGGATTTATCCATATTATAATATCTTTAAAGCTTTTTGTACCATTGTTCACCATTGTTTGTACCATTGATTTTCCAATCACCAGTATAGGTGTCATTAAAAACTAAAAAGAATTTCAACTTTCACTAAAAAATCAGAAATTACAATTTGAGAATATTAAGTGGCATAACGTTTTCTTTAGTTTCGTGAATAGAAAGAAGTGATAGGTTATAAAGGTTTTGCGAATATGATAGATTGGGTAACAAAATTGTGCATAGTGTCACCGATAGCACAATGAATGGTAATAAATATATAAAATATCGGCTACTCTTGATGATCAGAAAAACACTTTGTTTTTCCTTCAAGTGATTTTTATATAATTTTTATACAGACGGGCTTGAGTTGTAACACTTTTTTAGAAGGGGAGCTGTCACCTTACAGTTACAAAAAGCAAATAATAAGTTCTCTTTGATCGGCTATTGGTGAGGCCCTTCAGGCAGTAGCGTGGTGGCTGTTGTTTTGACCTAGATCGCAGAAAGGAGGATTAAGTCTGGTGTTATATATAGTCTCCAACTGCTGAGCATGAGGTATGAGTATGGTCCTGCCAGACACGTTCAAACATTTTTACTTTTTTCTCAACCGGGACTTATCCAGGTAACATACATATTAGTCCAAAATAATAATAATCATTTCGTTATACTTGTTTTGACACAAAAAAAATTTATTTCAGGAGGTTGTGTTACAAGTTATGACAAAAGAATTTAGTTTGTTGTTAAAAATTTTTATACATTTCATTGAGAATTATGACACTTTACAGAACTAATTTCAGGTAATTTCGATTATTATTTACACCAGCAATAAAATTTTCAAAAAATATTTTATGCACAGATACGGTCCTGTTACAGTTTTATTCTTAGATGTTATTTATTTTCAGTTTTTTTGGGTCTTAAAAAAATGTTTGGCATTTGCAAAATCTAAATCTTAATCAGAGTGTTAAGCTTATCTATCTGTCAAAAAATCTCATGTACATACAAAATGTATTACACCCCATCTACATTAGACAAGAAACAAATAACTAATTAACACTAACATCATGTTAGTCTTAAGTGTAGACTGCCCATGTTAATGTTTGTTTTACGTCTTAATATGGTGGTTCAAACTTTTGTTATAAAAGCTCTTTTATAACATAACAATAACGTTTTAGTTTTATTTTAGTTTTATTTTCAAACAGCGCCATCTGTTGCTCAATCGTATTAATACTCTCTGCTTTGCTATAAGCATTTAAACAACATTGATGGAAAGCAGAAAATTATGGACAATCAGAGCATGAATATAAAAACGTATTCGCCACCCAAAACAACATAAACAAATTGGTACCGTTTCTCTGTCAGCTTGTACAAATCGATGACTAGTGAAGACAGGGTGCTAAGCAACAAATGTTAATCAGTCGTAAAGTGGTTTTGAGCCGGGAAAAACGTGCGGCGTCATTGTCATTTTCGTTTAAAGTCAATCAGGCCTTCCTTGTTGCTCGGCCTTCGAGTGGTTTGCGTCTCGTTCTCACACTGGCTGATTGGCGTCCTCGAATAGCTGTACTTCGGTACTGTTATTGGTGGTTGCTTAATCAGCCACGTGTAATCGTTTGGTTATCGTATATAACCTAGAAATTTTAATTTCAATAAATAAGTCAGACATTGGTGGAGCGTCATTTTAAAACCTAAACTTTAACTGAAGGAGCACCATTAAACTCAATTTTTAACTGGAGGAGAACCAATAAACTCAAGTTTTTTCACTGGAGGAGCACCATTAAACTCTTTATTAATTTTACCTAGCTGAATTTGGAGTCTCACTTCATATACGAAGGTATATGTCGCTTGCAGATTTTGGAGGAAGCTAAGGCAATCACACCCTGGCGCTTTGGTTTCGTACCTTTACCATTTACCAATTTTTTTGGTCAGAATCCAAAAAAAGGTTTTGTAATTAAAGAATGAAAAGTAAAGAAATTTTAGTTTATTTCAATTCTATATAGAGATTTAAGCTCTAATTGCTATTTCTATTTATGAAGGATAACTTGTTTTATGAAAGATAAGTTGACAAGTTGATAAGTTGTTATGAAAGATAAGTCATGAAAGAATGTACTTTGAAAGTAAGTCATTAGACAACGCTACGCTTGACGCCATAGTTTAAGTTTGGCTCTTAGGTTGGCAAAGGAATAAACATTAAAATTCAATAAGTCGAACGAACGTATAAGAGATAACTCTCTTTTTTGTACAACTTCACTTAAAGAAACAAAATAAATGAAAATTTTCAAAATCGAAATCGGATCAAAAATAGGAAATTTGTTTCGTTTTAAATTCTTTATATATTCGCGGTATTATATGTACTTTGAAGCAATACTACTCCGTTCCACTGAAGATTTAATGCTCAAAATCTCTTTCCGATTCGTGCATATAACATGTTAACGTGTGTAGAAATAACAGATTTTTTAAAATTTTTATTTTTACATATTTTCAACGAAAAGTTTTTTTTGCAAAATTTGATCAAACTGTTCCAATTTTAACTGAACACTAGGTACGAGTATTTTGTGCAGCATAAAATCTCTTTGTGAAGTTTAAAACGATTTGTAAAACAAAACAATAGTTTATAACATGACACGTTTAGGTATCATTTCATTTCGGTAAAACTTTTATTGAATCAGTCTTAAGTCATGCTTTTCGTTTTACAAAAAAACAAAAAAAAAAAAAATGTTAAAAAATAACAATTGTCGCATTCAAGTAGTTGTTGGGTAAGTTGAATTACATTCGTGGTATGTAGAAAATTTTTCCTGTTTACACTTTTGTAATTGTACAAGAAACCGGTTGGCGTTTTTTTTGTCTTTTATCCAGACTCTTTTACTGTTTCAACTGTTTTATGGTTTGAAAGCAAAATTTTAATTCAGCCATTGTTTGTTTAACTATAAAAAATGCAAATAAAAAATTAAAGAAAATCGAACTATTTGTTGTTACCCCTAAAATGAACTTCAGAAAACATTCTTTGGGAATCAATATAAATATGCCAATGGAATATTTAATTAAATTTATGTACTGGATTACATACATACGAGCACGAGTATGTACCTTTCTTATTGTGACTTTAGAAGAGGTCATGATTTGTATTCTGAAATTGTTGCTTTGTTAAACTGGATAAAAATCTTTTTAGTGACCGCTACTGCCTACGACATAATTTGTATGTATTTTAATATACCATATGTATGTATTTTAATACTTCCCACCCGTTTAAATAAAATACATGTGTATGTATGTCTTTTCATTTTATTTTCCATAGTCAACAATATTATAAGCGATTTCAAGTGGTATACATATGTAAGGGGTGATCCATTTCGAGGTTCCCTACTTTTTTAAGGAAAAACACAGAAAATTCAAATTTAATGGAGAATGTTTATTATCATTTGAAAGAACATTCTTTGGCATTTATTTTTTGAAGATTATGTCGCAGATGGTCCATTCGTTGAGTTCAATTTTCGATGACTCGTTCGAGCATTTCGACTGGTAACTGGCAAATGACACGCGTGATGTTCTCCTACAAGACCTGAATCGTAGCTGGTTTTTGTCCGCATAAACTTTAGACTTTACATGTCCCCTCAGGACAAAGTCTAACGGTGTGATATCAGACGATCTTAGTGGCCCAAAACGTGAAATTATCTGCTCACCGAAATATTCTCAATAAATCCATTGATTGATGCGATGTGTACGAAGTGGTGCTGAAGTACGAAGTCTGGCTGAAACCAAATGTCACCGAGATCACGAGCTTCAATTTCAGGCATCAAATAGTCGGTTATCATGGCACAATAACGGTCGCCATTGACGGTTACGTTCGCACTGCCATCATGTTTAAAGAAATATGGACCGATGATTCCACCGGCCCACAAACCACACCACACCGTTGTTTTTTCTAGACGAAGTGGCAGCTCTTGAATCTCTTCAGGTTGCTCTTCGTCCCAAATGCGGCATTTTTGTTTGTTTGCATACCCATTGAGCCAGAAAGGGGCCTAAACGCTAAACAAAATTTGCCTCGAATACGTCGGATCTTCTTGGAACTTGTCAAGAGCCCATAGAGCGATTCAGGCGTAAGTCTTTCCATTATGAAATGCCAAACAATACTAAACAAAAATAACATGACAGCATGACACACGTGAACTGTCAAAAAAGCCTATTGAAAAAGGTACCTCGAAATAATTCACCCTTTACATATGTATGAATTAGTGCTGGCAAAGTATTGAGTAGTCGGTATCGAGTACCGAGTATTTGATCTTTTTTTAAGTACTCAATACTCAAAAGTAGTTACTCAAAAAAAAGTATTGAGTACCCAACTGATGAGTATTGAGTTGTATCGAGTAATTAAAAGTAGAGAAATCGCGAGCACTAGTATGAATACAGAGGCATCTTTTTTGTATAATCATAAATTTGCATCCCATTTAAGGTGGCTTGAAGTTGTCTGGATAAAAATAGTTATTTTTTTAGATGTCTTAGCTCGGTATTGTCCAATAATTATTTTTCTACAAATCGTTTTTTATTGGTTACTTAAAAGCTAACAATTTCTTTTTATTTATTTATAAAATTTTGGGAATTTAAATATAAACTATTATACATATAATAAAACTCTAGTACGACTATATTTTTTGAATGTTTTGTTGCTGGTACTGATAGTAATCGATATAAAATAAAATCACAAATTTTTCGAATTTGTGTCTATCTGTGCTCCCATTACGTAAAAACTAATGGATGAATTTTAAGAAAATTTTGTGAGAAGGGAGGAAGGAGGTTCAATGAGGATACTTTATTGCCGTAACCATATCCTATTTCCAATAGAAAGTAGAGATAAAATAGTGAAAGTACGTAATTTTACCGAGTTAATAATACTGCAAACTTGGCAGCACCTTTAAATTTTGCAAAGGAAAATTTCGGCCACAATTTACAAAATTCTACCATAATAGAATATTATATAAAACCTATATTTCGAAATACTTAGTAATTATCCGAATGGAAATTCGAATAAAATATTGTCAGGACGCTGACAACCTCGCGGGTATTGCTAGTTTTATAATAAACTAGCAGTACGCGCCACATCATCAAGGATCTGACTTTTATAGTGCTGCATATATGGGTTAAGCATTTATTTTATTTTATTTATTTATTTATTGTAGTCAATGGATGTTATCCTTACAGACTATTACATAAGAACTTAAATTAGTAGAGATTTTATTATATTAGACAGTATTTAAAATTACAATTAAATTTCTTTTAATTATATTTAAATTTAAAGAGAAATCAATATTTTTATAAAAATTATTGAATTGATTGCATAATCGCACAAGAGGATCAGCCATAGCGTAATTCGTACTACAATTTTGAACAAAAAGAGGCATAAAGTTACGCATATTACGACATGGAACATTAAATTTAATATTGGCTAACAGAAATTCACAACAAGTATTACCATTGATAGTACTTAACATAAAAGAAACATTTAACATAATACGACGACTTTTTAGAGTAGGAAGTTTAATTAAAGCAAGCCTACTAGTATATGAAGGAAACATCACATCGTCACGCCAATTTAAACCACGTAAGCAGAACAGCAAAAATTGTTTTTGAACAGATTCAAGAAGTTGGCAATGTACGTTATAATAAGGATCCCATATTACTGACCCATATTCCAGGATAGGTCTAACCAGAGCCACAAATAACTGTTTTGTGATGTAAGGGTCGGAAAATTCTTTTGACCAGCGCTTAATAAATGCAAGAACACCTCGAGCCTTGTTGACAGTCATTGTAATATGAGATATAAAATTAAGTTTAGGATCCAGCAAAATTCCAAGGTCCAAAAATGAATCAACTACCTCCAACTCATGTTCTCCTAAGAAGTAGTTAACCGTGATAAAATCACTCCTTGAAAATCTCATGCATTTACATTTTTTAATATTTAAAACCATCATGTTGTGTCTACACCATAAAACAAGATTGTTGAGGTCACTCTGCAAATTTATATGATCTGCATAATTCTTGAAGCTATAAAAGATTTTGACATCATCAGCATACATTAATACATGTGAGGAGTTTATAACACTGGGAAGATCATTAATAAAAATGGAAAAAAGAATAGGTCCCAGGTGACTTCCCTGGGGAACACCGGACAAAACAGCAATACATTTTGATGAACGATTATTAAAACGAACAGTTTGACTACGACATGTTAAATACGACTGCAACCAATTAAGGCTAATGCGGGTAACACCAAGCATGTTTAGTTTCATCAGAAGAAGCTTGTGATTGACCTTATCAAATGCTTTGCTAAAATCTGTATATACAGCATCAGTTTGTTTCTTTTCAATAAAAGCAGAGTTAATTAAGGAGGTTAATTGAAGAACATTTGTAGTAGTTGAACAACCCTTTCTGAAGCCGTGTTGATTGGATGATAAAATAGAAGAAAATTGATGACAGAGGTAATCAGCAACAATTTTTTCAAACAATTTTGGAATGGCACTTAGTTTAGCTATTCCCCTGTAGTTCGTTATTTCAGACTTATTACCAGATTTGTATAATGGGATAATAAAAGATTCTCTCCAAAACTTAGGAAAATAACCATTTATAATAGAAATATTGAATAAAAATGTTAACGGAGAAGCTATTAACTCTGCGCAACGGTTTAAAATACAGCTTGGTACACCATCAGGGCCATGGTTAAATGACATCTTAAATTTCTTCAAGTTATATACAACTTCAGTCAAATTTAATGTTGGAAGACAAATGTTGTTGTTAGAATGGCTAATGTATGGATATTCATTTTTATCATTAAATTGATCGTTGGAGTAAGTACTGGCAAAAAAGTCAGCAAACATGTTGGAAATAATACATTCATCACTAGATTCACATCCACAAAACTTCATTACAGAGGGATAGCCGCTAGATTTTCTTTTCGAATTTACAAAAGTATAAAATGATTTCGGATCACGAGTAAATTTATTTTTCATGCCATTGATATAATTGTTATATAGCCAACGATTAAAAGAGTTATATTCAGCACGGCAAACTGCATATTTTCCGTAATCTATTGTCAGACCAGACTTCTTAAATTTTTTATAACTTTTATTTTTTAAGTTTTTTAACCTTGAGAGTTCCTTAGAATTCCATGGTGGACCAACTGGCGGTTTAATTTTTATTTTAGGTACACATACTTCAAAATAAGAATATATTTTACTATAAAACTTAGTAATTATTGTGTCAATACGCGAGGCACTTTTAATACTCATGGAAGTAGACAACAAATCATTCCAACAAGTAGTTCTTAACAGATCATTTAATTTAGTGTAATTGGTTTTCTTAAAGCAATAAATTTTATCAGCATTATAACGATTCGAGACAAATTGAGATGGAATTGAGATGCTGAATTCGATAGTTGGGTGGTACCGATCTTCTGGCAAAGAAACAGGCTCAGTGCGATTTAAGGAACAGTCATCTGGATCATTGGTGAATATCAGATCAAGCAAATTTCCACTGTCATTATACACATGATTCAATTGATAAAGACTCAAATCAAACATTTCATTCAAGAAGTCATCATAAGAACTTCTATTTTTTACCGGGATAAGATAAGAAGCATCCGGATTACGTATCCACGTAATGAATGGGAGATTAAAATCACCAACAACGAAAATGCTATCATTAAGTTCAGCTTGTTGATATACCAATCTAATAGCTTCAATATGCTTAGAGTATGTTGGAGTATCCGAGCCTGGTGAAATATAGGAACAGGTAAAAAAAATTTTCTTAGACGCCATTTTAATTACAACAGCAACAAATTCGATATCAGAAACATCAGTCAAAATAGCTTCAGATGAAAACAAACTGGAAACCGCAATAAGAGCACCTCCACCTCTGCGATTACTTCGGTTATATCGATATATTTGGTATTTATAACATAATATCTCAGAGTTGAATACATTTTGGTTGAGCCAAGTTTCGGTGAAAATTAAAACATGATACGAAAAGTCATAACTATTTACCAGCAGGGTTGACAATTTTGTATTTAGGCCACGAACATTTTGGTACAAAATTTTTAGACGTTTATCAGCACTATTTAGTTTTTTGAAGAAATACTCTGTGGTGGTATTTGGGCAACATTTCCAAAACTGCGACTATCACGGTTATCATTGAAAAAGAATTCACGAACAAAAGTGTTTTTCGGCCAGAAGTTAGGATTGACTATTTGATCATAGAAATCACAATGAACAGATAATTTAAATGAAGAAATGCTCCTCGGACGAGAAAATGAAAATTTCTTCACTAGAATATCAGCATCATTATTTAGTTTTGATTTGACGAAGTAATCAATATCATTAGCAGTTGTACAAGAGGCAAAACGTGAAATAAAAATATGCTTCTTTGGTGGAACAACGACTAATTGCTGAGGAACAGTCTTGTCACAAATTAAATCAGAAGTTTGGGTAGTCGGAGTAGTCCCAGCAGATGTAAAGTTTGAAGCAGGAATCGGAGGATTGGAAAATGAAGATGATGGTTGAATTATATTATTATTGTTTTCATTGACAACTACATTATTTGAGATTGAAAGAATATTGTCCGAGCGATTTGGTGTCGTGCTAATAGAGACAACCGCCTCAGCATTATTTTTATTTTTGTTCCTTGCTGATTTACGGCGCTCAGGTACATCAATATTCTTGAGCTGTTTACTTTATATATACGTAGCTATTCCTGCGTTATTACTCAGAATATTGCACAACGGCTTTGTATAAAATTCTAAAATTTATATATAATTCCAAAAAATATTGAGAGTGGGTGCAGCCGCGATCCTAAAAATGTTATATACAAGTATAAAGTTTGATATCTCTACTTTTAGACTGTAAAAAAACGTTGCGCGTTATTTTTTGTGGTTTTGCTCATAAAATGTTTTTGTCGGTCATAAAATGTTTGGGTTTGAAGTTGTTTTAAATAAATTAATTGTTATTATTCAAAATCAAATTTTTACTATTATAAATATGTTATTATATTTATACATATATTTGTATATATTTATACATAAAAAATAAAATAAATTTGAATTATATTTTAGAACATATTTCTCATACAAAAGTTGTTCTAAAATAAATTTAAAATAAGTTTTATTTATTATGAATATGGGTAATAATACTTATACATATAAAAATAAAACTAATTTGAAATCTATTTTAGGACAACTTTTGTTTGATAAATTTGTTCTAAAATATATTTTAAATACATTTTATTTTTTATAAATATGGGGGATAAAATTTATACTTATAATAAAACTGTAACTTTTTGTCTGTGTGCATCACTTATAAAAACTATTGGATGAATCTTGAAACAAAATTATCGAAAGGTACCTTAGTATCTTAGTACAAATTTAGGGTACTTCTTTCCCGTAGGAATATCTCATTTCCATGAGAAAATTGAGAAAAAGTAGTGAAAGTACGCAATTTTACCGATATAATTGTACCGAAAACTTGGCAGCAACTTTTATTTTTGGTAAACGGAAACTGTAATACATTATTTACAGAACTCTTTTAGAATTTTAAATAAAGCCCATGTTTTTAAGTCCTTACCCAGGGACGGGTAATTACTTAAAAGCACTATACAAGTAGGACCAAGGCACATTAATCAGGTAGCCTCACTACTGAGGGGAAATATTAAGGCGAAAATAATCAATTTTTTTATATAAATTGTGTCAGTTAAACTCACAATTTTTCCCCTTAAATGGAAGTTGAACTATCAAACTACATATAAAAAAAATTAAATATTTTCGCCTTAATATTACCCCTTCCTAGTGAGGTTACCTGACGAATGTGCCTTGAGTAGGAGTCTTAAAATTTGCTGTGGATTACCCCTTCTACATTATGCAACTTTTGCTACTGTATTTCTTACTTAGATGGGTACACATATGCATGTATTCTTGAGATTCGTTTTGCCCTCTCATTTGTAGTTAAAATCATGATTTTAAAAATATAAACTAATGCGTACAACTATATAAATTGCTGCAATAAATTTGTACGATATAATACAATTTTAAAGAAGAATAGGGAAAATTTTCAGCGAAAAAAGTTGCACAATGTAATTGTGCACTTTCGAAGTAAAATCGAACAAAATATTATTATTAAAGTTAGCGGCCACAGCTAGTTATCAATAAATTGGTTAGGCATTGGGAGAGATCTTCTCTTGCACATAAAGCTTAAAAATATTTTTTAGAAATTGGCAAAAAAAAAAAATCTAATGTATGTACGTTTCGTTGGGTGGGATTGGAAGGATACCTTCCCCTCATCATAAAAACTTAATTTAGTTTCTATGGTATTATAACGTATGTAATCTATTTCTTTCAATAATTACATTATTTTTTTATATAATATTTAATGTTACCGCACACAAAAGGTTGCGGAATTAAAATGGCATTTTTAAAAACTCCTGGGTCCAAGTTTAGGATTGTCAACATTCGCTAACATTAAAAGTTGCATTTGCTTAACAAAAGTGTGGGAAAACCAAAAAAAAAATAATTTTTTAGAGGTTGGATTAGTTCTTCTAAGGCGAAACTTTTTTTCCTTAGTCCGATTTTTTATTTTCAAGCATTAACAGCCTAAGGTCTTAAAGCATTTTTCTGTCAAGTTTGATTGATCTAGGGGCACTAAGTAACTTTTCAGAGTCTTTATAAACTAAAAAATAAGTAATGTCCGGCTACATTGCCAAAATACCCCTATGTGCGACAACGGCTACACCGCTGCACGACTGCAAATGCCTTTGGCTACTACCATCGTAAGTAAGCTACTTAATTATATTAGACGACAGCTACATCGTAAACTCTAAGATTGTTGTAAAAATACATATTTTACTTTCTTAATTAATTTATTTTACTTTTATAAAAATAAAATAACTTTTTCAAAAATTATCAAAACAAATCAATTTATTTGCTCGAAACCTCCTGATTGTAATTAAATTTGTGATACTCTCTTTTGTTGAATGAAATAAAGTTTTCGCATTCAAAAATAGAAATTAGCCTGAGTTGGCTACAACCACAGCGATAATCGTGTAGTTTTGACAGCGTTTAATGTGTTTAATGCGTTATATGTAAATTAAAAATAATCAAAATTGTAAAACAAGTTTTGTAATCATAACATTTTGCATCCATAAAAAATTTTAAATCAAAAATCAAGTTTTTATGTGTAGATAGAAACGAATATTTAACTCTTTGCTACACATAGATTTAATAAAATAATGAGTAACTGTCCTTTTTAAATTCAGGCCCAAAATTAATATTTAAAAAATAGAATTCACCTAAAATGAAAATATCTTTAAAAATAGATTGATGATTTCGATTTGGCAATTGATGGCAACGAATGTGGACTACAGAAAATTACGTATACCAGGCAACCAGACTTGGTGTCAATTACAGTTTGTAATTAATTACACATGGAATTATGCAATTATATGTAAATGTAATTTGTAATTTTTCAGTTACAATTACATTCAACTATTTGTAATTGTAATTGGGATTTTTAAATTACACATTACATGTAATTTTTAATTGAAAAATTACAATTACAATTACTTGTAATTTGTAATTGGAAATTTTACCTGATATAAATCACAATTACTTGTAATGTGTAATTAAGAATATGCCATTACTAATTACCTGTAATTTTAATTGTAATTGAAATGTAATTGAATCTCCCCGTGTCTGATATAAACAATAAAATATAACAGCAATCATCAATTATAGTTGATTATATGTAGTAAACCGTAATAGGGTCCATAATTTTTAGAACAGTACTGAAGTTTTTGAATATACATAACATATAATGCAACAAGCATTATAAAGTATAAAATTATATATTAAAGGGTGTCTCATAGGTTATGTATTTGGATACATAAGATCTTATATTTTGAACCGAGAGTGTGTATTATATTATATTACACAGAGTGTGCAATAAAAAGAAGTATATAAAGTTAAAGGATATTTCCATAGATAACTTAATTTGATGTATATGACTTTATTCTTTGAGCCATTTAATTTAAAATTAACATAGTATGTGTATTTCCTATATCCGCTATACACAACAAGAATACATTATTTAAATTAAAGGGTGTTCCAATAGGTAATGTAATGTTATGTATATGGCCTTAACTTTTGAACCGTTAGGGACAGACTATTGATATTTGCCCAGAATTTGTATAACTATCTCCATAAGAACAAAAAATAGAGGTTAAAGGGTGTCCCCATGGGTAACTTATTTCGACATATGTATATGGCTTTCTATTTTTAAACATTTTAGATAGATACTTACTAACATCAATTATTAAAACTGAAGATTGTCCCCATAAACGACGTATTTTCCATCTTATAGCTAATTTTTTGAACCGCCGCGGCATGCCGTAAGCAGTCGCTTGAAATCTACCCAGAGTGTGTAGTTCTACGCCCGTTACAATAAGAAGTAGTAAAAACATAAAATTAACAACTAAAGGGTAACCCATATGTCCTTAATTACTCCTTGAAATTTTTGTTTACCGTCTGTCTATTTTGAAGTCGGTTTTTTTGCAACAAAAGGTTGTAAATCTTAAAGAAAACACATCAAACAAGGCGGTAGCTTTAGGAGGTGGTAGACCTTGTTCATAGCAACAGACGAAAGATGATTGAATACAATTTTCTCGTATTTTATTATCTGAGTTTATCTGAGTTACATAAATAGATAATGTTTACAGCTAAACACCATGCAAAGTAGATAGATGCGAAAAATGCTAGTGTCAAATTAAATTTTTCCCATTTTCTTTTGAAATTAATCACCTAATTTGTAAAAACTATTCTCTTAACCCTGGTAGTAGTTAGAGAATATAAACGAACTTAAGCCTTACTTTAACAATTCATTCATAATTGTTTATACCCTTCACCACAGGCGGAAAGGGTATATATAAGTTTGTCCCCCCATCAAGTATATATATTCTGGATCCTTATACATAGAGAAGTTTATTAAGCGATGTCCGTATATCCGTCTGTCCGTGTTCGGGTTGAAATGTCATTTACCAAGGCACCAGAAGAGATACAAAAAATTTAAACAGACCAATCTGTCAGGCATAGTTTCGAAAATTTTGGTATTGCAATTCAGCAACATCGAATCATTACTTTGGAGGCTGCGGGCCAAAAACCATGCCCACCTATATTTTTTGACGTTTTTTTTTAAATTTTTTTTCGGCGTTAATGATTCTCTTTTGCCTTTTTTTGTCAAATAAATATTAGACTGCGAAAGGTAGATCGCAAGGGGTGCATACAGATCTGCGAGGGTCGATTTTTGTTTGTTTTTAGATTGGTAGGGTTTTTCTGCTTTGATTTGTATTAGAGACCTTTATAGAAAGCAATACACATAGAGGTAGCCAATGGACCCACAGGGTACCCACTGGTAAATAGGAGCAGTTAAAAGGTACATGGAGGAGATTTTTTTTTGTAAGGATTTCTTTTTCCTTTAGTCTCACCATTCTAACTCAATATAGATGCAGAAAGATCCTAAATTTAACAAAAAATTTCAATAAAATTGTTAAACAAATATATTTAAATTTTAAAAATTTTTTAAAAATTTTCCAAATAATTTTCGAATTAAATTTTACAAAAAATTTTTACAAACAATTTTCGAGAAATTAAAACAAAAATTTCAATATTTCTTTAAAAATGAAAATTATGACTGTAACATAACATATATTTAATATTAAGATTATACATATGTATGTATATAGAGTGACTATTTTTTTAAATGCGTTTGATTTTTAAATAGATGATATCTCTGCTTTAAAACCTAGGTGCATTAAACACATAGACATCATCAGGATACCGACTACAAACTGTCAAAAATAAAACGACTATTTTGAAGTCAGCAAAACTACAAGTATTTTGACAGCAAATAAGTATTTTTACAACAATGTCAGAGTTTACGATGTAGCTGTCGTCTTCAATATCTTTAAGTAGCTGACAACTCGGCGACAATTGTAGCCAACGGAATTTGTTTTCATTTGTCTTATATTTCTTTAAAGCATGAATAATGAATTTTCTGATACGACTTAATTTAAGTAAAGAGTCAACAAAATCACCGTGGTGAAGGGTGATTATATTCGGCACGGCCGAATATAGCACTTTTACTTGTTTTATATTTAAGTTTACTTTAAAAAGCCAAACGTTACGTTTGGTCATTTTAGGAGATTTTGTTATTTTAGAACATGACAATGTTGAATTTCTAAAATGTTTGCGAAAATTTTTTTTCGAGCCCTTTTTTCATCAGATGTTTTTATTTGAAACTTTAAGAAAACATCTCGCCAAAATGTGTTTGTCCAGATTTTAAAAGAACACTACTTTAATAAGAAATATTTTGTAAGATTTCAGTTTCTTTATATGACATGAGTACTGGCCAGTTTTAATTCCAGTCTAAATGAAACTGGTCTCACTTTTAAACAAAGACTTTTTGTTTAATATTTGCAGTTACTTGTTCTCGTGTTTGAAATTAAGAAACAAAAATAACAACAATTTCAACAAAAGTAACAACGGCAACAACAAAATAAGTATTTAAAGTTTGTAGGTATTTGGTTTTTGTTAAAAAAAAAAACCATAAGCTGTAGAATATTTTTTTTTTTATTTTTAACGCTTACATGGTCAATTCAAAAAAATATCTTTATACTTTAGTAGTCGTCCAAACGTCCGTCTATTCAGCTTTTGTTTAAGCGTGTGCGGTTTGCGGAATCATTTGAAATTGTTGTTGCAAATAAAGCTATGGTTAGTAGTACATAATAGTTCAACATTCGCTTTTTTTCCTTCGCCTTATTTCTTTGTTGCGCTTTAATGCTTTTACAAAAAAGAAAAAAAAAAAACTTTTATTAAAGCTTGTTTATGATTTCTTGGTTTTAGTTTTAGTTTTACTTTCACTTTTAAGTTTTAGCTTATTTCAGTTGTTTTTTTTCGCATGTTTGTAACTTAGAAAATTTTTTTATGAATAAAGTAAATGACGTCTGAAAAAAATGAAAAGTAAAGCAGCTTCAACAGTTCTTGGTTTATTTTAATGGTTCACGAAAAATACAAATATAGGGTGGGCCAACTTTAATTGACTGATTTGAAATGCTTATTTATTTAATAAAAAATTATAATGTCATTATACTGAACGCAAGAACGTGTAAACATTTTTTAATTTTATTGAGTTTCCGGATCGAACAACTTTTTGAACAATCTTATTAAGAGCGATGAAGCACATTTTCATTTGATTAGACATGTTAATAAACAAAGTGCCACGATAGACTGATTGATAGCGCTAAAACCAGAACAGAACTGCCGAATTTGGAGTACATAAAAACCTAGAGCAGTGCATCAACGACAATTACCCCCTCTCAGATGCACGCTTTGGTGTGGAATTATGGCTGATAAAGTTATCTTTCAAAATTTTTTTCGAAAATATCGGACCATGTTGGAAAATTGATTACTCCAATAATCCTGACATATGGTTCCAGCAGGATGGAGCTACAGCTCATACGGCGATACACACTATGGCGGTTTCATTTTAAATCAGTCAGTCGAAGTTGGCCCACCCTGTATAAAACAATTATAATTCAAACGAATTATTACGATAAAGCAAACATGAAGCGGATGCCTCCTGGTAAAACTGCTAATTTTCACTACTTTTTCTCCATTTCTCATAAAAGTGAGATATTTTTGCGGAAAAAATCCGTATATTTGAACCGAGATACAAGGTACTTACTCACAAATTTTATTTAAATTTCCTCTATTAGTTTTTACGTGATGCGAAACAGACGGACAGACAGAGACATGCAAAAATTTCTAAAATTTGGTGTTTTAATTTGATATTTTGCCATTGTGATTACTATCTGCAAAAGCAACAAAATTTTCAAATATTATTCATGTACAGAAATGGAACTGTTACAGTTTTATTATATGTGTAGAATTACATTTTAAGAAATATTGAAATAATTTCTTTAGAGCTTGTTTCCATAATAAACTAAACTGGTTTTAATCCTGTCTCTCACTGAAATTTATATTTTCAATCAATAAGTAGGTTTCTTATATCTGTATGCATTAAGCTTTTATCGATAATATTTTCTTGGAATGAAAGGTTTCTCTAATTACTATGATACAGAAGTCAGAAGAAGATCACAAAGGTATAATCATATATATAGTAGAATTTACTGGAGAAACGAGTCGAATTGAGTGGTCCCGGCCCCACTGAAGCCGAATTCGTGTCGAAAACTGTTTTTCTTCTGCGAGTCGTGTACAGAAAAAAAAAAATATTTTAAGGCCAATTATTATAACTTGCCTTTAGCTAAAGTTAGGATTTTGTTGGAGCGATAAATAGGTTTTCGTTATTAAAATTATGCTAAAAACCACTTGTAACTATCACGTACTATAAGGACAAGTTATAGCAATGAGCATTATCCTCATTATTATAACGAAAAACTACTTATCGCTCCAACAAAATCCTAACTTTAGCTAAAGCCAAGATATAATAATGGGCGTAAAACTTTTTGAAAGCTTTGAAGTCTTTCAGTGAACTATTTTAAAAGATTAACCAATATTTTTTAAATGGGGTAACATTTAGTGAGAAATTGATTGGAGGTGGACCCAGACCACCTGAAGTGTTCTAAAAATTAGATTATTAGAGGAAAAATTATAAATCGGTAATAATCGGTCATTCCGAAGTCATAACAGATATGTAACAGTATTTGCGCTCGTAAAAACGTTACAAAAAAGGGTACATTTTTAACGGCTCTTCTGTAAAATTTACATTTTTACCCTAAGGGGCCTTTCTTGTTGTGCGGATACAGAAGACAACTTAGCACTATTGAACAGTAATAAAGGCCATTGAGAAAAGAAAATAGTGTTCTGTACTTTTCAAGTTATGTTATGAAGGTTTAATATACAAATTAACGCAAAACCTGACCAAAAATTTCCCTTAGCTGTTAAAAAGTTAACTAACTGATCGTAAGATCTATGCTTAAAGAAGAAGGCTTTTAACCTATCAGCCAAAGGCAGAGTTCCCCAAGGTATTATTTTGGAACCAATTTTATAATTGTTGTATACTTTAGATATGCTTACTAGGATCGACAGTTGTTGATGAACAGTTTTTCCAAGCATTCACGAAATCTCCAAAGTAGCATCCGGATATTTACGGGAGCTTGTATTTTATTTGGAACAATTTGGAATGGAGAATAAATAATCAAACTTAACATGTACACAGCATAGAATAAAAATCAAAATCATATCTCATCTCATCTCCCGGATGTCAAATACCTTGGCTTACAACTTGATCGCCGCCTAACCTGGAAAAGCTACATAGAAGCAAACTTGACTTAAATTAAGTAAAAAGTAGTGCAAATCAATTGTCTTATTAGCAGAAACTCAGCGCTTAGTTTAGATTCTACTTTATAATTCGATCCTTACACCAATATCGTATTTTGATTTTGGGTTATGGGGTGCTACCTCAGCTTCAAGCTTAGAAAAAATTCAAAAATTCATAGGCATCAAAGCAAGATTATGCAAATAATCACAGTCGCTCCTTGTATATTAAAAACACTAGGGGAAAGGGAACTAAAATGTCACAGATTACATAACTAGTTCCTAAGTGATAGGTAGCGGTTCGAGTTCTTACACTTTCTATGGCGATGACCATGTTAAAGGACCAGTTGCTATAATAATTTTCTGGCTCTAAGTAAATTGTCTGGTTTTTAACACTTTTAAATCAGTTATTTCAATTTTCAAAATACTCACATTTTTTTTAAATACTACAATCATATATTTAAAAATTGATGGACCTTGTTTTCAACTTTCCTTTCAAGTTGATTGTGTAAATTTTTTTTTTAAGAAAACAGCTGTTTGCAATTCTTGTGAACAATTTGTCCTATTTTCTTGACGATGAAATATTAAAAAATAAAATTGCTACAGCCGTCAATTTAAATGAATTTTGACAAGCAATACGTGTGAAAAAATTCAACATGTGGCTGCAGGGTAAAGCTGTGTTCCGACTATTTGTATTTGTCATATATAATATCACTATTCTACTCAAACGTAATTTCATGTGAATGTTAAAATCCACGTTTTGCATTAACAAAAGTCAAACTTCATAAAAAAAAACAGTATTAATAATAATGTTTTTTTATATGAAGTTTGACTTTTGTTAAGACATGTTAATGACTAATGGAGACGGGGTTTAAGGTTTACCATTTTTATGCTCTCACGTTGGTACATATGCCATATAACCTAAAAAAATCGTTAAATGTCTGAGCGGTTTTTTACATACATATGTATGTGCAAAAGTTATAAATTTCAATTAGAAAATAAACCAAAAAGGTACTAAAGTCGTTGCTTGCTTTAGTAAGAAGTAATGGGGAGGCCTAAGTGAAGAAGAGTGCTGTCGAACCATAACTAGTCATTGAGAGCAGCGTTGCAAATACTCAGTTAATTCGTTGCCATTTTTTCTTCCTTTCATTTTTAGTAATTAGTAATTAGTATTTATTTTTTACTTTTCACAAAAAAGCCAATCTACTATAAAACTTTATTTTATTTTGCTGTTGGCAGACGCTTTGTCACATGATAATAGAACTCGTGCTAAATTAAAAAATCTTATATACTGCACACGTAGAAATAACATATGATATTGTTTAAAGATGTTCAAATTTATTATGCGAACGAGTAACATTCCATATTACAAATACACATCGTCTGAATACAGCTTAAGCAAATATTAGGTAAAATAAAAATTTTGATATGCGGTATTACATATGTGTCACAATACTAACAAGTAAGATGTAAAAAACATGTCGTGTGTTAGGGACTTTAAGCTGATTTTGCTTCTTGATGTTCAATAATCCATCTGAAAAACTCTATTCGCTGTGCATGGTCATATGACATCAGTATTGTACCACTTTTATTAAAAATAGTATTATAAAAATAAATGTATAGTACAATTTATATAATTCTGGGGGGCAACAGCAATTCTGAAGGAGTATTTTAGTATATAGTTAGTGAACGCTAAAGAGAGTTTTTTTTTTTTAATTTTTCCCTAACAATCTCAAGCACTTAATAAAATTGAAATTATGCGTTGGTTTTGGGTAACCCTTTATACATAAAAGTACTTTTCTGATGTCTATCATTCTACCGGAAAATATATTTTTTTTAATATTTTATATTTGCAAGAAATGCAACTGCTAACCAGGAAAGCAGGAAAAAAAATCAAAAATAAATACCACAACTGATAAAAAAATCAAAATGTTAAATATTTATTGCTTTCCGATTCAATCAAGTTACAACATAAAATTAACAACAGGTTTTAAAATTATCTTTGTTGTGTGTTTAAAAAATTTTATTTCTCGTAATAAATAAATGTTTTTTTAAATGTTTTTAAATAGCACACCTACCTTAAGGGAAATGACTAATTTTTTTTAGTTGTTGGTTGGTAACTTTTCTCTCTGTTGGATTCAATCAAGAAAATCCTTTGTTTAAAAAGGTTTTAATGGTGACCATTAAAACCAAAACTACACCAATTAATTTTCTGTTTAACTATAAAAATGCAAAAAAAACTGTTAAATTTTTTTAGTTTTATTTGGTTAAGATTAATAAAACAAAAATGTTGATGAGTGAGACAGACAGACAGACACACAGTGATGTGATGTGTCATAACATTAAAACAGAAGTAAATTAGCTTAATAATGAAGGCCTTTTTGATAAATAATTTAAAAGGTTTAAATTGTAATGACTCAGTTTAAAAGCATTTGGCAGAGGGAATACCACTTTTATAAGAATGAAAAGGCATTGGCAAAAAATATTATATATATTTTTTTAAATATTTAAAGAATTTGAGTTTTAAGTTTATTCAATTTGCAAAGTCATTTATTTGAATGACTTAATACTTTCGATTTTATTTGATCATAATTTTTATTTTCATCAAAGATAAATTATTATAAGCAACAACAATTAATTGTTATTAAAATTTCAAGAATACAAAGTTCATTTACTTACATTAACATAACTGTATGCATCTCAAAATAAAGAGATAAATCTTAAATGAAATTAACTGAAAATTGTTTACAATTGTAGTGTCGTCGCGTGTTGCCCAAACGTTTGTAGCTGAAAAATGTGTGTCAGCTCTTGTACGCAAATTGTTTAAAGCTTTTTTTTAACAATTTCTCAGTTTATACCGTTAAGACAGTAATAAATAATTGCTAAATGCTTTAAAAAATCACGAATATTTATGCAACAAGCTTGAATTCATTCTCATTAAAAACGTTATTTATGTGTTGAATGAGTAAAAGAGAATTATAAACATGCATACGAAAGCGGTTCCAGAATTGCAGAGACTAAGAAGTAATGGTATAAATACAACTGGAACGAACGAAGAACTTTGCTCAGTATGACGAATTTGCGACAGATATTCCTTGCGTAAATTCGTCGACTATAACACAATGAGGTCGAACAAATTTTATATATTTAAATAAAGTTTATATTAACATCCAATATCTTTTACTTCCTTACTGATAGCTTCACTTTTATTCATTTAATTAATTTAAAAATATACTAGCTATCCCCGGTGCGCTTCGCTACACCCATCCACAAAAAACACAATAAACACTTGGAAGAAAAGTATGACCAAATTTTAACGCGAAAACGCACGCTATTCTCCAGTCAAAAATGTTCCCATTCAACATTTTTTGTTAGACTAACGTATTAGCACGATAACAATTTTTTCTTTTAAAGGGATGTGCCACTCCTAGTATTCTTATCTAGTCTGTATTTTGCTAGACTATGCACATTAGTATGAGGGTTACTTGTGCAAAGTTGCAAGACTATACCTAATGTAGTTCTCTAGGTACGCGATAATAAATTTTCACTTTGTATAGGAGGTACCACGCCCTCCATTCAAATTCAGTCTGTGTTTCTCTACACAATGTATCTTATGTATATGGCGGTTACTTATGCAAAATTCCAAGGCGCTACCTATTGCAGTTCTCTAGATACAGGATAATAATTTTTTACTTTGTATGGGGGGTACCACGCTCACTCTCCCAATTCAGACTATGTTTTTCTAGAGTATCCGCATGGGTATGGGGTTTACTTGTACCCACTTTGAAGACCATACCTATTATAGTTCTCTATATTCACAATAATAATTTTTTACTTTGTATGGGAGGTACCACGCCCACTGTCCCAATTCATTCTGTATTTTGGCAGACTATGCGTCTTGGCACAAAGGCTACTCTTGCAAAGTTTCAAAGCGCTATCTGTTGCAGTTCGCCAGAAACACGATAATAATTTTTTACTTTGTATGGGCGGTGCCACGCCAACTATTCCGGCTATAACTCATGAACCAATACACATACAGAGACTGTTTGTACATAAAAACCTTGGTATTGACGTCACCTTTCATATAAACTTTGCAGAAACAAAATCGGTTCACGCATTCCAGAGAACATCAATTTCTAATACAATCTAACTTTTTTTATAGAAGATTTTTGTTTACATATACCAGCTGATAAAAGAGAAGAAATATTAACAGACAAATAATTAAAAAATTTTCATTTTAATTGTGTGTTATAATAAAAAAGAAAACATTACTTTAAACAACTTTATTTACTAAAAAAACTAAAAAAAAAATTAAAGAAATACGGGCCCTCTGGACCAATTTGGTGGTCCTCTTTGGCTTAATAGAAATAGAAATAAATCTATCGCAGAGTTCGTTATGTGAACTTCGTCGACGAATTTTAATTTTTTCGACAAATATTCGAAACGATAAATTCACTTCAGGTAATTTTAGAGCCACCTTCGTATGTATACCGTGTTCATTCAACAAAATGTCAAAAGAACCAACACAGCAACAACAACTGCAAAAATATTGTAATAAATTTAAAAGTGTGTTAATTCTGGTTAAAACATTTAAAATTTTATAAAAGTATCACAAAAATGAAAAGAAATGTATGTGTGTGTGCATGCACACACTCCACGTACTTATTTGATGAAATGAGCACGAAACAAAAGACTTAAGCCACGAACGTTATTTAAATATTGTAAAGCGAGAGAAAATTGTGTTTTAAGAAATTTAACATTTTTAAAAGAGCAACTGAAACAATAGACTTCAGAAATTTTAAGATTGAAATTTATTTTCTATTGAAACTTATACATAATAACAATAACAACAATCTATGTTAAAGTTGAAAGTGAAGTAAAAGTAAAAAAAAAACTCCGGAAAATTTGTAATAATATTAAAAACTAAGTTTTACATCAGATATATATAGTAGAAATGTTTAGTTAAAGCAAGCACATTAAATATTTTATTTCTAACACACTGACGAAGAAGAAGTAATAGCAAACGAATTTGCGAAATCAGAAACTTCATTGCAGAATCGGAAAATCGGGAAATTGGGTGGTGTTACGTTGAAATGCTGTCAAATTTATGCAGTAGAAATTTTTCGAAGCTGTGCGGGCCCCTGCTTCCTTTGAGACTTCCTTAGGTTTTGTATAATTAAAAAATTAATAAACATTTTTTGAAACCCTTTAAAAAATAACTTTGCACATGGTAGAATCTATATTTTATTTCCAGATTATAAGGGAAAAGTTTAAGAAGCACCTTCTTCTACTTGTTTGAGTTGCTTTAGGACGGGACCTGGATTTTATGGAAATATCTTATATTTTGCCTAAAAAACGTATTAGAAAAACTTATATTTAGAAATATGTGGCTGGTATAGCTAGTTGTGGCGGGTACAGCTAGTTTGCCTGCCACGTTGTGGGTGTCCTGATTGTCCGATTTTGCTTTGAAAGTATTTAACACCAATTATAAGACGCTTACATTTATAGCGCTTCAGTTATGGTTTATGTATTTATTTTATATAAAGGTACCCAACCCTGGATAAAATTCTAAAATTTATTTAAAATTTCTAAAAATTATTGTAAAGCTTTGTGAAAGATGTTTAAAATATTTTAATAACAATGTAATTCCACAAAGTAAAAATACAAATCACATACAAGTTTTATTGAATTGGCGCCATCTACTGCGCAATAGTGTTTAAAATATCCCAGTTTTAAACCGAAAATTTCAGTACCTTTAAACCGTAAAATATCGTACATTCACTGTTTTTCTCCACTTTCTGGAAACGATATAGTTTTGCCGAAAAAATTATCCTATATTGGAATCAGGATGCCAAGGTACATTCTCACAAAATATTGTTCAAATCCATCCAGTAGTTTTTACGTGATGCTAACACAAAACAAAAGCAGACAGACAGACAGACGGACATATTTTATTATATGTATAGATATTGATTTGAAAAAAGAGGGGAAATATCAAAGCAGAGCATTTCTTTAATTGGTCTCTTTTCGACACCCCTCCGTCCTCAATGATTATGGAGAACCGACTTGTAATTTACGACAACCTTATTTTGATTCAGTCGCGTGCTAACGAGTGTTTAAATACGATGTTATTTTGACACTGGTATTGACTGTCAGTGAGTATCATACTTCAGCGGGCCAACGTGAGTAGCTTTACGCTCGAACAACATTGAAAAATATTAAGAACTTATTTTTATCGAATTTGGGTGAAAAATCATATTTTTTCTCGGCAACAAACAAAATTGCCCCTCCTGGGGATCCTCTCCATTGTCGAGAAATTATTGAGTGCACTCTCTGTGAAATGTGAATGCTGCTGAAAATGTCATTTTAGTCAACGGCGAGCGCTACAGAGCTATGACTACGGATGTTTTATGGCAAGAAATGGAAGATATGAATTTGGATAAGGCGCACTTCGTTTGATAATCGTATTGTCAAATTTCTTGGTGGTGTCAATTTCCTTGTGGGATGCCTTTGAAGACCGATGCTATGCGAACAATCCAAAAATTATGTACTCTTAAGTCATTCGTGAGATATAACCAGAAACCGACAACAAAGTCTTGGAAAATTGATCTGATAGAATAAGCACGTCCGCAGCAGTTACAAAAACAAAATCGTGCTTCATAAATAATGAGAATTTTTGCTATTTAGTTATAATAAAGCCATAATATACCAAAAGTAGTTAAGTGCATTTTATTTAATTTTTAAAACTAAAAAATACACGTAGTATTTTGACCACCCGGTATAATTAGTTTATGGAATTCTCATTTAAACTGAATTTAGGAAATCAAAAAAAAGTAAGTGATGTAAAGCCTGCCGAACTGTTCCAATATAATTATAAGAAGTCAAAATGATTAAAATTTACATAAACGTGGATAGGCGTTATTAAAAATTCTCACATCTTTTTGAACTTAAATTGGTTATTTAAATTTAAAATATTTGAATATTAAATAATTTACTGGTTTTTAGTGTGTCAAATAAGTATTTTATACAAAAAATCTTGCATTGGTGGTTAAAAATACTTACAACATTTTTATATTTTAAATATGTATTTGTAACAACTTTGCTTCAGATTAGTGGCAATTAGGTTAGTAATAGAAATAACCAGATTATACATTTTAATCTAGACTATGCATATATAACCCTATTTAATCAAACTTAATCTGCGTCTACGTTACAGTCAATTTACAAAATTTAATGATTTAAAGAAATAGCTTTACCACGACTGTATCGACTATATCAGATAAGTTGCCATCTGGTTTTGATAAAATCAGTAACAAAATACTATTGAAGCGCTACTCCTTGCGGGTATTTAAGGGAAACCAGTATTGTTCATCGCTTTTCATAGACATTTCTTAAGCTTTGGCATGCATTTTTATTATATGTAAAACTTTCAACAAAACTTGTACAACAACTTATTTAAGCTGTTAAGTGCTTCGGTGAGCTAGAATAAAATGCTCTAATTTATAAGGCTGGGGTTGCGCGTTCGATTCCCACCAAATACTATGGTATTTTTCGCTACAAGTTGGCAGGAAGGCCAAGAAAGTGTTTAGATATAATCTGGGTGCCTAAAAATGTGGAATTGCGTTAGTGATAGTTCAAGGAAAGTATTATCTGGCCAAGTCAAAAATCGAGGTAAGACGATACTTGCCAAACTATATCTGGAAAAATGCTAAACGGCAGAGCACAATTTGTGTGAATGTCCAGACACATTATAAAAAAACCAGATCCTTGGAGGATAGTGACAGCACAAGATTAAAAAAAGCAAGGAATTCGTAAATTATCAATAGTGTACCAGAAATCATTGAGGAACGAAGGGGATCCAAAAGGGACCCATAAATTTAGTGGTCTGCTTCGGTATCCCACTTACAAAATATTATTATATTTATGCTGTTAAAGAGTTATTTAACTGGAAGAATGTTTTAATTTAAAAAAGAAAAGTATTGTCCTTAGCCATAGAAGGGACCCTTCTTAGTATTTTTGCACCCTTTTACTACTTGTTGTATATTTTATATATGCCAACTAGTAACCCACTGCACTAATTGATATTTGCTGGCGACATAGCTTTTCTAAGGTTTCACAAAGGTCCCCAAGTATAATTCTGGTATTTATAGGAACGTATAGCATAACTAAAAATTATTATATAACATTTAAATTGTGTATTGACTCGTGCCCTAATTTTTTAATAAATAACCAAATAATACCTCAACTCTCGAAACTCAAATACATCGGTATACATCCAGATAGGCGCCTTACTTGAATAAGACAAATAGAGGAGATAAATTAAAATTACAAGCAATGCAAATAAGTTATAACATTAGCTTTTGGCGGAAACTAAATCCAAAGCTTAGATCACAAAATTCTACTTAATAATTCGACTCTTAAGTTATTGCTCAGCTTTGCATTAAAAAAAAACAAAAGTGCCAAAATCAAAAACTTTAAAATTCACAAAGACCATAACGAGCCATTGGTTAAAGAAGAAGTCGTGAAAAATTATTTAAAGCAAAAATGTATTTAAAACATCCCCGTATTTAAAGCACCAAAATCCGCTAACTCGTAACATCCTGATTACGATTACATTTGACTGAACATCATAGAGGTGAGTCCCAAATGATAGGAGCAACTGAAAGATATCCATATCAAATCGAGAGAAACCATCACCGAGAGAAATATAGTCGTAAAACAGATTAGTGGCAGTGGTAAAACCAAACCTGATGGTGTTGAACGTAATGCAGCGACCAATTCACTCAATAAGTAGCAATTTTAGAACAAGGTTTACAGGACCATGCTTATTAACAAAGGCCCCCAACCAAAAAAAGTGGTTAAAATGAAAATGCATTGGTTTGCTAAATATTTAGCAAAGTGACACAAATCTACCTTGTTGAAAGCTGGTATGCTAGCTGGTATGCTACTGATTTAAAATTTTTACATATTTTGTTCTCTCTGAGATTCTTGTTGAGATTGTGTAAGTGTTCACAGACCCTTAGGGGTTTGAGACTATTTGCGTCTTCTGAAGCAATAAGAAAACTTCTCGGGCTAAAAATCGCCCTTATTGCGATTAAGATTCGAATCATAGCAACTACACAGAAAAACAAGTTTGCACCAATTAAAGATTTTAATTGGTTTCAGATACAACATTAATTTAATTTTTAATTAATTGAATTATTTATTTAAATAAAATATTATTTTATTCATTCTTAATTAAATATATAATTGATTCAATTAAAATATTAATTAAATTTGTATCTCAAAATAATTAATACCGTTAATTGGAAAAAACAATTTTTTCTGTGTACTTTACTCCCCCAAGGTCTCTACCGATAACCGGATACAGAAACCACAAACCCCATGGGTTACCAACCTAGAAGTTTGTTAACTTTGAGTTTTAGGACTTTGCTAGCCTGGAAACTGTTGCTCTTATATAACACGGTGGCGTTAACAAGTGTGAATCTGCAAGATAACAGCTATAGGGCAAATCCATGTTATGTACAGTTGGTTTAAAGGAAAATTACGAAAGCGATTTCTGAATTGATACTGACCCCTGTAAACATGATTCCGAAGTTACGTTTTATTTTTGGTAGCGCAAACTCTGCGTGCTGTCTTACTAACTGGCTGGTAAAACCGATTAAAAGCAATTGTTATGTTTTTAAGACATAAAAAATAATACTTTTGAGCCGAAAACTCTTTTCCGATAAAGTCACATCTATCTATTGAAGTATGCCGCTATCCTAAAGAGTCTCTTTTCGTACCCTTTCGGTCCTCAATGATTTTAGACAGCCGATTGGTAATTTACGACTACCTTACTTTCGTTGACACTCGTGCTAACAATAGCCCTTATTCTCAACTGTAGTGATTTCAGAATGTCGACTGGTAACTGCCGACCTTCTTCCTCATCACGAAGTCTTTTGTATTTGCTAGCATTGGTCAAAGGATGTCAATAGTCCTAAACTACCTTTCTTTGATTTTCTTCTTAGCCAGATAAAGTTTTCAATACCTGTCACTGATGCAATTAAACTGTTAAAGCTATTTAAGCACCTTTTTTGCATTCCTGCCGAGTAGGCCTTTAAGTACATTCCAGCCTGTATGTCTCCTACATGCTTACTTTTGTAGCTTTTAGTGCTGTACCCTTGAGTCACAACTGTTCAAGATGTAGTGCACCAAATTTTAATTAAGTAATAGACCGTGTTTCAAGGGTACTTTTGTTCAACAATCAGCATCCAAATTTTAAAGGAACACTTGTTTAAACAAAAAAAGTAAATAATTCATAATGTAATGGTTTCTTTTTAAATTAATAATTGACATACATAACACAGCACAACAAAATAAAAAAAATTAGCTTTTGGCGGAAACTAAATCCAAAGCTTAGATCACAAAATTCTACTTAATAATTCGACTCTTAAGTTATTGCTCAGCTTTGCATTAAAAAAAAAACAAAAGTGCCAAAATCAAAAACTTTAAAATTCACAAAGACCATAACGAGCCATTGGTTAAAGAAGAAGTCGTGAAAAATTATTTAAAGCAAAAATGTATTTAAAACATCCCCGTATTTAAAGCACCAAAATCCGCTAACTCGTAACATCCTGATTACGATTACATTTGACTGAACATCATAGAGGTGAGTCCCAAATGATAGGAGCAACTGAAAGATATCCATATCAAATCGAGAGAAACCATCACCGAGAGAAATATAGTCGTAAAACAGATTAGTGGCAGTGGTAAAACCAAACCTGATGGTGTTGAACGTAATGCAGCGACCAATTCACTCAATAAGTAGCAATTTTAGAACAAGGTTTACAGGACCATGCTTATTAACAAAGGCCCCCAACCAAAAAAAGTGGTTAAAATGAAAATGCATTGGTTTGCTAAATATTTAGCAAAGTGACACAAATCTACCTTGTTGAAAGCTGGTATGCTAGCTGGTATGCTACTGATTTAAAATTTTTACATATTTTGTTCTCTCTGAGATTCTTGTTGAGATTGTGTAAGTGTTCACAGACCCTTAGGGGTTTGAGACTATTTGCGTCTTCTGAAGCAATAAGAAAACTTCTCGGGCTAAAAATCGCCCTTATTGCGATTAAGATTCGAATCATAGCAACTACACAGAAAAACAAGTTTGCACCAATTAAAGATTTTAATTGGTTTCAGATACAACATTAATTTAATTTTTAATTAATTGAATTATTTATTTAAATAAAATATTATTTTATTCATTCTTAATTAAATATATAATTGATTCAATTAAAATATTAATTAAATTTGTATCTCAAAATAATTAATACCGTTAATTGGAAAAAACAATTTTTTCTGTGTACTTTACTCCCCCAAGGTCTCTACCGATAACCGGATACAGAAACCACAAACCCCATGGGTTACCAACCTAGAAGTTTGTTAACTTTGAGTTTTAGGACTTTGCTAGCCTGGAAACTGTTGCTCTTATATAACACGGTGGCGTTAACAAGTGTGAATCTGCAAGATAACAGCTATAGGGCAAATCCATGTTATGTACAGTTGGTTTAAAGGAAAATTACGAAAGCGATTTCTGAATTGATACTGACCCCTGTAAACATGATTCCGAAGTTACGTTTTATTTTTGGTAGCGCAAACTCTGCGTGCTGTCTTACTAACTGGCTGGTAAAACCGATTAAAAGCAATTGTTATGTTTTTAAGACATAAAAAATAATACTTTTGAGCCGAAAACTCTTTTCCGATAAAGTCACATCTATCTATTGAAGTATGCCGCTATCCTAAAGAGTCTCTTTTCGTACCCTTTCGGTCCTCAATGATTTTAGACAGCCGATTGGTAATTTACGACTACCTTACTTTCGTTGACACTCGTGCTAACAATAGCCCTTATTCTCAACTGTAGTGATTTCAGAATGTCGACTGGTAACTGCCGACCTTCTTCCTCATCACGAAGTCTTTTGTATTTGCTAGCATTGGTCAAAGGTTGTCAATAGTCCTAAACTACCTTTCTTTGATTTTCTTCTTAGCCAGATAAAGTTTTCAATACCTGTCACTGATGCAATTAAACTGTTAAAGCTATTTAAGCACCTTTTTTGCATTCCTGCCGAGTAGGCCTTTAAGTACATTCCAGCCTGTATGTCTCCTACATGCTTACTTTTGTAGCTTTTAGTGCTGTACCCTTGAGTCACAACTGTTCAAGATGTAGTGCACCAAATTTTAATTAAGTAATAGACCGTGTTTCAAGGGTACTTTTGTTCAACAATCAGCATCCAAATTTTAAAGGAACACTTGTTTAAACAAAAAAAGTAAATAATTCATAATGTAATGGTTTCTTTTTAAATTAATAATTGACATACATAACACAGCACAACAAAATAAAAAAAATTTCATGTGCTCTTAAAACCACTATATAATTTTGATGTATCATGACTACCTTTGTACAAAAATGGTAAAATTTTTAAATTCTATGGATAGATTTTTTTTTAAAAAAATTTTTTTTAAAATTGCAATTTTTTTGAGACGTTTCTTCAAATAATTAATGATAACTCAAAAACTACTAGTCCGATATTATTAAAATAAATTCAGAAAAATTAAGATTTGCATAGCCTTTAATTCGTCTATATATCGCGTTTCAATCGGATCAATAGTATCGGAGTTATAATAAAAAACTTAAGAAAAAAATATATTTTTTACGTAAAAATGGCAAAAATTTTCGTTTTAAAAAAATAATAAAAAATCGAAAACGGCAAAAAACTTCCAGATTCATTTTTTTATTGCATAGCGACATATAATAGCAACAAAATGAGATATCGACCATAAAAATCGATTGATTTTTTTCGAATTTATTCACAATTTAGTGAATTCGCTCATTTTCACAAAATTTTAGTTTTTTGCTTGATATACGCATTATAGCGGGTTTTCAAATGTGTGAAAAACATAAATTTTCCAATTTCAAGGGGTGCATGTCGGATTAATGTTAGATTTGATGAGAAACTTCCACCCACAAAATTTTAGTCGAATTCGACAACGTTAACACGTAGCGCATAGGCCCCAAATCTGAAAAAAAGCGTTTAAATCGAAAATAATTGACAAATTTTCAGTTTTTGCAAAATTAACGCTATTTATTTCCCCTTTTGCAAAAAAGTGGATCCTGGTCCTTAGGGCAAACACAATGAGATTTACAATAAGCTACATGATTATAATCAGTATTCTAAAGATTAAACAAAAAAAATTACCATTGTGCGTCATTTCATATCTGGTTGAACTATTTCTATTTAAACATTTTTATAAAAAACAAAAAAAAAAAAAACAATAAATAAAGTTAAACTGCTGTCCATAAAGTTTAGCTTTTTTGAAGCTTCCAAACGACATTTAACAAAGTTCCTAAACTTGAAACAGAAAAAACTGGTATATTAATTAATACATGTTAAAATATAAGCTAAAAGCCAAAACAAAAGCAGCAGAAAACTCGATCTCCTTGGTTATAGGGTGGTTGTTTAAATCAATGTAGAAGAATAAAATAAGAATAACTTGCAATAAATATTTAAAAACCAGATATAAAAGTGTATATTAATTAAATAACTATAATATAACTCTTTGCGTTTAAACACATTAAATAGCAAGAACGAATTATAAAAAGTTCAAGTTTAAAAGATTAACTAATTAACCAGGTTAACATGGTAGAATTAATTCAAGGAGTTTGTAAGTACCGTGTAATAGAGGAGTGTTTAAGTACACATGTATATGTATGTATGTTTCACAAATAAATGCAATTTTTTATGACAAAAAATTTTAAGTTTAAAAAACAAAACGATATTTATGTTACATTTCCCCTTACAGTAGTTCATACTAAAAAGCACAAGTGTAAGGCAGAGATAAACATATTTTAAATTTCCAACGAGTTGCGAACATAATACGAGATGATTACAGTACATCTGGACTGCCCAGAAATAACACAGTGCATATGAAATTCCTAGGAATGATTCTTAACACCGTTTAGGTAGCGCTTAGGTAGCTAAAAATTTTCGGGAAATATTTCACTTTTGCGGCTACCTAAGCGAAACCTAAACGGTATTAAAAATCATTCCTAGGAAGTTCATATGTTCTAGAAAGTTGTTTATTGAGATCTTAGGTTCATTTTTGTAGTTGATTGTTTCCTTGAATTTTGAACGGTTTGCTACCTATGGACCTGAACAGGGGAAAAAAGGTAAAAAAATTGAATTTTTTAAAGTTTTTTGGGATTTTGACCTTGAATATGAAGTTTTTTTGATTTTATATGTTCACAATTGTTTGTTCTTTATGACAAGAGCTACAACTTTGCCTCAGAGAGTATATCAAAATTTCAAACGGTTTGCAAAATATGAGTTTAAGGAAATGATCATTTTTTTGCAAAAATGACATCGAGGCCCCACATCTTTGAGGGCCCATAAAAAAAACCCTGGAGGACTTTGGGCAAAACTGGGAGACAGGGGTCTTTTTTTTTGGTCTTTTATGACGTAGTGGTGTCCGTATATGGTTATTTTGCCATGACTTAAAAAATTACACAGTGTGTAATCGTGTAAAGGAAATGCTGCTAAAGTCCATGATTCACTATCATACTCAGTCGCTTGATCTGTCAAAAATAGCATGTGTGCTTAAAAAGTATGTTTGTGTGTATTAAGACCGGTGCACATAATTATTAAAGTACCTACGGAAGAGGTTGTCACAATGAGTACTTTGTTGATGGATAAAAAATTAGAAAAGAAAACATTTGATTTCGATTTTACTTTTTTTAATTTATTTATTTTGTTTTGATTTTGCTGACACTCAACACCAAGGTATATTTATCTTACTAGGTAGTGTCGTCCGCCCAGCTGATTTAGTAGTTCGACATGTCAAAAGTTGTATGTGTTCAGAAATTTTATAGTGTAGAAGTGAGAAAGCAATAAAACACATACACGCCTTCTCAATTTTCTTATATGTTTTTTAACATTTCGAACTACAAAGCAACAACAAAATGCCATGTTGTTCTTGTATTGTTGTATTTGTTGTAGGGATGCCACTACCTAGTAAAATAAATATACCTTGCTCAACACAAGCAAATTTAAGCAAAACATAGAAAAAAAAATTGATAGCTATCAAACTGCTCAACGTACGTCAAAAGTTAAAAGTTGACCAACTTTCGTACTTTGCGTTGACGGAGACATACTGATTGTGACAACGCTTATAAGAAAACCTGAACTTCAACTTTCTTGTCCGTTAAAAAGAAGTCGTATAATGTATGACGTATTCTATGTGCTCCCGCCTTTAGAAGTGCATGTGTGTGACAGACTGTTTTGACAGGTCTGTACGATTTGATAATCTTTTGAAAAAAATCAAAAAATATTTTTTCCATGCGGTCAGAGTTGCATAATCTTTTTTGTTTTTGTATAATAGTGTCGCACCAACAAGTCCATTTTGAATCGATATTTTGAGTAGGACAGAATTCTCTCAGATTTTTTTTTGTGATTGAATCGTACGATTGTATGCTACTAACTCCTGCCCATAAGTGGGACATCGCGAACAAATATCATGTCATGTTTGCCAAATAAGAAGAAAAAATACTGGTGTTATTTCGTATAAATAAAATTGCAGACTGTATTTTGTGGTATCGGATTTTGATAAATCAATGTTGTTGTTGTTGTTTTTACCACTACTCGTACCATCAACACCAACAAAATAGTAATTCATTTCCTGTCTGCCTGTCTGTGTTCGCATCACGTAAAAACTACTGCATGGATTTCATGAAAATTTCATGAGGAGGTATCTTAGCATCTAGATTCCAATATAGAATATTTTATATTGAAGATGTCTTATTTCCAAGACCCAAATTATGTCTTATTTCCAAGAGAAAGTGGAGAAAAAGCAGTGGAAGTACACCGATTGTTTTACCGATTTAAAGGTACTGCATACTTCAAGGCATCTTTTATTTTTGAAAGCAGTATATTTTAAGCAATGCTGCGCAATAGATGGCGCTGTTTTAAAATAATGAGTAACTCATTTCCTGTTTTTAAAATTTTACATAAATTTTAGAATTTGATACAGGAATGGGAACCTTTATATAAAGTAAATACGTAAGAATCTTTAAATTTGGTGTGGATTACTTTCAAAGCAAAATCGAACAAAATATTGTCAGGACGCACACAACGTTTGTGTCCACATCTAGTAAATTAATTTTCGTTAATTTTTTTTTCAAATCGAGTAATATTTTGTTTCGTGGCTTTTGGAGAACAAACATTTTTAAATTCTTGTTTATAATTTTTTTTATATGAAGCCACTGCTATCAACTGTTATGGATTCGCCTTGGGTGAGACTTTCGAAACTATTTTCGACTTTATTTATGACATAATGGGTTATACCGAGAACCAGATCCAACCAAATAATATTACTAATAAGCTGAGAACTTTGTATTCAATTTAAATGTTATTATAAAATGTACTCATATCTTATGTTTACAAATTTTTACACTACGTCTTGACAAACCATTGTTTTGTTTGCACATGAACAAAGCGTCGGCAGAGTAGGGCACAATAATTTTCTCTTTTTTTCTGTGAGGATTTGGATGTATCGATTTGCGTTCTCCGACAAAACATAATTTTCTTTTTGTCGTCAATGTTGTTTGAATGCTTATAGCACATCAAAATGGATTTTCACGCTTGGTCAACAGATGGCGTTCTTTAAAAGTCAAACTTTCATACTAAAACAGCACACAATGGCAGACATCGTTGTGCGAACAAATGTTCGGACAAGGCTGTTTGAACAAGAACATGACATCGTCAACGCTGGTCTTCACGAGAGGTTTTGATGTGCGCAGATGAATTTGTTCAATGGTTGAACAAATCAATGGTTCGTCAAGACTGCTTGTTACATAAATCCGGCCAGTACTGGTAGACATTTATTTTCATGGTTGCTGTTGACAGTTTTGATTTATCTCTGGTGTTCGGCCAATAAAAAATAACCCTTATTATTAGTCGAATGTGGATGTTGCAGGCCAGTGGTAAGGCATTAATTATTACGCTTTGTGAATGCTAGGTGAGTACATTTTTGTTCATTCACTTATTCTTTCACTTATATCCGAATTAAATTAAGTATAAAAAAAGTTCCCATAGACCAATTGGCTGAAGCGAACTTAAAATATTTCTATCTTTCCATGCAAACTTTCAGGGGGTTAAAGAATTTTTCTTCTATTTTATTGTAGTAGTTTTAGAGTATGTTTTGCTTTAACTTGTATATTAATCGTTTATATCATATTTTATCAAATGGGCAGAATGGTAAAGCTTTTTAACTACATTTACTAATCTGTGTGGTTGTTCGATAGTCTTGCGCTGTCTTAGGTCTAAAAACTGAACACTGGTATATCCACACTTTCTAAAAAAAACTAGAACTCTTGTCTTATCCACCCTAGTGTTTCCCAAAATGTTGCAATATATATGTATGATAATAGTAAAAGGCTATGTTTTCTCATTAAGACATATGCAGCAGTCGGGGACTGTTTTCGTTCTTAGGGAAAAGGACGTTTCGACTGTCTGTTTATACGTATACGACGGTTATCGAAACCACGTGCTCTATTGTCTCACCCGACTCCTCTTATATCGTCTGAGTCTTTGTTTAAAAGCGTTACAGTGATCAGCAAATCACTTAGTTATTGAGAAATTTTACACCCCATCGCAAACTTCGTGATCAGTTCACTTTTCAAATGTTTCAACGGTATAAGCTTCGCTCGTTAAATGAAGTCGAACGAGAATAACTATCGGTAAGATTTGATCTATCTTCCATCCAGAATTTTACTTATGAATTTCTATCCAGTGATCAAAGGTGTTTCCACTTCTTTGCAAATTTTGGCCTCAACGAGTTGCGGCGTGCTCTTCTGTATCCCTACCTATTATTTTAAGTTAAAAATCTTAAAGTTTCAGCAAAAGGTGAAGAAAGGAGTAGGTAGCGTAGATATTTAAACAACGAAAATTTTTTAATTTCTTTTCAGAAAATACTTATCGCAAGATTTAATGTTTGCCGCAGCAAATTGTTGGCGACCGTGAAAAAAGAACAATTTGACAGATCAGAGTTTAGGGTTGGTGAAATATAGCCTTATTTTCAAAACAGATATGGACCAATTATGCCTCCAGCACAAAAACCGCATCAAACAGTGATACATTTGGGTACATACGTTGTTCGTTTTTCGTTAATTTTGGCGCTTAACAAAGGCATAAAAATGTACTACATCGTTTGGGATGATTTTACTAATCTATTCCACGGAAACTTTTCTTCATTGATGGAGCATCATTGGGTCATATTTTTTTAAGGCTATTCTTAATAACCCTAAACTCTCAGCTTTCAAATAATGACAATACCAAACATTGAGAAATCTCAAAAAATCAGTGTAATTAGATATTTCAGTTTAGAGTCATTACGTTTATAAATTCCAAATTTCTAACATTTGAATTTAGAAACTTGCATTCGTAAATTAATACAAACAAAGCAGTCTCTTTTGCTTTGTCTCCGACTGTTTGATGATATGATAATTGAAAAGAAAAAGAAAAGTTTAATTCATACAAATAAAATAAAAAAGCGAAAAAGAAACAAACTTTCACATAATTTGAAAATCTTTTATATTTTCCTTTTTTATTTATGGTCAACAATTTTCATACTCAAATATTAAAAAATTTAAGACGGTATTGTTGCTGCAGTTAGTTATGCATTTCAAATGGTTGAATAATTAACGGTTTTAAAAGAATAAAAAAAAAAATAAAAATAAAAACAAACGAAATACTAAAAAAATAATGCCATAATCATCAAGTAAGTCATGGTGAATGAGACAAAGAAGCAGCCAGAAATCAAGTTACAAATTTTTGCTCTTTAAAATTAAGAACTCCCACAATGTACAAATTAAATTCTCCAAAATTTTACGCTCTCAAACATAAATAATAAATACCTCAACTAATAAATATTAGTAAAATAAAACATAAAAATAATAATTAACAGATTTAGTAACGTTTTCAATTTCAATTTCACTTTCTTTTTAATAAATTTTTAAATTTTTAGATTTTCCTTAGTTGTTCTCAATTCATTTATTACTTGCGTGGCTTGATTTTCTGTTTCATTTCAATTTTAATAACTTTTGGTTAAAACTTGATTTTTATTTTTTACTTAAACCAAATTTGAATTTTTATTTATTTATTTTGTTGTTGCTGTTTTTCATATACATTTTATAGCTTATTTTTGTTGTTGGTTTAAGTTTCTTAAAAATTCCTCTCACTTCTCTTTTTCGTAATAAGCCAGCAACAAACAATCCACGTACATAAATATAAACAAAATTACTACTCACTTTGCACTCTCACTCACTTTTATATTAAATATTTTAAACAATTTTTGTGCCTTTTTTTATCCACCGTTATTATCCGTTACTCGCGGTTTTTTCAATTTCGACAACTATTCGAGTTCGTTGTCTTCAGCAAACTGAATTGAAGTCTTTCGTTTTTTCTTACTGAAAGCTCTGCAAACCAAGTCTGGCTTTTTTAATTTCAATTTTGGTTTTGATATCTTGTGCTGCTTGTGTTACGTGTGTAGCTGTGTGCTGCTATTTGTCCGTCTGTCTTCTTTGTGTGGCTTTTAATAATATTTGCTGGTGTTGTTAGAGCCCCATTTAATTTCTTAAGGAACCGATTACTTTTCTCTTTCGCTTTAAGTCACTTCGTAGATTTTAAGAAGCTGTTAAAATATTCAATTTATTTTTCTAGACGTATCGAGAATATTTAAAATATGCCACCTTGGTCAAAATGAGTTTCCGTTGGCAAATATGTAGCTGCCCTGTGCATTATCCATCTGTGATATAACTTTCAAATCAAAAAAATAATTTCTCAAAGTATTTTTATTTTTTGAAAATAAAAGCTTAATCCCATTGGAAGTTTCCAAATTAGTGCATTTGGCATGTTGAACACGAATCTGGTTTTTGATATCTAAGGGCTTGTGTTCGAGATATGTAACTGTTAGCATATTAGTCCACAGTGGTTAAAAAAGAACTTGTAACTTGTATTATCTTAAAGCACTTTAAAAGCGCACTTTATAAAAGTATGAAGGACACTTTTAGTAAAAAACACTTTTTAGAAAAAGTACTTTAAAAGAATGTAGCGATCCAGGAAATGCTACTTTAGTGCTGGAAAACTATCGATAATCGTCTTATTCAATATTTTCTATATTTAGTTGGAAAACTATCGATAGACCGAGTTCTTTTAAATATTATTAAATTTAATTTTTTAAAAATAGAAAAATTATATAAAATGAAATTAAATTATTTTCAGAGTTTCTTTTATTAAAAAAACTAAAAATCTTAAAATGAGATCTATATTTAATAAAAATACATTCACATAAATCTATATAAATATAAAAAAAAATTGCATTGTGTTAGAAATTGATGTTCCCTGGAATGCGTGAACCGATTTTGTATCTGCAAAGTTTATATGAAAGGTGACGTCAATACCAAGGTGTTTATGTACAATCTGTCTCTGTATGTATATTGGTTCATGAGTTATAGCCAGAATAGTTGCCGTGGTACCGCCCATACAAAGTGAAAAATTATTATCGTGTTCCTGGCAAACTGCAATAGATAGCGCCTTGACACTTTGCAAGAGTAGCCTTTGTGCTAAGGCGCATAGTCTGCTAAAATACAGAATGAATTGGGACAGTGGGTGTGGTATCTCCCATACAAAGTAAAAAATTATTATCCTGTATCTAGAGAGCCTCAATAGGTAACGCCTTGGAATTTTGCATCAGTAACGCCCATATTAAGATACATTGTGTAAAGAAACCCAGACTGAATTTGAATGGAGGGCGTAGTACCTCATATACAATGTGAAAAATTATTATCGCGTACCTAGAGAACTACATTAGCTATAGTCTTGAAACTTTGCACAAGTAATCCTCATACTAATGTGCATAGTCTAGCAAAATACAGACTGGATAAGAATACTGGGAGTGGCACATCCCATTAAAAGTAAAATATTATTATCGTGTTAATACGTATAGTTTAGCAGAAATCAAGTTGGATGTCAATATTTTTGACTTGAGAATAGCCTGCGTTTTTCGCGTTAAAGGTTGGTCATACTTTTCTTCAAAGTGTTTATTTTATTTTTTGTGGATGGGTGTATCGAAGAGCACCGTGGATAGCTAGTACTTCATAAAAATCATAGTATAGTAGTGAATAGTAGTCTCAATAATAATATTGTTCATAAGAGTAGTTTTGTTTATAAATATCGAGTTATCCAATAAGTTTTGTTTCTAAAGACCAACTTATCGGGTGCCCTGGTGGGATAGTAGGTAGTGTGCTAGTATATCATTTCAAGTGTTATGGGTTCGATACCCACCAAAGACTCTGAGTGTTTCACTACAACGAGTGAATTTCTGCATTACAATGCGCTGTAAATTAAGTTAGAATACAATTTGTAATTATTATTAATTATATAAAAAATATGTATATGAATGTACGATAGTCATGAAATGCACACTCTACCTCTGCAACCCCTTGGCTACAAATCTTGCCTGTCTGCCCTGTTTCTGTCTATTGTGTAAGGGGACTTAATACTGTATCGAATTTTCGATATCGCTATCGAAGAAAAAACTATCGATAATCCAATGGAAACAGAACTATCGATAGTATCGATAGTACTATCGATACTTAAGTCCGATTTAACAATTCAATTGTATATTATATTAAATGCTTCTGGAACGCAAACGGCATACGCTAGAACAAAAATAAACTTCCTAATAACAACAAAAAGTTATTTGTTAAATAAATAGCTACATATTTTTTGATACTAAGGACCCTAAAGGTAGAGCATGTGGTGGTTCGGCAAGATTTACAAAGGCCAGACTCAAAAATGTCTACTAATGTTGTCGAGTTGACACCCGTAGATGTTGAAGCCGCAATTCCTGTTAAATTTGACTTACGAGATATTTAGAGGGCAATTGCTAGTTAAACCCTAAGAAGGCCTATCGTTTTGACAAAATATCTAACAAGATGCTAATGTACTGTTAAATATGTTCAAAAAGTATTTTTTTAAGTTCTTTTTTATTTTACAGATGTAATTTTGAAGTCCGGCTTAAGTTTGTTTTATTCTCCCTAACTTGACAGAATATTATTTATTACAAATAATGTGTTTAATTTCAAAGAAAAAATGGGAAAATTTTATTTTAGACTCTAGCAGAATGGATTCGTACATCCGTCTTCAGCATTTTTTGCATCTACATATCTAATTTGGGTGGTGTTTTAGTTGTAAACATCATCTATTTAACCAACCAAACTCAGGTAAAGGAATACGAGAAAACTTGTATTCAATATTGTATCGTCAGTTGTTTAAATCCTTCGGTTAGTTTAATTTCTTTTTATAAAAAGTACTTATTTATGAAAGGTACTTATTTAAAAAGGTACTTATTTATTTTTATAAATAATAGTTTTAATAAAAAGTAGTTTTTAATAAATCAGATCACTAACTTTATGGACCCCTTTTTGACCGCCCTTCGCTCCTTAATGATGTCTAGTATCTAATCATCTTACGACTGTCTTACTTAAATTAAGTCTGCTTTTAGCTTTTACTCTCGACTGTGATTTTATACTAATGCCGACCTTCCTCTTAATCAGAGAATAAGGCTAAGTTCCCCCATAGCATACACATTCAATATGTATCTGCTCTTGATCCTTAGTCCAATGCTAGCCAGTGTTGAACATTCACACACCAAATTGGGCAACCGTTTCACCTTCTTCTAGGTACATACATGCCGTATGTAACGCTGCTTTGATTTTCATTGTGGTCAGATGTTACTTGAAGTTTTTATGACTTGTAGTTAATGCAGTTATTCTTCATAACGTGTCCCAAGCAACTTTCTGAGCATCCCGCTTCGCCTTTAGCAAATGACCCGTTCACCGCTTGCTGGGGAGTCATGTCTATCCTGCCGGATTCCCTTTTTACCTATAAAACACTGAGTTCATTTACAGATCAATCCTTTCACCTCTTTCGATTTTTTCTTGTCCACGCATTTCGGATTCTCACGGTTATGTTTATAGAGATAAAATTTCCACCCAAATAGAGCTCCATATGCACAAGTAAGTCTACATTAAATCTGGAGGTCGACAGATATCAGCGTTAGCATTCTAGCAACAAAGCTCCACATACCTTACATATGCTATTACAACGAGGATTAGAGTAACTTTCTATATAAGAGAATATAACTTATCTCCGCTTGACTGTATTTAGCCAGCTTCGTAGCAAAGATAAGTATATAGTAACTGCTAAAGTGAAATTAAGATATGGGAAATACGGAAGCTATGGTATCTGTAATGGAACGATGTGATATACAAATCCATTTTCTGGTATATATGACATGCTTATGGACTAACCCTTATAAAATTTTATGGACTATTTTCATAAATTATTAGCTTCTATTTCATTTTTATATCTGAACTTCAGAACTTCCATTCAACGCTGTAGTGCTAAGAAATATTTCAGACAAATCGAAAACTAATAAATATTTGTAAAAATATCAATCGAATCGATTACTTGCTTACTCGTATATCCTCACCCCACATCGCTAAATATTTAATAAACATTACAATTTTTTTGCAACAACTTAACGTCGAGGTCGTCTGGTTTCTCGTTTATCTGTTCTTTTATACCTATTTTTTATTTGTATCTTTTAGATTTTGTTTTAAAGAAACGTTTCGAACACATTGTTGCTGTTACAAATTTTAAGAAGAAGAAAACATTTTAACACAAAAAATGCATTTGGTAAGATACGAACGCTATTAACGAACGACTCAACGTTACAAACACTATGCTGGCTGAAATTTAGAAACTGCATGTTTTAACTCTTTTTAATAAAGATATGAGTTAGATAATGTTACAAAAGAGCGAGAGAGAGATACGAGGAAAAAGAGATTTTTAAATTTAATTTAATTTTTGGTCGGTTTAAACTTTAAAGTTTAGGTTTAGAGCAACTTTCAAACGTAACCATTTACCAGGTGGTGCCAATGGCAAACACATTAATTTATCTATTTGCTCCCCATATCGTTGGTCTCAAATAGAAAGGCCCTCACGCAAATAATTGTAATTTTACAGGAAAAGGTAAAAACATAATTTGTAATATACAACTGCTTGTAAGGGAGTTATATTTTACATTATCGCAATAAATTTTTGTGACGAGGTGTGTTTGTGTGAAATGTATTGGAATTACTGATAAACTAAATTTTCTAAAAATACGAGTTAGGGCCTTTCTACTTGAGACCATCGATATATAAAAAAAAATATTTATTTTTATATATGGAGTTTGAGATTTCGAGCAAAAGGGCAAATTATGTCCTCTTGCTTTCCAGGTGGTGGAAAATGCTCTTTCCATAACCTGGTAAATAGATTCGCCTTAGCTACTTTATTGAATCTGAATTTGCTTCTAAGTTGCAATTATGATCAATAGGACCTTCACAAGAAGCTTTTTTTATGAATAGTGGGCGGTTTGCCTGGGCTATAGTACGCCACATCTCGTATATTAAATGTTGAATAATTGAAGGAAACGCATTGAAATTATTAAGAAGATCACATTTTATTCAATCATAAACAATTACTAACAGTCCTCTTAATAACGTATCTCTGTTTTATATGGTTAACTAAGAAAATTATTTTTTTAACACATCTATTATTTTCGAAACTACAAACTTAGTATATATATTTAGGTAATAATATATTTTGAACTTCATTTGCATATATTTTCTTTATCATAAGAGCATTAATACCTTTTTTTAAGTTATATTTATAAAGAAAACTATCGCTTAATATTTATCATATTTATTTATATGATTTTCAAATAAACTTACATAAATAAGTCGCAATTTACATAGGACAGAAACAGGGCAGACATTTTTTGAATTCTCTTTTGCTCTTGCTTAAACAATTTACATTGGACATAAACAAGACAGACAGATTTTTGCACATTTTATTTTCTGTGTTATATTCTTTACATGTTTGTGTGTTTCAAAATCTGTGTGTTTAATATAAACTCATTAAAATGAGGCCGACTTGAGAAATATAAAGTGAAGCAACAAAGAAAAAAGCGAAAAGCAGAAAAGAGAAACGAAAAAATGTCCAGTACACTAGTCATGAAATACACACTCTACCTCTTCAACCCCTTGCCTACAAATCTCGTCTGTCTGCCCATTTTTCTGTCTAATGTAAATTGCGACTAAAGAATATTATTAGAATAGTAGCGTTGAATTGTCTAAGAAAATTTAAATACAACTATTATAACGTTTAAAGTTAAATTTTATTATATTAGTGGCACCCTGTTTTTAAGAAACTATTGTGAATTATTACCATGTAAATTCATAACTATGTAGTTGCCGGATCGATATATAACAATGTAACAATTGACCAGTTTTTATATTTACCCCTATTCTGCATTTCGATTCGAATCGACAATAAATAGTTTTTTAACTATTAATTGCTTTTGTACTGAAATTTATGAAATTTATGAGTTTTGTTTAATTTTTTGGTGGAAAAAACAGAACATGAGCTGTACGAAAAGTTGGAGAATTGAATGGCAAAAAAGATTCATAATTTAACTAGTGGATCCATAAATTAAAACTTTATTTGTGCTTTAATGATGTACATATAAAAGTTTTTAATAACACCGCCAGCGCTACAGGACTATTCACACTGGAATAGTTCGAGCACAAATACCTTTTAGTTACTTTATATTTTATGTTTTTTTCCAAAATATGTAGAAGTTCCCAAAAAGATATATGTACGTATGTTCTCCCGAAATTTTCCTTTTATTGATGCTGATTGCCGCTTAAGAACTGATATTTGATGACTATATGTAATTTTTTTCTAGTGGATTGAAATTTTAAACCTTCTTTTCTTCACCTTGGAATATTGGTACTCCAGACAATAATTTGTTTAACTCTTCGTCATTACAAATAGGCAATTGTAAATGGCAAGAAATGATTCTGGTCTATTTGTTGTCACGAGCAGCATTAACAGCCAACTCAAGAATTTCAGCGGTTAAATATTCCTTAACGGCAGCTAAATATACGAGAGCACCGGCGCCAACACGTTCAGCATAATTGTCTTTATGTAACAAAGATTTAAAACGTTTTGTACACTTAATTTAACTTTTTTTTTCAATGACAAACAGAACTGTTTGTTAATAATTTTTTGTTGATTTTATTTTGGGTTCCTATTTTATTCCTTTCATAGAAAAACAGTTGCATTAATCGTACTCTTCTTCTTTTTCTTTCGATTCAGATTTTGTTTGAAATACATTTTTTCGATTCGTGCGTAACTGAATGCGGAAACGTAATCGAAATGCAGAATAGGAGTGCTTAATTTGTTTTTAAATTTTTTATTATAAATATAATTATAACAGTAATTGTATAAAAAAAATAATTAAAAGCAAATTAAAAATCCACGTCCGTACACCATATTGATTGGATGTTAAATGATCAATTTTACATTTTTATTATAACTTTTTTGCAAATCTATTTTTGTATAATATATGTAAAGACGTCAAAAAGTTTTAACATTTTTAAAAATTACCCTTTACCATTTTATTTCATCTAACATACATACATATATCAATTATTTTTGTGTCGTCACTAAAGGCCGGAACGAAGCTCTGTTTGTAATAAGAAGTGATTGTAAAAAAACAGCATGAAATTTCAGGCTACTTTCAGTTTGGTAGTACGCAGCTAAAAAGAAAACTAAACGGAATTTTTGACTATTGCAGCGAAGTTTAAACAAAACTTTTTTTTCTTCAACTGAAACAAAATTAATGTTCAGGCAATTGTATTGCAACGGAATTTTTGACATTCCATGTTTTTTACACATTAATATTTTTGTTTTCATTTCTTTTTTGATATAATCTAATTGTGTACAATATATAATAAAATTAAAAAAACACGACTACATTTTTATTTCTAAAAACGACCACATGATGAAATTTCGTTTTGTAGAAATAATGGCAAGGAAATCAAACCTGAAATTCCGTAGAGCTGCGTACTGGTCTTTACAAATTGACATTTAAATTTCCAAAAATTGTAATTATTTGTATATATATATGTATTTGTTAAAAATAAATAATTTAAATGAAATTTATTTTGAAATTATTTCGTTTAATAATTTATTGGAAAAAGGAATAAGAATAATAATCAACATTTAATTCAGTTACAGTAGATTCCGTTAAATTGATCCGGGCATAATTGATTTACCTAGTTAATTGATATAAAAATAAATAATTGTATATTTTCTCATATAAAGTATGTAGGCAAACTCCTGTATAAATGAGTCCCGTTTATTTCAGTTATTCTTTTAAATGACTTATAACACCAATACCATTTTTGTTATTCACATATAAAAACATTGGTTTATTTTCATTAAAAATTTGCGATTTTTGTATACATTTGCTTAATAAACATTAACATAATTAGTAAAATGCAAGTATCTTTTTTATGTTAATGAATATATGTATATTTGAATTAACTGAAGTTTTTGAAGTTTAACGTAGTTTTGAACATTAACGTAGTTAGTCTTCTTATGTTAATGAATATATGTATATTTAAATAAACTGAAGTTTTTGAAGTGCAATACAAAGTGTTTTATTTTATGGAGAACTTCGAATAAATATATGGGATTTTCTTAATTGAGTCAGCGAATCCATTAATGTTCTTAATTCACTGATTCAATTAAACGAGTATCGCTTATTTGATTCTTCGGTTAATTGCTACAAAAAATATGAATTCTTGAAAATTTTAAGCGGTCATTACTGTATTAAGTTTTAGTAATAATTCTGGATCCGTTTGATTATAAAATTATGGATAACAATGTGATTTTTTTTACGATTTTGACACAATAATGATGGTAGATGTTAAATGTTGAAAGTGTGAATAAGTGTTTCAGTTCATCAATATCGTTCCTGTGTTTCTACAGAATGTATGTAAGTGTAATAATGCTATAAAACTCATAAAATATTTTTCCCAGATACGCATGTAATATGAATTTGTTTACTTATATTTTATTAGTATCATAAGAGATGTTTATTCAGGTTTGTGTGTTAGCTATTATTATTGTTAAATTTTATAAAATAACAAATTATATTAATTTAATATTTCCTTTTTTATAAATTTCGATGTGGCATCTTAATAATTCAACTCATAACTCATTTTCTAAGACCGGCAACCCCTTGCAGATACGACTCTGTAAATGAGTAGATGAGGAAAATGGTCGAAGAAAAGAACAACCAATATGTGCGGAAGTAGAAATATTTCTTAAATTTAAAATTAAAAATTTTAGTGTAATTTTCATAAAATAATTTAGGAAAAACTAATAAAACTACACAAAATTTTGCAACGCAACATATCAGAATTTTGGAAGAATTTAAAAAGCACAAATAAAAATCCAAAAGTATAAAAATATGTACGAAGTAAAAAAGGTGACAACGACAAGTGACCTTAAGTGAGAGAAGAAAAGAAAATTAGAAATACAATTTGTGTTCAAAAAAAAAAAAAAAAAAAAAAAAAAATCATAAGCGAAAAGCTTTGGAGAAGTATAAATTAAAATATATATATTTTTTTAATTTATAATATAAACGCACAAAAACACAAAATATTATTTGCGAAAAAAGAAGATAAATTGTTGTGTAATTTTATACAATTTTATTTGGTTTTTATTTTGGTGAAATGGGTGGTTGTATGGGACGTTATAGTGGTGATAATGAAACTGTAAGTGTATCATCGGCTAGTGTGTCCAGACCGCCTACAGCGGGTAAGTGAACAATTTTTGTTGTTATTGTTTCTGTGACATTAAAGGGCGATTAGTGATATGTTATATATATGTAAATATTTTGCTTGTTTGTATTTTAAGGACCCCAAGTGGGACCAGCACGCAAAAATCGTCCTTTGTGCCATGAAACAATACGCTGGCGTTCAGATGTTCCTCTAACTGAAGGTCAACTGCGTTCAAAACGCGATGAGTTTTGGGACACGGCACCTGCCTTCGATGGACGCAAAGAAATCTGGGATGCCTTAAGAGCTGCCACAACTGCGGCCGAGGCTTTAGATTTTCAATTGGCTCAAGCCATATTAGATGGTGCAAATATTTCAGTGCCGAATGGGTAAGTTGTAATGTCGTCGTAATATTTTAATAAAATTCGAATGCAAGTACTCCTATCATCTATAAGTTTTTATTACCAATTTTTAAACTCGGTTTGGCTACATTGGTTACTGACTGATTGCTGCAATACCTATTTTTTTTCTTTTTTGGAAATTGTCGTCATGCAGCCTTTAAATCATTTAGTTACTTTTGTTTATAGAAGATACAGTATTGCTATTCTATCAAATGCAATTAATATTGAATTGAGTCGTTTAATTTGTCCGCGATTCTCTCAATTTGTTTTGATTAAAGAGTCCACTATTGACGTTTTATAATGTCGAAAGAATGTTTAAAAATCAATACAAAACATACATTACCATGTCCCCCCATCTTCGTTTCCAAATTGGAGCTGAGTGTTATGTGAGTTTGTAACTGTTGCTAATTGCTCGACAATATTATTTTTACACAAACGTTATTGCTTATTTGTGGTTACAATCGTTCATATTCATATATTTTATTGGTGAGTGTGTTTGATGGGTTATTCAGTCTTTTGTTTGGCTTTGTTTGTTTGTGGTTTTCATTTATTTGTTTATTTGCGTTTGCTAAGGCAATATTGCCGAAAGGATATTTTGTTTACAATTTACGAACTTTTTTTTAAATTATATGGTCTTTGTTTTTACAATGTTTTATATTTTTGTTGGTCACTACAATAACGTTCTTCTAAGTAATAGATAAAATACGATATAAAAATAAGCTTATTAAAAAAGTTGAAAAGCTGAGTTATTACGAGTTTCACACAGTTCCGCTATACACACGATGCGTAACGCGTTTATTTACAGTCGACATAAGCTCATCCGTAAGACCATTTCACAAGAGTGAGTCTTTAAACTGTTTTGTAAACGTAGAAGAAACATGGATCCATCACAACTCATGGAACAGTGGTCTTCTACCAATGAACTTGTTCAAAAAGGCCAAGGTGAGTTTGTCTGCCAACAAATTCGATTCTTTGCATCGAACCCTTTTCAGTGGTAAAACCGTATTATTTTTCTATTTGGGTTAAAATGCGGGATTTGGACATTCTGATAGTGTCTAAAATTAAATGTTCCCAATTGTTCTTCAATATTAATCACCTAACATGAATTGAATTCAAATTTCATCTGTATGTAAAATAAGTAGTTCGACTAATAAAATTTCAAATATTCAAGATTTGAAAATATCTTAGAAAGCGTTCATATTTTTCAATATTTTAACCCATTAAAAGCCGATGAAGTTTTTTGTTGTACATAGAGCTACAAGCAGATAAATAGGTTCGGCGACTCACAATTTTTAATTTAATTTGAGTATAACAAAAAAAGGGGTTACTAATAAAACTGATACGTTTATTACTAGGGAATATTCTGTTCTTTCACAATATATAAATGTCGTCAATGGGAATGACTTTATATAATTTAGGCTTGGCAGCGAATGGGTTAAATAGTCATTAATATCTGTCGAGAAAAAAAAATATGTTCATTAAACAAAATTTTAAAAAGTATTTCTGATTTTGAATTTATTGGCATTTATTTTGTATTTTGTGGAAAATCCATTGATTGGTTTAACTGCCAAGCATCTACGGGGCATTGATTCGACCAGTGCCAGACAAGTTTCTAATGGAATTGAATATTAAGCTTTTTGCACTATTGTCCATAAATCTCCTTTTGTTTGCTTTCAGAGGAGCAATTTTTTCCTTAACGATTGTTTAAAGGGTGTGAAGATAAATTCGTCAGTTAAATACGTCCCACACCTCTGTTAACTGCGTTCCACAAACTGTAACAAAAATTTTTTACAAATTGAAGCGTAAAACTAGTAGATTCCAGCAGTATATTGTCTACGTCCAGATTGTGGCCAGTATCGGAGATATATATATTTTAAAATTTTGATTTTTCGAAAAAAAATATGAAAAAATATGAAATTTTTAAGTGGATCCAATGGGTATTTAGAGAAGACATGAATCGGGTCACCGGAAAATTGAAATTAGCCTAAGACTAGTAGATTCCCTCAGTATAATTTCTACGTCCAGATTGTGGCCAGTATCGGAGATATATATATTTTAAAATTTTGATTTTTCGAAAAAAAAATCTGAAAAAATATGAAATTTTTAAGTGGATCCAATGGGTATTTAGAGAAGACATGAATCGGGTCACCGGAAAATTGAAATTAGCCTAAGACTAGTAGATTCCAGCAGTATAATTTCTACGTCCAGATTGTGGCCAGTATCGGAGATATATATATTTTAAAATTTTGATTTTTCGAAAAAAAATCTGAAAAAATATGAAATTTTTAAGTGGATCCAATGGGTATTTAGAGAAGACATGAATCGGGTCACCGGAAAATTGAAATTAGCCTAAGACTAGTAGATTCCAGCAGTATAATTTCTACGTCCAGATTGTGGCCAGTATCGGAGATATATATATTTTAAAATTTTGATTTTTCGAAAAAAAATCTGAAAAAATATGAAATTTTTAAGTGGATCCAATGGGTATTTAGAGAAGACATGAATCGGGTCACCGGAAAATTGAAATTAGCCTAAGACTAGTAGATTCCAGCAGTATAATTTCTACGTCCAGATTGTGGCCAGTATCGGAGATATATATATTTTAAAATTTTGATTTTTCGAAAAAAAATCTGAAAAAATATGAAATTTTTAAGTGGATCCAATGGGTATTTAGAGAAGACATGAATCGGGTCACCGGAAAATTGAAATTAGCCTAAGACTAGTAGATTCCAGCAGTATAATTTCTACGTCCAGATTGTGGCCAGTATCGGAGATATATATATTTTAAAATTTTGATTTTTCGAAAAAAAAATCTGAAAAAATATGACATTTTTAAGTGGATCCAATGGGTATTTAGAGAAGACATGAATTGGGTCACCGGAAAATTGAAATTAGCCTAAGACTAGTAGATTCCAGCAGTATAATTTCTACGTCCAGATTGTGGCCAGTATCGGAGATATATATATTTTAAAATTTTGATTTTTCGAAAAAAAATCTGAAAAAATATGAAATTTTTAAGTGGATCCAATGGGTATTTAGAGAAGACATGAATCGGGTCACCGGAAAATAGAAATTAGCCTAAGACTAGTAGATTCCAGCAGTATAATTTCTACGTCCAGATTGTGGCCAGTATCGGAGATATATATATTTTAAAATTTTGATTTTTCGAAAAAAAAAAAATCTGAAAAAATATGAAATTTTTAAGTGGATCCAATGGGTATTTAGAGAAGACATGAATCGGGTCACCGGAAAATTGAAATTAGCCTAAGACTAGTAGATTCCAGCAGTATAATTTCTACGTCCAGATTGTGGCCAGTATCGGAGATATATATATTTTAAAATTTTGATTTTTCGAAAAAAAATCTGAAAAAATATGACATTTTTAAGTGGATCCAATGGGTATTTAGAGAAGACATGAATCGGGTCACCGGAAAATTGAAATTAGCCTAAGACTAGTAGATTCCAGCAGTATAATTTCTACGTCCAGATTGTGGCCAGTATCGGA